>OY757018.1:16724467-17092446 GCA_963580285.1 Lucinisca nassula
ACACCCATTTTACTACATAGAGAGGAACAGCGTTGACCTCACCAACGCCCGTAGAGAACCATGGTTTAGAATGACGTCACTTGATGTCACTGAAAATCATGTGACTCGATGCGTTTACGGAAGTATGAACCATACTGTTTTCTATGTGTTTACATTATATTTTTTTTATTTATGAGCCGGATAAATTCCATACCCTATCAGTTGAGCATGAAAAAAAGTTTTATAATCCTTGGGCTGCAGGTTGGTGCAGTTTATCTCTGTACACTGTTCTTTCTACCTCTGGAATGAACAGTACACAATATTTCCATACCCTTCTAATTAATCTTAAGACTTCCACAAATTTAATCCAAATATCTGAGAGAGAGAGAGAGAGAGAGAGAGAGAGAGAGAGAGAGAGAGAGAGAGAGAGAGAGAGAGAGAGAGAGAGAGAGAGAACAGCTAACATTAGACAAAATACATGTTGAAACGCTTTTTCCTTGGTTTCCACTTATCACAAAGAAAAAAAAAAGAACGAAAATTCCTACAGGCCTATTGGCACCAAAACAGCCTTTGTTATTTAGGTAATAATATTAGAACACACGTTTAAAGTCGTCAGTCTTTCCGACCACTATGAATTCAAATTTGTAAAACAATTTCAAGTTATTTCTAGCCGTATCTCTTTTAACTAAAATTCTGAACCGTTTGGCTTAACACTGCTGCATTTTTATTTATTTTTTTCCTTAGCTAACCGTCGCCGTGTACCGGGAACGAGCGTTTAAACATAAGGTGACGATGTCGTGTACATAGCGGCCCCCGCCCAAAGGGGCTTGAAGAAATATATGGGCTGCATGATGCTTCAACCGCAGAGCTGAATCTGGTCCCCCACTAGTACTGGTAAACCGCTTAGAGGTAAACCTGTCCAAGAACCGCAGTGCGAGGCGGACCGTCCATGCTAATAAACCCTATTGGTTTCATTGGGCGACAGGGCTTGAGATGTCATGTCATCTCAATGTCGGGTAAAAGTCCCACAAAATTGGAAGCAACGTCTCCAAAATGACCTTTACAGTGTTGACGGGGACGTTAAGCCTCAAATCAAACAAACAGACAAACGTCATGTACACATGTTCTTTAGCACTCTGCCAAAAACACATAGATTTTATACGATAGCCGTTGTGCAAGAAACTGACAAACATTTCCCCTTCAATACGGAGCTCTCTAGCAATCTCCTCGATAACGTGGGTTGTGCCCGTCCCAGCCTGGACATAAACATGGCAGTTGGGCCCAGTTGGGCCTTGTTTTTTTAATCAGATCAAAGGCCGTCTTCTGCTTTTTAGTAAACATTTTATTTCCTTTTTTGCGCATGTGTCAAAAAAGTTACAGCGGCTGACTGGAAGCGATGCAATACAAAATTCCCAGAGCACAGCCCATTATACGTAGAAACACCATCCAGTTATCTTAGCTGCGTAATACGTGTATACGTAGTCCTAGCAGAATATGTTACATTGACAAATTAAATTAAAGGAGAAATCAAGGCTATCACACACATTTTAACAGTAACAACTCCACTGCCGGAACGTAGTTTCCGAAGTTCCGGATTATATCTGTCCTGCACGTCCCGCCTTTTAAACACGACGATTATGGCAAGCGCCCGGGTTTCTGTACCGATCATTGACAGAACACTGCGGAAAGCGAAGCAAAAGTTGGAAAAATCTATATTTAGAGCTGCGAGTACATCTTTTTGGCTTCAAATTGGCAAAGCGAGCTAAAGTTAAATGAAAGACAACGGGTGAAAGAGAAAAAAGTTCCCCCCGTATCACTAGTTCGGTTGTGATTGATGAAAACCTGAAAATTTTTGTCACACGTTTATGCCGAATTTTGCTTTGCTGAGTTAATCCATGCGAGAAAAGCATGTTTCCTGCAAGTGGCAGACAGTGGCGGATTATTTTTGCAAAGTGGACTTATTTAACTTGTATTATTCATAATAAGCAGGTAAAAAACTGCATTTGCGAAAAAGATACACTGGGTAAAATGAGGTAACCCCCCAAAAAATTGAGCCGAAGTTTCCCCCCTTGTCTCTATTATAGTACCAAAAAAAAAAAAAAAAAAAATTTTTTTTTTTTTTTTTTTTTTTTTTCATTTTTTTTTCATGATTCAAGCCCCTATGCTTACATTAAGACAAGGCTTGCTGTTCTTGCAGCAGGTAAGGGGAGAGGGGGAATGAAGTTATTTCTTATGTTGATACACTCCATTCATTTTCTTCTTTCTCCTCTGTCCTCTACTGTCCTCTTCTGTCTCTTTTCTCACTTTCTCTGAGAGACGACACAAAATGACACATAACTGTTGACGTATCGATAAACCCAAAAGAATCAAACAATCAATCAATTGTATCATGATCATCGGGTCAGGAACCAAAAAAGTGAACTTTCGGGGTTCACTTTGTTTTTCGGCGTAACCGTTATGTTTTTTGGTTTTGTCCTAAATTTTCGTTATTTCATTGGTCAATAAAACAACATGTTCTAGGAGATGGTCATTCCATTGGTCAATAATTTACATATTAAACAATATCATTCAACAAACACGACAGTTTACCGAAGTATTCATTCTCTTCAGTTTAACCTATGAAATTTGTCAGTTTTTATGTGTGTATTAAGGGCAGGTCAGTTTCTTATTAATTTTGTAGTATTTTAATCTACCTCCATTAGAATGAACACACAGTTACGGATTTATTATTGTGAAAAGAAAAATCAAAGTTTCTAGTTTCGGATTCCATATATCTGAAGGCTTTGCAAGCGCCTAGTGAAATTGACTTATTTAAAGTTTTGTTGTCTCTCTTGATATTACCAACATTTTAAAACGTTTTTATTGATAACACCATTCTATTATAACATTCACTTTGATATACTCAACCTTCGAAAAGGCGTTAGGTGGCCGTTCTCAGGGTGAACAACTCTGTAAATACTTGTTGTTTTTTTTTTTGTGTGTGTGTGTGTGTGTGTGTGTGTGTGTGTGTGTGTGTGTGTGTGTGTGTGTGTGTTTCACCACTTTTGTCCTTAAATGACATGAAACGCATGTAGAAAAAGCAACAACTCTTGCTTGGTAGCTCAGTGGTCAGTGCACTTACCGTTGATGCTAGAGGCCTCCGGTACCATTCCCGTCAGCGGTAATAAATTTGAGGGGTCCGAACATGCTCCACTGGCATCATTTGCAGGGATGAATGCCACAAGTGCACCGTCCTTCGGATCGGGACGTTAACTGAAGGCCTCCTGTGCACGGAGAGACATCCCCTGTGCAGGTTAAAGGTTCCTACCGTAAGTACACGATTACTGTGTAGGCTTTCATCCTGCAAACCTGGAGTGTGTGTAATGTACACCTGCCAGTAATGGTCAAATGTGACAGTAGAAAAAACAGAAAGCTTATATACCTCTTTTTAACTAAGAACGTTTACTCTATCACTACTTTTGGCTCCTCCGATGCACCAATGATGGTTGAAAATCTCTGGGTACATTAAATTTCATTTATATGCTTAAAATGGAAGTGAAGGCAATGATCAGGCGTCACGAAAACATGCCTATTAATTTTGACCCCCTCGGACCCCACTTTAATATAGTGAAACTGGGGTGTAGAGGGGTAAACCTGATTTTTTTCTTATTTCTGCTCAAAATATAGGTTGTGGGTACTCGTTAGAACCGCATCAACAAGGCAGTTCCTAGAGCACCAACAATCTTTGTTTTGAGCATAAGAAAAATGTCAAAATGTTCCCTCTTAAAACTTTCTTTTTTTGGGCGAATGTATTTGTATAGGCGTGTTTTCGTTATGGAATCGATGCAAATAACCCACAGCTCCCATCAGAGACACCAAAAATTACTTCTTACTTTAAAATTTGCAACCTTGTTGTAAATAAATTCCAAACCATGTAGCTATTCCCTATGATCACCGTATGATACAGACCTGAAGGCGTACCTCTTGTCAGTCCGTCTTTCTGTCCGTCCGTTCGTCCGTTTGTCAGCCGGTTACACAACGGGCCAGTGATTTTCTTTGCAGGTGTTTTCAGGAAGACTTCTTTTCTCCAGCAAAGTACAACGCGAAATCATTGCAGAATTTTCTTGTGAAACTTGGCAAAATTTTTAACCTAGCGGTTTGGTCTGAAACTAGACGCTCTATATCCAAGCCCCACCTCCTCTAGCATACTACTGTGAGACCTGAATGAAAAAATGCATGTACAGTCGAACCTGATGGCTCGAACCCCTTTGGGACCATTGAAATTTGTTCGAGACAGCGGTAGTTCGAGCCACTGTTGTATACTTCCAGAAAACATAACGGGGGTATTTTTGGACTTCTTTTCGGTGTTCTGTAACATAAATGTATGCTGTGTGTACTCATTAGAATCGCCTCATTGAGGCGATTCTAATGAGTACACAGAGCATACATTTGCAAGATAAACGTCGAAAATCTCCTTAATTATCCCACACGTTTTCTTATGCAGCGGGATTCCCTAGGGACTCAAAACCGTGTTCGACTCAGCCATGGTAAACGAGCCATCGGTGTTCGAGCCATCGAAGTTCTACTGTATATGTTTTTTGTGAATTCTGACTTTTATTCTTTAACAAACAAAGGCCACACGCCATTTGTACAATTGTGTTTCTAGTGAATTTTGTACATGCTACATTTAGAGAGAAGCATATCGTTAGGGGCATAGTGTTTTACAAACACCATTTTCTAGTTCGAAGTTAATATATGACAAACTTGTAATATTGAAGTCATTGTTTCATTTTTCGCTCGCCTGAACAACAGTCACGAACAACCCATTTCCAGCGGGCTTTGGTATAAGCAAATGTTAAATTTTTATCTCTGCTTTTCATTACGTCTATTTTAACACAAAAAGAACACCTTCAAATATCATTCGTATAATATAAATGTAAATTCTCTTCACGCAAACACGACTATACATTGCTACCTTTATCGCCGGAAATTTGAAAATTTTTATGTTGAAAAATTGTGTTATTTTTTCTTATTTTTGCTCAAAAGCAGAAATAATAAAAAATAAGGTATACCCCAGGAACCCCAGAGTGGGGTTCAAGGGGGTCAAAATTATATAGGCGTGTTTTCGTGATGTGAAAAGAATAAGGGTTGTTTGAGTTTTAGTTAGGTCCACATAATTCATTATTTGCTGTCACGCCAGCTTCAGCAGGGGAATATAGGCGTGCAAGTTTTCAACCGTGTTCGTTTGTCCGTTTATCCATCCGTCTGTGCACGTAAGTCCACTATAGGGACTTCATAACTAAAAGTAAATTATAAAGTGTCCATATACTTGAGATAGTGTTATGCATATACTTGAGATCATATTGCTCTTCAAATGAAGTCATGTTTTTGACCTTGCCGTGTGACCTTGACCTTGGTCTTAGCAGGCCATAATGTCATTTTTTCTCACTTGACAGTTGAATTGTTTGAATACAGTAAACCGATTCATAGCTTGACAAGTGTTGCTAAATCACTAGTGAAGCTCATATTTCAAAACAACCTTCCAATTAATTCTACGCCGCATATCGTTTTTAAAGATATTTGTTGTTTGTTCATGACCTGATGTCAGTCATAATTCAATAAAAGTTAAAACATTACATTCATTTCTTAAATACGTTTAGACTTGTTATTGCCCATTACGTTAATAATAAGACTGCGAAATAATCACCCCTTAAATCCAACTTTATATAGAAACAACTGGTGTTGATAGGGGTAAACATTACGATTATTTTTTCTTCTTCAAGTCATAGGCTGTGTGTACTCGTTAAAACCGCGGTTCTAACGAGCACACGCAGCCTATGTTTGGGGTATTAGTAAGAAAATATATCACAGATTTTCATCTGAAAAAAAAAAAAAACGTTTTGGAGATAATACGCTAGTATGTCACATAGATGTGTTATCGTAATGACCCTGACTGTTCACAAAGCATTCTGGATTAACGCATGCATGTCAACATGTTATTCACTTGTAGAAGGGAACAATAACACACAAAACATCTGTTTGTCTCCAATTCTTTGCAACTTTTCATGGGTTTCCCTCTTCTTTAGAGTCCAATGGTCACTCTTCTTTACATATTCGATTGCATTTCATTTGAGGGTGACCGTCACTGACGAGGCCTAATTGGCCGAAACTAGCTAGTCTGGCTCAGAAAACATGCGCACTCCATATTTCTTAGTTCTGTGGTATATTCCTTGCTTCCAAATGATAACTCTTTTATAGAACATATTCTAGTGTTCTTTTTTTTTTGTTGTTGTTTTGTTTTGTTTTCTTCTACCTGGGAGGCCATTTTGGCATAACAGTAACACCTCCGTTGACCAGGTGGTTCTATCATATCTCCAAAACTGCATTTTTCTGATGAAAATTTGTGATTTGTTTCTTATTTAATCTCCAAACATAGGTTGTGGGTGATCGTTAGAACCGCCCCATTGGGGCGGTTCTAACGAGTACCCACATCCTATGTTTTGGACCTTAAATAAGAAAAACATAATCTATACCCCTGTCAGCCCCATTTTTCTCTAAATAAAGCGGGGCTTAGAGGGCCGTGCATTACACAATCTTGTAAACATGATGGTAATTGGAATAAAAACAAGTGTATCTATGTTATTCTTGTTCAAACATGTTGGCTAATTATATTATCGAAACATCAAGCGATAATACGAATGACGCTTAAACTTTACATATTGCAAGTGGGATTTCATTTTCCGTCAGCTGATGCATCTTCTGTCATTTTGTTTGATAGAAAACGTCACGCATAACTGACTGAGCTTATAGAGTAAGCGAAAAGTAAAGATTCAGGTGAGACTGCACACCGCCAGAACATTACGATTTTGTTTGTTTGATTTGAGGTTTAACGCCCCCGGTCTACACTGTATAGGTCATTTTGGAGACGCTGCTTCCAATTTTGTTGGACTTTTACCCGACATCCAGATGAAATGACTTCGCAAACCCTGTCGCCAAATGAAACCGATAGGGTTGATAAGCATGCTTTGCCTGGGCAGAGAACATTACGATAACACACCCGTGTGACATAGTGCATTCTTTCATTTCACCAAAATGACAATTTTTCCAATGAAAAGTTGTGGTATTTTTCTTATGAATACTTCAAACATAGGCTTTGGCTGCTCGTTAGAACCGCGTCATTGAGGCGGTTCTATCGAGTACCCACAAACTATGTCATGGAGCAGAAAAAATATGTATACCCACGTAAACCCCAGTTTTCTCTATATAACTTCTGTATAAAGTGGAGTTTATGTTGTTGTTCATTTCACGAACTTGTTCACATGATGTCGTCATTGTTCGTCAGTATGTGCTTAAGCCCGAAACACAGTCAGACCAGACTGCCAAAAATATGGCCCTGCTGAATGGTTGACCGCAGGGTTGAGAAAGCACTGAGTGAACAAAGGACACTTACATTTTCTCGTGGATAAGAATAGACAAAATTGAATAAAATAAACCCGATATGGCCTACGAAGTGTTAAAACCACATTCCCAGTGCTTCTTATGCAAAGAAAGCTAATATTAACCACTGTATTGCTTAGAACAGCCTCACATTTTTATATACTAGCAGAAAAAAGAAACTGTGCATGTATAAAAAATAAATTTTCTATAATTCTTAAATTCATTTATGCTTGAAACTTTACACAAACATGTGTATACTCCTTAACAATATTGATTGGTAAATAAGGTCCTTGCACGTGCATCTCGTTGTTCTTGTGCAAGTGCAGGATTAAGCATATTCGTGGCTAGCAATTAAATTGTGAACGTCTTTACAATCTTTTTAACTCTTGTATAATACCGTTTTATCCATGTTAAACAGAAAAACAAATTAATTCCTCCTGAATGTGTTGGTAAGCAATGCCTAGACTCAACGAAGCTCAGTGCAACCAAGCGGTTGGCATGATTCGGGCTGGTGTATCCCAAAATGAGGTTAGCAGACGGTTGGGCGTGCATAGGAACACGATTTCTTCTTATGGGGACGTTATCAGCAATCTGGTAATACCAGGGACCGTCGCAGATCGGAACGTCCACGTGTGACGTCTTTACGTCAAGACACTTACATCCGTATGACACATCTTCGTAACCGATTTCAAACTGCTGCTTTGACGGCTAGAAGCATTCCTGGCTTGAGGAATATTAGTCCAAGAACCGTCAGGATCCGCTTGCGTGAACATAACATTCGCCCTCCGCACCCAGTCCTACAGCGATGAATATACTTAATCATGCACTTGCACAAGGACAACGAAATGCACATGCAAGGACCTTATTTACCAATCAATACTGTTAAGGAGTATACACATCATGTTTGTGTAAAGTTTCATGCATAAATGGATTTTAGATAAGATTTATAGAAAATTTATTTTTATACATGCACAGTTTCTTTTTCCCGCTAGTATATATGCGTGTTAAAAGACTGATGAAAAACATATAATAGGAAGATATTTTAGAAGTATTTCGTGATATCGTTTATCCGCATATAATGTCATTGACATTCATTTCAGGCACAATTAATAAAATCAAACAAACAAACAAGAACAACAGTTTGCTATTATTAAACTTTAAACTACGTATGAGGACTGTTCAAATATGAATGCAACTAAGCACATAAAAATGATTCCGTGATAGATTTCGATTAAAAATTTATTTTGTCCCCTCAAAGTATTCCCCTTTAACAGATATACAAACTTTCAGTCTTCTGATCCAATCATTGAATGCATTTTGGTAGTCTTTTCGAGATATACTATGAAGGCACTGGAATATTGCACCGATGTGTTTGCGCTGTACAAATTTTCAACCAGAAAGGTATTTTTTCAGCCGCGGGAACAAAAAAAGTCACACGGGGCAAGGTCAGGGGAATACGGGGGGTGAGAGAGTTAACAACCTTTTCCTGCTTCAGATAGTATTGCACAATGAACGCCTTGTGCGATGACGCAATGTCATGTAGCAATCTGACATTGGCCAAACCAGTTGCGGGTCTTCGTTCTTTGAAATATTTCTTCAATTTTCGAAGAACTTTATTCTTGGAAAACTTCGCATTTACAGATTTGCCTTTAGGCACAGCAACCTGAAAAGCAGGGCCAAGATTAGAAAAGAATATGGCATACATTACCTTCTTGACGCTCATGGTCCGCTTTGCAATGCATGGTCTTTTGCAATACTTTGTTGCCCATATTTTGTTCTGAATCTTTCGTTTTGGCTCAAAAAGTGAACCCATGTCTCGTCAACTGTGACGACATTAGCGAAAGACCGTGCATTGTAATTTGGAAACTTTTTAAGCAACTTCTTGGCGCACTGAACTCGTGTCTTTTTCTGCTCATCTGTCAACAGATGGGGAATCCATCTAGCACAGATCTTTCTCATTTTCAAATCCCGTTTCAGAATTGTATGAGCTGCTCCTAATGAGATGCCAACCATACTAGCTATTTGCCTAGTGGCGTATCGTGCATCGGTAGCAACTATTTCTTTCACTCTAGCAACCATCTTGGCAGATGTTGCTCTTTTCGGCCGACGATCATGTTGTGCATCTTCTGTTGAGCCTAGCCCACAGCTGAATTTCTTACACCAACGAAAAACTGTCGGAAAAGACATTTCATTATGCCCATAAACCGAACATATTTCATCAAAAATGTCTTTGCACCGTATACCAAGAATACAACGATTCTTAATATAGGACCGTATTTCAACGGCGTACTCTGACCTCCTTCCATCCATGTTTTGTATTAGTATAAAAGAGTAGACAGTGTTTATCGAACGATATACATGGCTAACGTGTACTTATTTTAACAGGTTTGGTATCAATGTATAGGTAAAATGTTTTGCTACGCTGTGATATTTATTTCCAGGTGATTTTCGCATTAGTGCATGAGAAAACGTTCTACCTGCATTCATATTTGAACAGTCCTCGTACACGTATGTAAATAGCATGTGGATTTATCTCTTACCGCCTACAAAACCTCAGAACAGCCTATAACATCAAGTCAAAACGTCCGTGTCATGAACATCCCTGTAAACACCACTTTCTAATTTCTGCTTCAATACATAGGTTGTGGGTACTCGTTAGAACCTTCTCAGTGATGATATTCATTAGAACCATTAGCATCGGTTCTAAACAGAACCTACAACCTATGTTTGCTGGAAAATTAATATTAAAAAAGCATCACATATTTTATCAGGAAATTAAAGGTTTTGGGAGCAATGAAATAATGCTGGTGAACTTATTTGATTTCGTTTTCTTATTTCTGTATATTAAGTGGGGTTTACTTGGGGTCATTATACGGACTTGCTAACTTTTTGTTCGCAAGATTCATCATTACACGAAGATCATGTTATGATGACTCAGTTGTATATTTATTATAGCAAAATAGCAGATAAGTATTTTGTCATAATTGAAGGATAGTTTCCCTTATTTATCCATACAAACCTATGTTGTGGGTATTCATTAGAACCGCCTCGGCTGACAAAATCACACTTCAGTGGCTTTCCTGAACCCTATAGCAAAGACTGCCAGTTCCAAAGTATCCTTCTTCCCTTGAACCACAAAAGATTGCAATACTCTTCGAGTCTTTAATTCCTCAGCTGACGATGCAGAGGATGGTGCAGCAAAGTTACCTCTTTGATGAACGCTAGGGACTAACATATTACATCACAGATGTCAGTTGACGTGTCACCAGTAACACTTTTGATTCTGAGTACCAGTTAGCACTTCGTAATTTGATGTGTGCACTGTTCATTTAGAAACAATATCATGCATAAGTTCAGAAGTCCGGATAATGGTATAAAAGGAAGGCAATAATGTGTATGTAACAGTCAAATGGATCATTTGGAATAAGGAAACAACATCAGGAATCATGACTTCGCAGGCGTATTAAAGAGTTTTGTCTCATTTCATAAAGAATATAATCCGTGTTTGTTGTACCATAACTGTGCTGACCAACCGCGCTATAGTGCATCATAACCCGTGGTAAGATGTACCCTAACAAATATCGAGCTTTGAACTATCCTCGGATTCAGTGACACTGGCACTAACTAGCGTTCAAGCAAATGCATCACTGGAAACTCTGGAATCGAAATAACATATAAATCACAAAATCATGGTCATAAAAGATGCTTTTGTTCCAGAAAATATTGACCGAAGTATGCTTGGGTTGGTGAAAACATTGTAGACGAAGAAAATGTGTTTTTATTTTCGATTGGTATGAACAGAACTTTCTGCAACTGTGTCTGTAGAAAGGTAATACCATATTTGTGCAGCTATGCAAACTATCCACCCAGGAAGATGAGGATTTTGGCTAAAATAAATCACTTTCTTACCGAAAATGCTGTTGTGACGTTACCACTTTCAATAGCGTTCGTTGTACCCAGTCGCATTGGTTGTACCGCGGTAACCGGTGTGTTACTTGTTTGTATATTAAGTAGAGTTTAAAGGGGTGTTCATTGCACGGACCTTATTATGCTGGTGTACATACATACATTAATCAGTCAAAAGAAGACCATCAAAAGAGCATGGTTCTCTGTTTTGGTACAAATAATATAGACAGAAAGAAAGAAAATAACTCGTGTCAGCCTCGACGCAACATTTTTGTATGAGGATAATTGGTTACATGTATATTTAATCATGTTTTTTAAGAAAGGGGGGTATTTTTAAACGTTCTTTAAGCACATGACTCGGGTTACAAGCAAAGTTAGTGAACAGTCCATTATTTGCCTCGAAGCATACGACTCGTACGAGGACTGTTCAAATATGAATGCAAGTAGAACGTTTTCTCATGCACTAATGCGAAAATCACCTGGAAATAAATATCACAACGTAGAAAAACAGTTTACCTATACATTGTTACCAAACCTGTTAAAATCCGTCCACTTTAGCCATGTATATCGTTCGATAAACACTGTCTACGGTCCTATATTAAGAATCGTTGTATTCTTGGTATACGGTGCAAAGACATTTTTGATGAAATATGTTCGGTTTATGGGCATAATGAAATGTCTTTTCCGACAGTTTTTCGTTGGTGTAAGAAATTCAGCTGTGGGCTAGGCTCAACAGAAGATGCACCACATGATCGTCGGCCAAAAAGAGCAACATCTGCCAAGATGGTTGCTAGAGTGAAAGAAATAGTTGCTACCGATGCACGATACACCACTAGGCAAATAGCTAGTATGGTTGGCATCTCATGAGGAGCAGCTCATACAATTCTGAAACGGGATTTGAAAATGAGCAAGATCTGTGCTAGATGAATTCCCTATTTGTTGACAGATGAGCAGAAAAAGACACGCGTTCAGTGCGCCAAGAAGTTGCTTAAAAAGTTTCCAAATTACAATGCACGGTCTTTCGCTAATGTCGTAACAGGTGACGAGACATGGGTTCATTTTTTGAGCCAAAACGAAAGATTCAGAACAAAATATGGGCAACAAAGTATTGCAAAAGACCATGCATTGCAAAGCGGACCATGAGCGTCAAGAAGGTAATGTATGCCATATTCTTTTCAAATCAAGGCCCTGCTATTCAGGTTGCTGTGCCTAAAGGCAAATCTGTAAATGCGAAGTTTTACAAGAATAAAGTTCTTCGAAAATTGAAGAAATATTTTAAAGAACGCAGACCCGCAACTGGTTTGGCCAATGTCAGATTGCTACAAGACAGTGCGTCATCGAACAAGGCGTTCATTGTGCAAGACTATCTGAAGCAGGAAAAGGTTGTTGAACTACCCCCCCCCCCCCCCCACCCCCGTATTCCCCTGACCTTGCCCCGTGTGACTTTTTTTGTTGTTCCCGCGGCTGAAAAAATACCTTTCTGGTCGAAAATTTGTACAGCGCAAACCCCTCGATTCTGCAATATTCCAGTGCCTTCATAGTATACCTCGAAAATACTACCAAAATGCATTCAATGATTGGATCAGAAGACTGAAAGTTTGTATAACTGTTAAAGGGTAATACTTTGAGGGGACAAAATAAACTGTTCATCGAAATCTATCACGGAATCATTTTTATGTGCTTATTTGCATTCATATCTGAACAGTCCTCGTATGAACATCTTTGGTTTACGAGAGTCAGTTTAGACAAACATCTAGCCTGAGGGCTAAACCTAAAACTGATCAGAATATCACCATTGTCGTCATAGCGTCGCAATCATCCAAGTACGTTGGAGACAAACTTATTTAATTTTGACGTCATTTAATGCTACAGTGAAGTATTGTATTCATTAAAGGGGAATGGGACCACCTGGTAGATGTTTAAGCCCTTTTTCAAAGGGAGATGACTTTCGGGACTTCCTGTTCGCTAATCTATAAGCCCTTTCCCACGGGAAAAGGGGTCAACTCTTAAAGGAATGTATTTGCTCATCAGGACCAAATTATTTCCTTTAAGAGTTGACCCCTATTGACATGGTAGACAAAATACTTTAGCAAGAGTTGCCTCCCTAGAAGGTGTTCCCATTCCCGTTGAGAAATGAAATTTATTTTTCTGCTGCTTATGAAAGTATGAACGCAGTGGGTCGCGTTCGGGTTCATGTAAACTTTGCTAGCGACCCGATATCGTTCATATTTTCATGAAAAGCACAAAAAATAAGTTTATTTTTTATATTTACATCCTTTGCCATTCATCATTGGGCGAAAAAAATGCTTATAGGGCAAATACTTAAAGCTGAAAACCATTTACACGCTGTTTTTCTTTCTACAAAGAGCGGAACAGCGTTTACGCCACCAACGCCCTTACAGAACCATGTTTTAGACTGACGTCACTTGACGTCACTGAAAATCATGTGACTCGATGCGTTCATGGAAGTATGAAGCAGATTGTTTTCTACAGGTTTGCATTAGATTTTATATTGGAAATGTAAATAAGGAAGTATACACAACATTGTATTGTATTAACGAGACATCACATTAACAAGTCCATGAAATGAAGACCACCCCTAAACCCCACTTTATATAGAGAAAACTGGGGTTTACGGGGGTATACATTATTTTTCTTATTTCTGCTCCAAGACATAGGTTGTGGGTGCTCGTTAGAAACGCCTCACTGAGGCGGTTCTAACGAGCACCTACAAGCTATGTTTGTAGTACTGATAAGAAAAATATCACATATTTTCTTCAGAAAAGTAGTCATTTTGGAGATGTGAAGAATGATTTATGCCGCAGGGTTTTTTTTTTTTTTTTTTGGTTTGGGTTTTACGGCCCTTTCAAGATTATTTCACTCATATCGAGCCGATCGTTAATCATAGGTGGGCGAAAACCGGAGTACCCGGAGAAAAACCACCTGACCTTCCGTTGCAGAACTTGGCGTCTCACAAGTGACCCGAGCGAGGCTCGAACCCACGGCGGTGAGAGACCTAATGACTAAGAGTCAGCGCTCTTATCCATTAGGCCACGGAGGCCCGTTGCCGCAGGGGTGTGTTATCGTAATGAAAGTATATGTTCAATATTGGTACAGGCCAACAAAAATGTTTGTTATACCAATCCTATCAGCCCCCGCCCATCGGGGCTTGAAGAAATAGATGGGCTGCATGATGCTTCCACGCAGAGCTGAAACGGACCCGCACACGAGTACTGGTAAACCGCATAGAGGATCTAAGCCTGCCCAGGCAATGCTGTGCGACTCGGACCGTCCATGCTTATAAAACGTATTGGTTTCACTGAGCGGCAGGGCTTGAGATGTAATTTCGTCTCAATGTCGGGTAAAAGCCCCGCAAAATTGGAAGCAACGTCTCCAAAATGACCTATTCAGTGTTGACGGGGACATTAAACCTCAAATCAAACAAACTATACAAATCTTACAATCATATGGATGACACACCCACGAATTTTTCTTTCTTACAGTGAAATCTGCATCGATATTGTCAGCGCATTACGATAACACATCCGTGTGCCCAGTGTATTCTTTCATATCCCGAAAACAGTTATATATCTAATAAAATGTGTCATATTTTATTTGAGCCCCGCCAAGCGAATTTGTGTCATCGAGCATTCCGTCATGACAAATTTTAACTGTGCATGCCCAGCCATTCAGAGGGACCAGGGATATGGCTTTCTGTCTGAAGGTTCCTCTTGATTCACTGCTTGTATGAGCGAGCAGCGAAGGTTCTGGCGAGACTGCGCGGATGCGCAGGCTCGCCTGAACCTTCGTTGCTCGCATAGGCGATAAGTATCAAAATCGCTTGACGGGGCCCATTTATTTATACACCCGTGAGTTTACTTATTTATGCACCTCATTCTTGTGGTTCTAATGAGTACCCACAACCAATGACTTTAAGCAGAAATAAGATAACATAATGTAAACCCCGTAAATCGCAGTTTTCTCTATATAAAATGGGGTTTAGTGACGTGTTCATTCCACGGACTTCGAAAAGTGATGATTTAATGCTGCTGTGAGTTAAAGTATTCATTAAAGTATGAACAGCATTGCGCCCCAAAAGACTTGTATTTACTGGAAATGTAAACATTCAATACAGATGTACAAATGTTTCTTATTCTTACAGTCATTAAGATAATATACCGGCCCCGATAGCTCAGTTGGTAGAGTGTCCGCTCCGGGGAACGGGAGGTCTCGGGTTCGATCCCGGGCCGCGACATACCAAAGTCGTTAAAAATGGTACTAGCTGCTCCTCGCATGGCACTCAGATTTACGGGGTAGAGCTAGGACTGGTCGATCCAGTGTCAGGATAATGTGACTGGGTGTGGTATCATGTAATGTGTCTGGGACATGATACTTCAGTGAGGCAGCACTATAAACGTGAGCATTGAGCTCCCTGTCGCAACCAGACACCGTCGTGATATGACTGAAAAATTGTTGAAAGCGACGTTAAACCCGAATTCACACACACACACACATTAAGATAATACAGCCAGGAATACATATTTCTTAAATGCTTTTGAATGAAATATAGATATTTCTCAGTGAAATCTCAATCGATATCGTCAATGTTTCAAACAGTGAAAATATGATTTTTGGAGGTCACTATCTGTATATTCAATGCACATGTACCATCGAAAGAGAACATTTGTCCTCAGATAATGCGATGTCTGTTATATGTAGAATATGATACTAATCGGAGAAATACGAGATAATGCGATGTCTGTTATATGTAGATATACGACATTAATGTGTGCAGAAATTGTGTCACGCACGTTCACACGATGACTTTACTTTTAGCGCCTACATAGATGCACGCCACACACGACAGCAAAGTATCTGCGCTAAACGTGAAATGTTACTTTATCAAATGAATCAGAATAATGTCCGCAGATACTTTGCTGTCGTGTGTGGCGTGCATCTATGTAGGCGCTTAAAGTAAAGTCATCGTGCGAACGTGCGTGACACAATTTCTGCACACATTAATGTCGTATATCTACATATAACAGACATCGCATTATCTCGTATTTCTCCGGTGCAAATATACAGCTAACACCCAATACTGCAATGTAAACCATGCAATTTTAAAAGTTCATTGCTGCTCTAAACCGTATGTAACAGATCAGAAAAAAAATCACATTTCAGTTCTTGGTTTCAAGTCCGTCCAACGAATACCCCTGCAAACTAAACGTTATAATGGTGAAAAGGCTCAAGAACATACATTGTTGGTATCGTTACAACCGCCTCTATGAGCAAACACCTACAATCTATGTTTAAAGCAAACATAAATGTTAAATTAGGATACAAAAATCATATACAAGAAAGAAAGCTTTATACCACACTTCCGATGGCCCCCGCCTATCGGGACCTAAAGAAATAGATAGGCTGCATGATGCTTCCACGCAGAGCTGATTGCGACCCGTCACACGAGTACTGGTGAATTAACCCCTTAGAGGATCTAAGCCTGCCCAGGCAAAGCGGTGCGAGTGGTAACGTCCATGCTTATAAGCCCTATTGGTTTCATTGGGGGTGAGTGATTGAGTTTTACGTCCCACCAACAGCTAAGGTCATATGGAGACGGGACCTCGGTTTAAAGAGTTTCATTGGGCGACAGGTCTTAAGATGTCATTTCGTCTCAATGTCGGGTAAAAATCCCACAAAATTGGAAACAACGTCTCCAAAGTGACCTATACAGTGTTGTCGGGGACGTTAAACCTCAAATCAAACAAACAAACAAAATACCACATTACGAAAACACGCCTATACAAATACACTGTAAACTTTACCGTCGAAAACACGACTGGAAATTTTAAGATGAAAAATTGCGGGTTGTTTTCTTATTTTTGCTCAAAACACAGATTGTGGGTACTCGTTAGAACCGCCTCGCCGAGGCGGTTCTAACGATTACCCACAATCTATGTTTTTGAATAGAAATAAGAAAAATAAGTTTTACCCCTGCAAACCCCAGTTTTACTGTATAAAAGTGGGGTTCAAGGGGGTCAAAATTATAAAGGCGTGTTTTCTTGATGACAAGGGTGTGTATGTAACTAATACTACTGTAACGCATAACATTTTTGTGTCCGCGTGAACTAATTCACCGCAAGTTCTTGCCATAGGCGATAATAGCCTGAAATTACTTCTTTTCCGCGATACCCCAGCCAATAGAAATAAAGATGTTCGTTCAATAAACGTCATACTTTCTTTGCAGGTATGAAGATCAATGGACGGTTTATATAAGCAAACAAATCCAGCGGCTGTTGCTTATAAACCTAATAAACAAAAGGTGCGAACAGAATAACAATTTTGTGAGTTAATTAAATTTATTCCGGAATGAAAGACTTCATCTCCACATTTCTACTGACAGCGAAAAGCGATTTATATATCTCGGATAATACAAAACAGAAAGCAAAACAAATTTTCTGGTGGCAGTAACACTGGGTTGATTATACCTGCAATATTTGCGAAGATTATAACCGTATTTTTTATGGAGTATTTTAGTCGTTTGTATATATATTTTGAAATACGCCACGAAAACTAACTTTTATTCTGATTGTCAGACTTAAACGGATTTGCATGCCAATTGTTAAAAATGTGATTCCATCCACAGCTGCTAATCAATTTCGCTAATAGTTGGCATTGGTATGACAGATTAATCTGAGGACTGGCTAATAGTCAGAGAAGCGTGAAGACCATTATTAGACTGCTGCGATTGCGGTCTGCACGGTTCGTATGTCCTCGTTATTACGAAAACACACATACATGTATTTAAATATTGAGACTTTTACCATAAAAAACTGAAACTTTTCTGATAAAAAACATCCGATTTTTTTTGTTATTTCTGCTGTAAACACACATTGAAGTGCTCATTAGAACCACCTCGCTAAAACGGTTCTAACGAGTACCCAAATTGTATGTTTTGAGCAGAAATAATAAAAATATTTTATACCCCTATAAACCCTAGTTATACTATATAAAAGTGGGTTTTGAGGGGGGTCAAAATTATATAGGCGTGTTTTCAAGATGGAATCCCAGCATGTTACGAAATAGACGGTATCTGGATGTGACTGTCGTTCAAATGTACGAGTCCAAGCAATTTTTGTCCAATCGTGTTTCAGCTACCAAAAAAAAAAAAAAAAAAGAAAAAAAAAAGCGTTTTCCGTGTATTTAGTCTTCAGAAAGACTTCGCAGAACCTTATGTCTAATCAAGACCAACATGTACGATATCTACACGTGATTTTTTTTTTATAGAATACAGACGTACGTATCAGTGATAATAGCCGAGATGATACCTTCAGTTGGACATTAAGAAAACACGCCTATATAATTTAACCCCCCCCCCCATTGAACAAAAAATATTTACATAGTAAACTGGGTTTGTAGTGGTAAACCTTATTCTTTTCATTTCTGCTCTAAAATATGGAATGTGGGTACTCGTTAGAACCGCATTGATGAGGCGGTTCTAACGTGTACCCACAATCTATATTTTGTGTGAGTGAGTGTTTGAGTTTTACGTCTCATCAACAGCTAAGTTCATAAGGAGTGGGGGACCTAGCGTTAAAGACTCATCCGAAAGTCTGGAGAAGCCCGGGATCTATCCTGCGATCCCTGGTTTACAAGGCGAGTAGCATAACCACTACTCCACGGAGGCTTCTAACTATATTTTGAGCAGAAATAAGAAAAATATCACAATTTTTTTCATTTTAAAATTTTCTTTTTCCGGCGATAAAATTTACAATGTATTTGTATATGCGTGTTTTCGTAATGGCAGAGATCTTTACCCGAAGTAATGAAGAAAATAAAGTTCACATTGGTCAATTTAATACTGAAAATGGAATCTGCTTTATCAACAACACTACTTCCACCAATGAATAACTTTACTCCACAAGTCGTTGATACAGCCATGACATCTCAAAGTAATGCCACACCACCAACAAACCCCGCAACAGTAGAAGTCATTGTTTTGTTATCTTTACTTTTCATAGTGATAGGGGCTGTAGGAATAATAGGGAATAGTCTAGTGATAGCAGTTATCCTGCTGGATAGAAAAATGAGACAATCTGTGACAAATATCTTGATTATGAACCTTGCCATTGCGGATCTAATGATAATGTTATTGGGTGTGCCAGAGATTGTGCAGTTTATGCTAAATAGTGGTTGGCTTCTAGGAGAGACGTTGTGTAAAATGAACAGATTTATACTAGTGTTTTCACTCTACATTTCAATACTCTCGTTAGTCTGTGTCTGCATTGAAAGGTGAGTACATTTTACATTCTCCTTCTAGTCTACATTACTTTCCTGATGAGCATGATCATGTTACAGTCAACCCTCTTTATACCGGTATTCGTTATAACGGCGAAACGCGTTATAACGTCAGTCTCAGTGGAATCACTACTGAGCTAAAGGCATAGCCTCGGTTCCGAGCGACGTGGGCTTCACTCGGGTTGGAAATGGACAAATTGAGTAATAATAATAATAATAATAATAATCGACCTTATTTATAGAGGGTAACACATTTAGTAAACTAGTACTAATTTTCCATGTGGCCCTCTTTTCCTGGATAGAACCAGTACTAAGCAATGTGGATAAAGTCTCTTGCTCAAGGAAACAACACCTGCCGCTCGTGGGGTTCGAACCCGGTACCTCTCGATCCCGAGGCCGATACTTTACCACTGCACCACAGCGCTCCACTAAGGGTTAGGTAAGGGTTTTGTAATCTACAACTCGAGGCGATTCTAACAAATGTCTACAACATTTGTTTCTTGGTGTAATAATGGGGAAAATGCCTTTTTATAACCTAATCATAATCCTAACTCGGACTCTTTATAACAGCAAATTCTTTCTAACGGCACAATAATAGTGAACAAATACTGTCGTTATAACGAGGGTCCTCTGTATTGCCATCACTCCTATTTTAGAAGATATTATTCTTCGGTACGATTGATGTTAATGCAATGTGTGGCGGCCTTGTAAATCTCCCTGCCCTTCATAAAAGTGAAGATCATACATGTATCTTCTAGACCTTTGGTATCATTGATTCCGACATTGCAGGATTTTGAAAATATTTTAGGGTCACTGATGAGGCCTCACTGGCCTAAACTTACAAGCGTCACCCAGAAAAAAATCTTGTACAGAATGCAGTTTTCAGTTCTGTTGTGTAGTCCATGTTTTCGAGGGATTCTTTTTTAGAACATTTCAAAACTGGCTGGATAGATGTCCTTGTCCACAAAACGTTATTCCCTTCTAGAGATAGTATATGTAATCGTTCTATTCATTCGCATTGTATTTTTTATCATATGACGTCGCGTCTGAGAATATAATAGCGCCGTATAATAATTTCAATGATCCACTAGTAGATTAAATATGCAAATTAGTTTAATATGTCCCGTAACGTTACACGTACGACATCCTTAACAACGTCGCGTTTACTATGGCGGAATATTGACGTTTTTGTAAAACAACGGTGAATAAAATTTGTTTTAAATGTCATATGATATATACAATCTTGCATCCGTGCTCATGTATTATTAAATTTATTAAACTCGTTCAGGAAAAGAGATAAAGTGTTCGGCAACCCCTAGTATTTTATCCCTTTTCCTCAACTCGTTTAATAAATCCAATAATACATGAGCACTCATGTAAGATCCTCTATATCAATAATTTATTAAACTCGTTGAGGAAAAGGGATAAAATGCTCGGCAAAGCCTCGCATTTTATCCCTTTTCCTCAACTCGTTTAATTATTCCAATAATACATGGGCACTCATGTAAGATCCTCCATATCTTCGCTTATTGTTAATTAGACAACCATAACCATTCCACCTGGCTTTCAAATAACAAGAGTAAAGATACTTCAGGAACTGATCGAATCAGAACCCAAAGCCTAACCCAAGATGGTCATAGAGGATCTTACATGAGTGTTCATGTATTATTGAATTTATTAAACGAGTTGAGGAAAAGGGATAAAATGCTCGGCAAAGCCTCGCATTTTATCCCTTTTCCTCAACGAGTTTAATAAATTCAACTAGAGCTATCACTAAAGGTGATGAATATCCCCACAAAACTGCCTTGATAGTACAACAGCGCCATTTTGCAATTTTTTCACTTGAAAGGGGCCATAACTATGTCGAAAATTGACGAATTGTAGCGGAAATCGAACTTGACCTGTATTTTATGATGTTACATCAGTGTACCAAAAATTATAAAAATCGGTGAAGTGCTTTTTGAGTTATCGTCTGGAAACCAAGTCAACAGACCGACCGACCGACAGACAGACAGACCGACCGACCGACCGACAGACCGACAAGCTCACTCCTATATACCCCCCCCCCCAAATTTCATTTGTGGGGGTATAATAATACATGAGCACATGTATTATTGAATTTATTAAACGAGTTGAGGAAAAGGGATAAAATGCGAGGCTTTGCCGAGCATTTTATCCCTTTTCCTCAACGAGTTTAATAAATTCAATAATACATGAGCACGAATGTAAGATTCTATTTATCATATGACATTTAAAACGCATTTTATTCTCGATTGTTTACAAAAATATCAATATTCCGCCATTAGTAAACGCGGCATCGTTAATGATGTCGTGCATGTAACGTTACGGGACGTATCTAGCTAATTTGCATATTTAATCCACTAGTGAATTATCGAATATATTACATGCATGATGCTTCCACGCAGAGCTGAATCCGGCCCGCACACTAGTACTGGTAAACCGCTTAGAGTAGCTAAGCCTGTCCAGGAACCGCGGTGCGGTGCGAGGCGGACCGTCCATGCTATAAAACCCTATTGGTTTCATTTGGAGACAGGGCTTGAGATGTCATTTCATCTCAAAGTCGGGTAAAATTCCCACAAAATTGGAAGCAACGTCTCCAAAATGACCTTTACAGTGTTGACGGGGACGTTACACCTCAAATTAAACAAACAAACAACTCTATCGTTTAACAGCGTTTGTCCTTCTTCTCCCCAGATACATTGGTCATTGCCGACAAACCTGAAGTAGTCTGTTATTGTCATTAAAATAGCATAATTGGGCTATTGAGAGGGATTTAACCAGATGGCTATAAATGGCACTTACGAGTCTATTTTATATGACGAAGAAGCATATAAAATCCACGTGGACTGAACAAATTACATGAGTACTTCTGCATGACATTTCCAAAGCGGGGCTTCTGTTAAAGTTATTGCAAATTTATGTATTTATGTGTACGGCCTGGTAATAGTTATTTTGATTATCGTTCCGGGCACAGTTGGTCAAAACTAACGTCGGCGTTAGTTAACGATTCTTTAAAACTTTGATCATTTAATATAGCTAATATACTTTTACTTTTGCTGAGCAAAAACAAAGACTCATTTTTTTCCGAAAAAAAACAAGGTTTTAGATATTGTACTTGCTGGAAAAAAAAAGTTAACAAATAGACCACTAACAAGCTCGTTAAGCTAAAGAGGCTTTCAACAACTGGCCCTTGTCATTTTGGGGGAAAGAAACTGCCTTTGGATTTTAATGTCTCAATTTAGCCCCCGTCCAACGGGGTTTTAAGAAATTGATGGGCTGCATGATACTTCCACGCAGAGCTGAAACCGACCCGTACACGAGTACTGGCAAACAGCTTAGAGGATCTAAGCCTGCCCGGAAATTGCGGGTTTCATTTGGAGGCAGGGCTTGAGATGTCATTTCATCTCGATGTCGGGTTAAAGTCCCACAAAACCGGAAGCAACATCTACAGTGTTCGTTAAACTTCAAATAAAACAAACACATTAATGTTTCAATAACACTGCCGTTGCAACGTTTTTCTATCCCGTTGGTGCCTTTGGCCGAAGGTTAAATGTAGTTGTTTCGACTCATTACCACTGCCGTACATTTTATTTTACTCAGGCAGAGCGGTGCGAGTCGGCCCGCCGATGCTTATAAACCCTATTGGTTTCATTGGGCGACAGGGCTTGAGATGTCATTTCATCTCAATGTCGGTGAAAAGTCCCACAAATTGGAAGCAACGTCTCCAAAATGACCTATACAGTGTTGACGGGGAGGTTAAACCCCAAACCAAACCAAACCAAACATTTCTTTTGAAATACATGATAGATAGAATTATCGAGTACGGTTTTAATATCGTAGTGAGCAAATCGGGCGTGTTCAGGGACATAATCTGTTGAAAAATACAATACGCATATTGACAAATAGAAGTGAATGCAATGATAAGGAATCGACACAATTACCTCACCCCTGGCATCCTGGACATCAAAGGGAAAAGAAGACGAACAGAGTAATTGATTGTCACATCTCTGCCGTTGCTAAGCAATGAAATAGTTTAAAATGTAAAGTCGTAAGTAAATACATCGTTAAATCATTGTTCATTTACTGTGGCAAACATGCTTTTTCTAATGCAAACCTGTGTTCAAATTCAAAACTACATAATGTTCAAGCAAAAACTATTTTTGCTGAAAACATTTGAGTATCATTTCATAGTTTTGCTCCCAAAATACCAGAGTTCTTAATTCTGCAATACACTGCCCTTGGTAGAACAGCAAACACTGACTATTTGACCAATAAGGAGCTTGTTTAGCTAACGATGCTTTGAACAAATGAGAGATTTTCTTTTTGAATGTCATCTCCTCAAGAAATTAGTTGCTTTTTAGACGCTTTATAGACGCCACGTCCTAAAAGATCTTGATCCTATTATTCAAAATGATTTTAAAGGTATACGTATATTCCATGTGCAGTATGGGCCTGAGTTAGGGGACAGCTGTACTCAAAACTGCCATACTTGGATTACGGTCGGTTATTTCGCCTTACGGCGACTATTTGACCACCAAGGAGCTTGTTAAGCTGGCGTGGCGATACTTTGTACAAATGAGAGGTTTGTTTTGAAGAAATAAGTTGCCTTTTAGACGCCATATATATTTTTTTGCGTGCTGTATGTGCCTGAATTAGGGAACTATTGTCATTGGTTTGTACAATATTTTATTCAAACTTCAGCAGACAAGCAACACTAATACTAGTACAAACATACGGAATATATGAGGATCTGAACGGAAGCCTATGGCCAATTTTGGTTTTGCGCTATTGATGTTTCCATAAGGGTCTAGTTGTTTCATGATTGTGCTTCTTTCCCTTTTTTGTCTCTGATGGGAGTGTGGGTTAATTGTATCGATTCCTGGCCATTGCTTTCTATTTTACCAGGTCGCACACGTGAAAACATAAAATAACTATAACGGAAGCCTATGGCTTATAGAGTTAATTTCCTCTAGAGACTCCACATATAATTTGGTTTCAATTGGCCAAGTTGTTTCAGAGGAGATGTTTGAAAATGTTTCGCATCTGGGCTTGAAGAAACAGAATTGGCTGCATGGTACCGCCACGCAGAGCTGAAACCAACCGAACTTTAGAGTACTGGTAAACTGCTTATAGGGTATAAGCCTGCCAGAAAACTTGGTGCAAGTCAGGTAAATGTATGTATGTATGTATGTATGTATGTATGTATGTATGTATGTATGTATGTATGTATGTATGTATGTATGTATGTATGTATGTATGATTTGATGTTAAACACTGTAAATGTCATTTTGGAGACGTTACTTCCAATTTTTTTGGGACTTTTACCCGGCAATGAGATGAAATGACATCATTCTCAAGACCTGTCGCCCAATTAAAACCAAAAGGGTTTATAAGCATGGACGGTCCGACTAGCACCGCTTCGCCTGGGCAGATTTAGATCCTCTAAGCGGTTTACAAGTACTTGTGTACGGTCAGATTCAGCTCTGCGCAAGCATCATGTAGACCATCTATTTCTTTAAGCCCCGATGGGCGGGGCGAAAATAGGCTATATAACGGTTGTTAATTTCGTTTAACGGCGGCACGTAAGCGGGGCCGTAAAATCACGATTATCGCCCCACCTCAAATGATAGGTACATTGCCGTTATCCCTATTCTAATGCACATATTGACTTGCACGGTTAAATTATTTTACCAAACAGAAAGAGTTTTCAGCTACATAACTCTGAATGACAACCAATGAAATTCGATTTTACGTGATAAGGTCGAGTTAAGAAATAGATCAGCTCTAACTGTGATTTGTTGAGTAATAAATCACAGTTTGGAGGTCAGTTGAAAAGTAGATCAAATCACGTGCGCGTAGCGCGCGGGATTTTTTCTAATTACAACTGACCGACAACCTGTTATTTATGTTTGAAGGTCAGTTGAAAAGTAGATCAAATCACACGCGCGTATCGCGCGTGATTTGTCTACTTACAACTGACCGACAAACTGTGATGTATTACTCAACAAATCACAAACTGTTGTTTCTTTCAAAATTTCACACTTTTTCGCCATTGTTAGAAAAACACCGCTAAAATTATCGACTAAAACACATGCATTTATATCCTTTTGCGAGAATATGACGTTACACCGTCTAACGTCAGGGAAATCGACTAGTGACGTGATAAATTGGCAGTTTTTAATGACTTAACTCGCCACGCTCTTCCCTGCCGTGATTTGTTGTAGAATAAAACACAGTTATTTTCTATTGCCTATATAGGCGCGCTGTGTAAGAATTTCTGATAATATACCATAGGATATGCCGTTAAAAGTTTTGACGTTATCCATTCAGTCGTCGCGTTACATTTGTCAATAACGTGTATTTTTCTATTCCAAAGCAGGTCGCTGATGAGGCCTTGTTTGCCGAAACTAGCTAGTCTAGCCAAGAAAAAATGTACACTCGATATTTTCCAGTTCTGTGGTGTATTCTTTGCTTCCAACGATAACCCTTTCTAGAACATATTTAACGTCACTACAGCTGGTGTCTGGGAATGTGTGGCGGCCGCAAAAAATTCTCCCTGCCCTACATCATAGTGTAGTTTATATTTTCTTGTCCTTTGGGATCATTGATTCCGTTGTTGAATTTTGAAAATATTTGAGGGTCACTGATGATTTCATTTGGTTACTGGTTACATTTGCCAATAAAGGGTATTTTTCTATTCCAAAGCAGGTCACTGATGAGGCCTAGTTAGCCGAAACTAGCTAGTCCGGCCCAGAAAACATGTACACTCGATATTTTCAAGTTATGTGGTGTATTCCGTGCTTCCAAAGGATAATCTGTTCCAGAACATATTTGGGTGGGTTAAATAGACGCCGCCGTGGTGCAGTGGTTATGCTACTCGCCTTGTAAACCAGGGATCGCAGGATCGATCCCGGGTTTCTCCAGACTTTCGGAAGAGTCGTTAAACAGAGGTCCCGTCTCCGTATGACCTTAGCTGTTGGTGAGACGTAAACCTCAAACACTCACTCACTCACTGGGTGGGTTAATTATATCGATATCGATTCCTGATCATTGCCTTCACTTCTATTTAGTAGTGGTATAATTTTGTCAAAAATTTACTGCAAACGAGACAGTTTTGATTTTAATATTGGTATTTTAGCTGCAGACATACATGGGTGGCGATGAGGCGGTCCTTATTAATACTCACAATCTATGTCTGTGTGTGGGTGTGTGTGCGTGTGTGCACGTGTGTGTGTGTTTGTTTGTTTCTATGCTTCTTTTTCATCAGAAAAGTAGTCATTTTGGAGGTGTAAAAAAATGCACTATGTCGCATAGGTATGTTATCGTAATGAAAACGCGTGGAGCTTCAATGAAATCATGCTTCTACCCAAAGCACAATGAGACAGAGCCGCTAGCAATCTATCTCTCTCTCTTTATCTCTCTCTCTTTATCTCTCTCTCTCTCTCTCTCCATATCCCATTCCAATATGTTTATGCTGCATATTTTTAGCCTTCTCTCATTTCAATATGTTTTTTTTCTGCATATTTTGAGCCGAGGTTGTGAATCACAAACATACTTAGTTCGCATTTGTATTCTATGCACTAATTGCAAATCATAACTATGATAAGGTAGTAAATATGCTTTCTTAAACAGATAAAGAAAAAGATCATTGCTACCCTTTCATGCTGTATTACATAAGAGCACATTAGCAACGTTTAATACTTTATTTCATAAGAAAACATAACACTAAACCATAATCTCACAATTAAAAGATACATATTGATAAGAAGTATTTTAAGGTATTTTATAATGATGTCGATTCTCTTAATAGCATTAATAACTCTTTAAACTAACGACGATTAGAAGTTAAAGAGCCATTATTATAGAGAATACCTCTTGACAGACAAAGACATGTGTTAGAAATGATATTGCACACTGATACTGCAACAGGTTTATGAGAGCAATTTGTCAGGCTTAAGTCCGTATTACTTGCATGCTCAGTGCATTTGCGAAAAAGCACTTTAGTTCGCTGTATGGATGCAATGTTGTTGAAACATTTTACCACAATGTCATATGATCGTTTAGTGATGTAAAAAATAAACCATGGTTCTCTTCAACATGTTTTGACGATGGCGACGTCATGGCGTGAACACGGTGCTGTTACTGGAAAAACTGCGGGCTATTGATTTCTTGTTTCCGTTTTAGTCATTGCCCCCACTTCTATTTAGAACCTAGAGTGAAGGTTGGTCCCAGAGAATCGATACCCCCCGCCCCACCAGTGGTTCTCGCTACTGACCGTCTAAAAAAGCTTGTTCTAATGTTGTTTATTTTAAATGGCGCTTTGTCGGATTTTCCGAGGGGTCTCTTTATTTATTTTATTTATAAATTTATTTATTTATTATGCCTATTGCGCATTGTGGTGACCGCTCTGCTATTTATGGTTCTTTTTCCTTAAATGTTAGTCGCTCTTCCTGCCACAGGTAGGTTGTAATCTTTGATTGTGGGCATCCTGTTTTCCTGGGGATCTATTGCTATATTCTTTTCGTCATATAATGAATGGAAAATAAGATAAGCTAACGTAATAAAAGTAATGTATTTTACGATCATTGAAGTACGATGCTGTTCATACTTCATTGAAAGTTAAATAAATTACATTCATTTTTGATTGAAAATGTACATTATATGTAAGAAAATAAATCCATGTAATGAAAACCCGTCTAAACACTTCTTTATTTAGCGAACACTCGGGGGTTTGTTTCCTGCAAAATACATGAGAAATGCGATGATTTTGTTTTTGGGATTGCAAAAATGTTCCTTTCTTGGATGGTGATGTTCCTCTTGCGGCATCCTACGGTGTGTATCTATCACAAATAATTCGATTTGCCAGAGTATCTAGTCATGTAACTTACTTCAACACCCGTGATAAATTCTGAACCAGTAAACTTCTTAATCAGGGTTATCGGTATCATAAACTACGGAAGGCCTTTTCTTCTAAGTTTTTTAGACGTCATTACGACTTAGTTTCGATATTCAATATTGAACCTAAAACATATCTTTTGCAACAAGGCCTCTCTGTACCCGATCTTTATGGCGCCTTAGTATATATAATCAGAAAAAAGTATATTCTTGCAATGACTATAGTTCCCAATTTCGTAAAATCATTCTTCGGTATAAATAGATTTGTTACAACATAAATGTTATACGATAGACTGTATGCATGGTGGTTAACCCAATCACGGTTGACAACTTGCTCCCCTCTTTAATTGCACACCCGTGGGTCAGGCCACAGATTGAATAACGGTTCCAGCGTAAAGGCTTACTGAAAATTTAATTTTAGGTAATGTTGGTTGGTAGCTGATGCTCTGTCTCCGGTTAGGTCCATCGGAGTCTAACTGATGGTTTTCTTTGCTCCAGCATTTCAGTTATTTCGTGCTGTTGAGTCGTCACCGTTGTTTCATCTCTGTAAATGTTTGACTTTTATGGTCGCAGAGGTGTAGCACTGATGTGTTGGGAAGTCTTCATGCGGACTGAAAAAATAGATTTGTCTAAACCACGACATAAATAAGGGCGAAGATTGCTGTCTCGTAAAATCGATTAAAGCCGCCAAATCCCTCCACCCACCCCGTCCCCTGCCCCTGTCTCAGTGAAATCTTCTGTCGCGATTTATTTTTGTTGTAGTTCATCCTTGTATTTGCGTATTGTCTTGGACAGCCAATTGGCTATTTCGTGAGAAAGTAACCGTCCTTGTGGCTTTCCGCTAGTGATGTTTTCATTAGGGTCTAGTTGTCTCACGTTCGTGTTTCTTTTCCCTTTGGTGTCTCTGATGGGATCTGTGCGTTAATTGTATCGATTCTTGAGCATTGCCTACATTTCTATATTACATGGCTATACATAATATTTGTATTTCTGATCGAAGACATAGTTTGTAGGTACACGTCAGAATGAGGCGGTTCTAACAAGCATATATACCCTATGTTTGGAGTATAAATTAGGAAAATATAATATTATTGTGAGAAAAATGATAAATGGAAGATATGAACAAGAGGCTCAATGAGCCTAAACCGCTCACCTGAGGAACTTAAGTTTTAACAATTCACAGACTTGACTACTAAATCTGCTGATAGAATCCAGCCCATTGACCCTTACAGGATATAAGTCATGATTATTGCATTGCATTCCAAGTTTGAGACTTCTAGCTTCTATAGTTCCTGAGAAATCTTTGACGAAAATTTAACATTGGTCAAAATGGAGAGAAAGAAGAATGAAAGAACAGATGAACAAATAAGCTGAGAAAGCCCAATGTCTCTTACACAAAATAAGTCATCATTATTCTATTGAACACCAAATTTGATGCTTCTAGCTTTTATAGTTCCTGAGAAATCTGTGATTAAAAATTTAACATTGGTCTATTATCTCTATATGGAGAGAAAGAAGAATGAAGGAACAAATGAACCAGACTAGCTCCAAAACCTAATGCAGCCTTTCCCTTTGCCCAATGGTGCTACACATAAAATTTAAACAAGATTGGTCGACTGCCTTCTGAGATATGCTTCATTGAAAGTGTGGACGACGGATGGACGGACGACAGACGACGGACTCCGGAGCCTTGGTATACTATCGGCTCACTGGAGCCTTTGGTTCAGGTGAGCTAAAAATTCAAGTCGCTATTTCTGTCACAACATTTTCCCTACGTTAAGTCTATGGGCAAATTTTTTTGTCTCTCAAGGTCACGTAACTCCGAGGTCAATATTCCGATTCGGCCCAAAATCGAACTTAACCGAGATTTTATGCCTGTCCTCGTTACCTGCAAGTTTGAAGCTGATATGAATAAAAATAAAGTTGCTATCGTGGTCACAACGTATTTTTTTATGCTCAAGGGCAGGTAACTCCAAGGCAAATATTCCGATTCGGCCCAAAATCGAACTTAACCGAGATTTTATGTCTGTCCTCGTTACCTGCAAGTTTGAAGCTGATATGAATAAAAATAAAGTTGCTATCGTGGTCACAACGTATTTTTTTATGCTCAAGGGCAGGTAACTCCAAGGCAAATATTCCGATTCGGCCCAAAATCGAACTTAACCGAGATTTTATGTCTGTCCTCGTTACCTGCAAGTTTGAAGCTGATCTGAAAAAAATTCAAGTCGCTATGGTAGTCGCAACATTTTCCCTAATTAAGTCTATGGGCAAATTTTTTGTCGCTCAAGGTCACATAACTCCGAGGTCAATATTCCGATTCAGCCCAAAATTGAACTTAACCGAGATTTTATGCCTGTCCTCGTTACCTGCAAGTTTGAAGCTGATATGAATAAAAATAAAGTTGCTATCGTGGTCACAACGTATTTTTTTATGCTCAAGGACAGGTAACTCCAAGGCAAATAATCCGATTCGACCCAAAATCGAACTTAAACGAGATTTTATGTCTGTCCTCGTTACCTGCAAGTTTGAAGCTGATCTGAAAAAAATTCAAGTCGCTATCGTAGTCACAACATTTTCCCTATGTAAAGTCTATGGGCAAATTTTTTGTCGCTCAAGGTCATGTAACTCCGAGGTCAATATTCCGATTCGAACTTAACTGAGATTTTATGCCTGTCAACGTTACCTGCAAGTTTGAAGCTGATCTGAATAAAAATAAAGTTGCTATCGTGGTCACAACGTATTTTTTTATGCTCAAGGGCAGGTAACTCCAAGGCAAATAATCCGATTCGGCCCAAAATCTAACTTAACCGAGATTTTATGTCTGTCCTCGTTACCTGCAAGTTTGAAGCTGATCTGAAAAAAATTCAAGTCGCTATCGTAGTCACAACATTTTCCCTATGTTAAGTCTATGAGCAAATTTTTTGTGGCTCAAGGTCACGTAACTCCGAGGTCAATATTCCGATTCCGCCCAAAATCAAACTTAACCGGGATTTTATGCCTGTCCTCGTTACCTGCAAGTTTGAAGCTGATCTGAATAAAAATAAAGTTGCTATCGTGGTCACAACGTATTTTTTCATGCTCAAGGGCAGGTAACTCCAAGGCAAATAATCCGATTCGGCCCAAAATCGAACTTAACAGTGATTTTATGTCTGTCCTCGTTACCTGCAAGTTTGAAGCTGATCTGAAAAAAATTCAGGTCGCTATCGTAGTCACAACATTTTCCCTATGTTAAGTCTATGGGCAAATTCTTTGTCGCTCAAGGTCACGTAACTCCGAGGTCAATATTCCGATTCTGCCCAAAATCGAACTTAACCGAGATTTTATGCCTGTCCTCGTTACTAGCTACAACGATGACAACATTTTCCCCATGTTAAGTCGATAGGCAATTTTTCGGGCGTTCAAGGGGACGTAACTCTTGAGTGAATTATCTGATTCGGCCCAAAATCGAACTTGACCGAGATTTTATGCCTGTACTGGTTATCTGCAAGAATGAAGTCGATCAGAAAAAAATTGACGGAGCTAGAGTGATGACAAGCTTTTTCCTATGTGAAGTCTATGGGAGCTAGATGTTGCCATGGCAACCAGAGTTCCACTCAGATCTGCCTGAAAACCTAATGAAGCCTTTCCACTTGCCCAATAATGCGACACATGAAATTTGATCAAAGTTGGCCAAGTAGTCTTTAAGATATACATTTTTGAAATTCCCATTAACCCTAATGCAAAAACACACAAGGGCAGGTAACTCCTAAGTGAATGATCCGATTCTGCCAGTTATCGAACTTGACCGAGATTTCATGGCTGTGCTGGTTATCTGCAAGAATAAAGCTAATCTGAAAATAATTGAAGCAGCTACGGTGATGACAACATTCTCCCCATGTTAAGTCAATAGGCAATTTTTTCAACGCTCAAGGGCACGTAACTCCTGAGTGAATAATCCGATTCAGCCCAAAATCGAACTTGATCGAGATTTAATGCCTGTCCTCGTTATCTGCAAGAATGAAGTCGATCAGAAAAAAATTGACGGAGCTAGAGTGATGACAAGCTTTTTCCTAACGCTCAAGGGCACGTAACTCCTGAGTGAATAATCCAATTCAGCCCAAAATCGAACTTGATCGAGATTTCATGCCTGTCCTCGTTATCTGCAAGAATGAAGACAATCAGAAAAACATTGACGGAGCTAGAGTGATGACAAACTTTTTCCTATGTTAAGTCTATGGGAGGTATTTGTTGCCATGGCAACCAGAGTTCCAATCCGATCAGCCCGAAAACAGTATGCAGCCTTTCCCCCTACCCGATAATGCTTCACATGAAATTTGATCAAGATTGGCCCACTGGTTCCGGAGATATACTTCTTTGAAAGTGTGGACGACGACGACGGACGACGACGGACGACGACGGACGACGGACGCCGGCTCGTGGTATACTAATACCTCACATGAGCCTTCGGCTCAGGTGAGCTAAAAATGCAAAATTTCGCACAGATGCGTTATCGTAATATGAATTCCGACATTGCTGGTATCTAAGTGCTAGTTGGTACACTTGTTTCTGCCTCATACAAAAGGGAAAGAAATACCCACGAAACAATATGCATCATAACAATCCATTTTTTTTTTGTTCAGAGTGAGTGAGTGAGTGTTTGAGGTTAACGTCCCACAAACAGCTACATGTAAGGTCATAAGGAGACGGGACCTCGGTTTAAAGACTCATCCGAAAGTCTGGAGAAGCCCGGGATCAATCCTGCGATCCCTGGTTTACAAGGCGAGTAGCGTGACTACTACACCACGGATGCTTCTTTTTTGTTCAGAAATAAGGTAGCTAAAGCATTGTAAGTCCCGCTTTATTATTTATGAAGTGGGCTGGCAAAGATAATCATAAAACGGACATAATTACATGATGTTGGTTATTTGGACAGTGGATACAAATGTTTTGAGAAACATGTAGTTTCTTTCTCTCTTGGTATATTTCCGAGTACTTGCCTTTTTCGGTTTGGTTAAAATATCGACGTGTCATCAGGCCTCATTGTCATGGCTTTTAAATGATTTGGTTCCTGAATAAACAATGCAGTTATCTTGCCCGTGCGCAAATACATAAATTGTACTCTTTAGAACCGCTTCGTTATTCTATTCTAGGGTGTACTCACAACCACAAATACTTGCGCACACATATGGAAAATACTGTGTAGGGTAAGGCTTGAAATACGGATATCTGGAGATGTGAGAAGCATTTTCTAGGAAGTCCAGAACGAGTTCGAATTAGCCATGGTAAATGAGTCATCCGTGTTCGAGATATCGAAGTTTATCTGTAATTATAATTTGATGATTCATCAACTTCCCTCTCTGACAACTTGTAAGGCGGTTCTTCTGTCGCGGTTTATTTTTGTTATGGTTTGTCTTTGAGTATTTGTGTCGCTTATATTATTTTATTTTGAATAGCCTTTTGGCCATTTTGTGGGAAAGTAATTGTCCTTTTGGCTTTCCGCTGTAAGTGTTTCCGTTGGGGTCTGTTGCTTCATGTTTGTGTTTCTTTCCCTTTGGTGTCTCTGATGGGAGCTGTGGATTAATTGTATCGATTCCTGATCATTGTCCCTACTTCTATTTTGTACTGTCACGATGTTTTCTTATATAAGAGGGGAGCTAAGATAACATCATAGGTTTACTTTCTTCTGTTAAACCGATCAAACAGAGGCTGATTAACTTGATGTAATTCGACCAGAAATATGCTATCATTTCATTACAACAAGGATGAATGCACGTGCTCATTAAAATGCTCGGGAAGTGTTCTACATGTATCAAAAAACAGTATGCATGGGCAAAGCGAGTTAAATAGTAAATTACTTTATCATGACGCGGTTCTACATGTAACGAGCTCCAACAATTTACATTGGACTAGAAATAGGTATTGAACATTTTCATCTGCAAAAATGCTACAAGTAGTTCTATAGAATAGAAATACGCCGTTTTATCGTAATGTTACGGCATTCTATGGTTGCTCGGGTATTAGTGTCGCAGCTGTGAATAACTTTTAATAGCATGTACGTATCGTGACTGCTAGTATTTCAGTTTATAACTGCAACATCTCGAATTGTAATAATAAAAATTCAATAAACATCACAAAATAATTTCTTAAGCAATACGATATTTGTTGTTCTTGTTTTACAACATGCAATTATCGTGAAAGTTTTAAAAATTACCATGTCATCACGAAAATACGACAATATAATTTTGACCCCCTTGAACCCCACTTTTAAATAGTAAAACTGGGGATTTACAGGGGTAAACCTTATTGTTTTATTTCTGCTCTAAAATATAGATTGTGGGTACTCGTTAGAACCGCCTCATCGAGGCGGTTCTAACGTGTACCCACAATCTATATTTTGAGCAGAAATAAGAAAACTATCATAATTTTCATCTTAAAATTTACATTTTTTCGGCGATAAAGGTTACAATGTATTTGTATAGACGTGTTTTCGCAATGGAGGGGCAGAACCACCATGTTATATTACGATAACGCATCCAAGAGCGAAAATGGTGTTTTTCCCATCCTTAGAACAAGCAGTTTTCAGATTACATTTTTTTGTTATAATGTTCTTGTTCCTAGTCCGAAGATCGGTTGTGGTCGTCCGTTAGAACTGCCTCATTGAGTCGGGTCTATAACGAGTACTCATAATCTATGCTTATAAGCAGAAAAGGAAACCCCACTTTTTATTACACGGACTTGTTAACCTGATGCAACTGTTATTTGCGCAATATGTGCAGTAAGTCATTGGTTTTACCTTATTAGGTGTCTCTAGACCTTAAACATAAGTTAAAACATTACTAAGAGCAACTTCATTAAACCCTTAATAAAGGAAGGGCCGCTAACGGGATCTTTTGCGCTAGGTACTTTGTATTTATCTCAAACCTAGTAATGAAAATTTCTTAGACCGACATGTTATAATCCATTAGTAAGTTTTTAAATAACAACACTGTCTGGATCAGTCAGTGTGGATGGATGGAAATATTTATCATGGTGCAAAATGGACCGCCAAACGCAGACATCTGTCCGAAGTTCGAAAGACGCCATTTACAAATATAGCTGACCCTCGTCATCTGTGTTCGTGGCTTTAACTGAGAATTTTTAAGCTAAGCTTACGTGAACACACAAACATACGAAATACTGTGTACACCAATGACAGAAAGCAAATATACATATGAATCTGCATTATAGTTAAGTCTTGACAGGAGAAATTGTGCATTGCACATATTCGTACATTCACGTCAAAAGAATTGGACCAGCCTGCCAATCTGCGAAGTCTGATCCGAGAATGTCTTACCTTTTCTTGATACTCGGTTGATCATTGTAATGTTTACACAAATCGTTGACAAGATTTGTTCTCTAACGATTACAAAGTCACCTTTTGGACGTTTTTTTTTTACTTCGTTTGAAATTCACTATTAAAGGTAAGATGTCAATTTTGTAGTTGTAAATTGGTGACATCGCAAAGGTTTTGCCCTATGGGATGTATATGTCATAACAAAAATATTATTTTACAGGACTTGATTTCATGAGAGCTATTATACATACCGTCGTCATTTAGGCATAATATCTAACAATAATATGTCTTGAAAATTTCTGTACCAGGAATTGTCGGAACATACATTTTTGGGAGATTGAGTTTATCGTCTCAAAACGTTATTGGGAAAAGTAATTTGCCAGTTCAGTTTCGGAATGTGTTGCCTGGTACATAAAGATATAGCATAGCTGCGACAGATAGCATGCTTAGTTATCACACAGTGAACAACGTTCGTGGCGATATGCTGGACTATGAACACTTTGATGGCTACACTAAAGAGGTTGTAGTCAGATGTTTTATGCCAGAGTTCATGATTCCATAATCTAGCTCTCTTCTGTGAAGTTGGTTCCTCAACTCTGATTCATGCATAGTTGCATTACGATAACACGGCCGTGTAGCTAAATGGCACATTTGAAATCTCTAAGACTAGCAACTTTCAGATTTTGTTCAGTATTTGTTTCTGATTTTTTGTCCAAACACAGGCTGAAGGTGCCTAGTAGGGGCGGTTCTAACGCGTACTCATCAACTATTTTTTTAACACAAATAGGGACAAAATATATCCCTGTAATCCCCATTTTCCTCCTGTTAAGTGGGGTTTAGTGGGATGCAAGGGGACCAGAATTATACAAGGCGTATTTCCGTGATGAAATTGAAGGCTCCGTCGCCCAAAAGTTTTCATATTGACTGCCGGACGTTTCTACAATAAACATCGATGGTTTGAACATTGACGGCTCGTTTACCACGGCTGTTTCAAAATCGCATATTAGGTCCAAGGAAACATTTGACATTACTACAGATATTGGCATATTTGGGAAAATTTATTGGTAATTGTCTAATGTTATCTTGAAAAGTTTTTTTGTTTATTTGTTTAATTGTTTGGAGCTTAACGTCCCAGTTAACGCTATTAAGGTCAGTTTACCTAGCCTCACTTTACCTGGACAGGCTAAGCGGTTAGCAAGTACGATGCACATTGTTTTGCCAGAAACTGACAACTGTCCTTCGTGAATCAGCAGAAAGGGTGAATGACCGTAGGAAAATCCAGGTAACGGTTATTTATAGACAATAGTCGCGCTATTCCTATATATGTGAGAACAGAGTGGTGCGCAATTGTAGTGGGGGTTATCTATATAATACGGACTCAAATCGTTTATTGGTTATGGCAAACACGAAACACGGCATCTGAGCAGTGTCTATAATATAATGTTATTAATCAAATAATTTCGTATTTGCCCAGTTACAGGTCCGATGTCTGCTGTATTGGCACGAGGCCGAAGGCCGAGGCCAATACAGCTGACTGAGGACCTGTAACTGGGCCAATACGAAATTACTTGATTAATGACAATTTTATTAGTTGACGCAATTAAAAACATGATTTATGATTTTTGAATATTGGTTGACCTTGTGTAATATCGGATAATCAATTAATAATATAATGTTATTAATCAAGTAATTTCATATTGACCCAGTTACAGGTCTGACGTCTGCTGTATTGGCACGAGGCCAATACAGCTGACCAAGGACCTGTAACTCGGCCAATTCGAAATTACTTGATTAATGACAATTTTATTAATTGACGCTATTAAAAAACATGATTTATGTTTTTTGACCTCGGTTAATATTGGTTGACCAGGTGTAATACAGGATAGTCAATGAATAATATTTTTCACAAGTCTTTACCTGGGGACAATCGACCCACAAGTGTTGTAAGGGCTTTGATTTATCTCCCGATATGAACGAGTATGAACCGCGAAGTAATATCCTGCTACGTGTAGTATATTATTTGATTTCAGATGTTTCGCGTGATTTCGCATGTACATGTACAATGAAATTCCGCTATTAAGACCGTCTAAAATTAAGACTAATTCTGCTTTAAAAAGCATACTTAGAAGGGTGCAGTTATTCTTTCTACATGTCTTCTGCACACAATGTCCTCTGGTCTTAAGAGGAATGGGAACACCTGGCAGATTTTTCCGCCATTTTTCAAAGGGAGACAACTTTCGGAACTTCCTGGTCGCCTTCCTATAAGCCCTGTCCCACTGAAAATGGGGTCTACTCTTAAAGGAAAGAATTTGCTCCTCAGGAGCAAATTCTTTCCTTTAAGAGTTGACCCCTATTGACATGGGAGACAAAAATACTTTGCAGGAGTTACCTCCCCTGAAGGTTTTCTCATTCCCCTTAATATAGGAATTTAACTGTACTATGGATATAGAGGATCTTACATGAGTGTTCATGTATTATTGAATTTATTAAACGAGTTGAGGAAAAGGGATATAATGCGAGGCTTTGCCGAGCATTGTATTCCTTTTCCTCAACGAGTTTAATAAATTGTTGACTTAGAGGATCTTACATGAGTGTTCATGTATTATTGAATTTATTGAACGAGTTGAGGAAAAGGGATAAAATGCGAGGCTTTTCCGAGCATTTTATTCCTTTTCCTCAACGAGTTTAATAAATTGTTGACTTGGAGGATCTTACACGATTGTTCATGTATTATTAAATTTATTATTAAACGAGTTGAGGAAAAGGGATAAAATGCGAGGCTTTGCCGAGCATTTTATCCATTTTCTTCAACGAGTTAAATAAATTCAATAATACATGAGCACGAATGCAAGATTCTATTTATCATATGACATCTAAAACGCATTTTAATCACGATTGTTTACAAAAATGTCAATATTCCGCCATTAGGAAACGCGACGTCGTAAAGGACGACGTACATGTAACGTTACGGGACGTATATAGCTAATTTGCATATTTAATCCACTAGTGGATTATCGAAAATATTACATGGCGTTATTACACTCTCAGATGTGACGTCATATGATAAAATCTTATAATACTCAGACGCTTATGTGTGTTGTTTTGTTAATCATATTTATTGGTGGATTGTTTTTTCGATCGACCCAATGTTATAAAGCGTATTAGCTTTTCATTGCTTAAGTTCACGTGGCTGCCTCTTATTTGTTGGAAATGCCGTTAACGTTATGTATAGAATATTCCTGCGCTTTTCTTATCATGTGCGCGTTGCGTAGAACGTGATCTATAGATACTGGACTGGAATCATGTGTTCGGTTTGGCAAACAGTGTAGACCCAGATAAGACGCCGATTTGCGGTGTCTAATCAGGTTCTACATTGTTTGCTTACTGTACAGGAATTAAAGGGTGAAAAGAAACAGTCTGTCCAGCCAGGACCAGCCTACACGTAGAGCCAACCGACTATCAGTACTGTCAGTGCTTTGATTTTATCTTACAATATGGCCGGGTGATATCCTTCTACATGGAGTTTATTTGATTTCTACGAAACCCGAGAAGGAGCATGAATTGTTTTTAAATAAGTTGTGCGAACAAGATATTAAGTTGTGCGAATAAGATATTATCTTGTGCACACAAGATAATATGTTCTGCGCACAGGATTTTATATTATGCGGGCAACATAATATATCTTGTGCGGACAACATAATTTATTGTGCGCCAAGATATGATCTTGTGCGCACAACATAATATCTTGTTCGCACAACTTAATATCTTATGTGCACAAGATATGATCTTGTGCGCACAACATAGATCTTGCGCAATTAACATGGAATAATATGCGCCTGATTAAATTGTGATAAGAAGATAATATGTTGTGCGAACAAGATATGAAGTTGGGGGGGGGGGGTGGGTTTTACGGCCCTTTCAAGATTATTTCACTCATATCGAGCCGATCGTTAATCATAGGTGGGCGAAAACCGGAGTACCCGGAGAAAAACCACCTGACCTTCCGTTGCAGAACTTGGCGTCTCACACGTGACCCGAGCGAGGCTCGAACCCACGGCGGTGAGAGACCTAATGACTAAGAGTCAGCGCTCTTATCCATTAGGCCACGGAGGCCCGTCCAAGATATGAAGTTGTGCGAAGAAGATATTATGTTTTCCGCACAAGATATAAAGTTGTGCGAACAAGATAATATCTTGTGCGCACAAGATATTATGTTGTCTGCACAAGATCTATGTTGTGCAAACAAGGTAATATGTTGTGCGAACAAGATAATATGTTGCGCAAACAAGATAATAAGTTGTGCGCACAAGATAATATATTGTCCGCACGAGATAATATGTTGTGCGAACAAGATATTAAGTCGTGCGAACAAGTTATTATGCTGTCCACACATTTGTGTTGTACAAACAAGATAATATCTTGTGCGCACAAGTTATTGAGTTATGCGAACAAGATATTATCGTGCGTGCACAAGATATTGAGTTTTGCGAACAAGATATTATCTTGTGTGCACAAGATAATAACTTGTGCGCATAAAATATTATGTTGTTCGCTTAAGATAATATCTTGTGCGCACAAGATATTGAGTTTTGCGAACAAGATATTATCTTGTGTGCACAAGATAATAACTTGTGCGCATAAAACATTATGTTGTTCGCTTAAGATAATATCTTGTGCGCACAAGATATTATCTCGTTCGCACAACACTGTCCCTTCCACGGTTCCGTAGATTTAAGATTTTTCGCGTGATTTCATATGTCCCATATGGACAACCTTATAATATTGTTTCGTTTTTTATCAAATTTTAAATCTGCAGTCGGTTTATGGAACACTAGTATGAGCCGCCTGTAGATGAAAGCCTTCATTACCAGTATAGAAACCTTTTCTTTTATATCTCTGATGGATTAGCCCATATATGCCAGTCGTCTCATATACTGATCAAATTCAACGATCGGACGACGCTGACCGCGGTGTCTTATCTCAGGCTACACTCATTAGGAAAACATGTCCGTAAGAAATAATGGCGTCCAACATGGTGTGTGTGTGTGTGTGTGTGTGTGTGTGTGTGTGTGTGTGAATTCGGGTTTAACGTCGCTTTCAACAATTTTTCAGTCATATCACGACGGTGTCTGGTTGCGACAGGGAGCTCAATGCTCACGTTTATAGTGCTGCCTCACTGAAGTATCATGTCCCAGACACATTACATGATACCACACCCAGTCACATTATCCTGACACTGGATCGACCAGTCCTAGCTCTACCCCGTAAATCTGCGTGCCAAGCGAGGAGCAGCTAGTACCATTTTTAACGACTTTGGTATGTCGCGGCCCGGGATCGAACCCGAGACCTCCCGTTCCCCGGAGCGGACACTCTACCAACTGAGCTATCGGGGCCGGTACCAACATGGTGTCAGAAAATGATAAATATTAGATAAAATGATAACAACATTACTGTGTCTGCTTTCAACATAGATTGTGGGTGCTCGTTAGAACCGCCGCAAAGAGGCGGTTTTAACGAGTACCCACAATCTATGTTTCTGGCCAAAAATAAGGCACATAATGCATACCCCCGTAAACCCCACTTTCTCTATATAAAGTGGGGTTTAGAGGGATATTCGTTTCACGGGCTTGTTATCGTGATGGTTTGCTTTAACTGCATGCGTTTTTTGTGGAATTTGTAATAAAGAAAACATATCTGACACCCCTATAATTGAGAATGGAACCATCCAAACTGATAAGGTGGAAGCTTCCATTATCATAATTATATGGGTTAATCCTCACAACAGTTTTACCACTCAGAACTGAAAAGGAAACCGTATCTTAAAAGCTGTGTTTAAAGTTGTTTTTCAACAATCTTTACATTACGCCACACACATCAAAATTCTTTGTATCTATAATTGGGCCCGACAAGCGATTTTGGTACTTATCGCCTATGCGAGCAGCGAAGGTTCAGGCGAGCCTGCGCATCCACGCAGTCTCGCCAGAACCTTCGCTGCTCGCTCATACAAGCAGTGAATCATGAGGAACCTTCAGACAGAACGCCATATCCCTGGCCTCTCTGAGTGGCTTGGCATGCGCAGTTAAATTTTGTCATGACGGAATGCTCGAAGACACAAATTCGCTTGGCGGGGCTCATATGCTAAATTAACACGGCGATTATACTTTTACAATCTAACTTGTTTCATCAAATACAACATTTGCTTTTATTTTGTTACATGAAGAATGTTAATGCTAAATCTGCTTCCCGCCTTTCAGTTAACAAGTCATGATGGGAAAGAAATAATGCTGCAGAATTTGCGTAATGGCATTTACACCTTGTTAGACTATCACACCTGTGCTTTTAATGCTTGAAAAGTAAAAAAAAAACATTTGATCACAAGCAACCCACTGCAAAAGAAATATATTGATTTGTTTTCTTGAAGACCGTGCACTTTTCCACTAATCTTTATTGACTAAGGTTCATTTCGGACGGTGTTTAAAAAAAAATAAAATAAAATAAAACAATCCATCCATTTAAATAGCGATGTCCGGGCGAGCGGGAAGCCGGGCGTGGGGCGTCGTCCGACAGGTTTACCTTTTCTTTAACATTTTTTTGGGAGTGGGGGGGGGGGGGGGGGGGGGGGGCGGGGATAGAGAAAAAAAGAAGGAAGAAAAAGAAAAAAAAATCCATAATGTAGTTTTGCCTTTTTCATGTATTAATTATTATGAAACAATAATTGCTGTCTTCGTCCAAAAAAAAAAAAAAAAAATAGAAAGAAGAGTTTTACTGAGATTTAAGCAGTGGTCTTATCTGAAAGATAGTTTCAGCACCACGAAATCAGAAATGCGTTATCGCGGAGTGGAATATATGAAAATTATCTCAATAACTCTGGGAGTGTTAAAGCAAGCGGGAGCAAGATAAAATCTGCAAGAAGACTGGGGTGATCAGCGCAGACTCAGATCAGCCTGCGCTTTCCCACAATCTGATCGGAATCTTCTCTGTTCACATGACCCTTTTTACCAGCCAAGAGTCTTAAAATACTGGGGTGCTGAACATGCTGATCCGGATCTTGAAATGGTCGCACAAGTAATGCCTTGTTGAAAGTTCGTAAACTTCGGAGTTGATCACGTAAACAAGCCCTTGAAATGAACACCCGTACACCCACCTGATATATAGAAAATTGGGGTTTAAGGCCATATATTTTCGTTATATGGCTTCAAAGGATCTTGAAAGATCTTTAAGGTCATGTGAGCGAGAGCATCACGATAAAAAGTCCATGAAACGAAGACCCCTATAAACCCCACTTTATAAAGAGAAAAGTGGTGTTTACGGGGGTATATATTATCTGCCTTATTTTTGCTGAAAAACACAGATTGTCCGTACTCGTTAGAACCGCCCAGTTGAGGCTGATCTAACGAGCACCCACAATCTATGTTGAAAACAGAAATAAGAAAGATGTTATCATTTTTACCCTGAAATGTTTTATTTCTGGCACCATGTTGGACGCCATTATTTCCCACGGAAATGTTTTCCTGATGGATTTCCTCTTAATTGGCCCAAATAGGGAAATGCCAAGTTCGAAACGTACAGAATGAGGATCTACACGGTTTGGTACTTTGTAACTGAATTTAACTTAACTCCTTATTGGCAACAGTGCACGTGTCCGAAGGACCAAAGTCCACTTAAGGGTAACATGGGCAACTAGCCGCAAAATATCTTTGATGTTTCGTGTATTCTTGCGCGTATTCATTACTGAACATGTAGCATTTGAATTAATATCTGCAACTAGAACAATTCAAATTCTCAAAATCATAATGTCAAAAAGTCCGTGAAATGAAGACCCCCTCCTCCAACTAAACCACACTTTAAATAGAGAAAACTGGGGTCTAGGGGGTATACATTATTTTGCTTATTTCTGCCCCGAGACATACATTGTGGGTACTCGTTAGAGCCTCCGTCTTAACGAGCACGCACAACCTATGTTTGAGGTAATAATAAGAAAAATATCACAGATTTGCACCAGAAAAGTAGCCATTTTGGAGATGTGAAAAATGCACTATGTCGAATGGGTGTGTTATCGTAAACGATCATTTAGTGTACTTCTTCACGTCAATTTATAACAACCACGTCATTGCAACAAAACTTTTGAAGTAAGAACCTTCAGGTATTTCAAGAACTACGTGAAAATGTGCAAAAATGTGTAAGAATTGTTCCGTGTAATAGAAGTTAACTCTAGTATTAGTGACTTTAAATACGTAAGGTCAATGTAAAGATCGAGTAACAAAAAGAGAGACAGGCAAACCGTTAAGGCCTGGAAAAATAGTACCGACCCTGTAAAAGAGTGACAGTCAAACGTACAAACCCGGATCAGGCGCGGCGTTTAAAATTTGCTAACAGGATGTTTCTTCAAAACTAGATTAGGAATAGAACTAGGAAAACAATGATCCCGACATAAATGTATCTAAACACCCATTTGACTTTAATAACTAGGTTAAGGTCACAAAAATGTAAGCTGCAAACAAGCATTTTTTGTCAAAAATTGACAGTTTTCGGGAACCTGGGACCTTAAAAAAGAACAGTCGTTAAAAATGTCAGATAACCAAAATCTAATCAAATTTGGTAGACTGTAATTAAATATTGTACCGAGTTTGACAAACATTAATCAATTCTTTAATAATATAGGACACATACAAAGTAGAAGTAAAACAAAGATCAGGAATCGATACAATTAACTTACTCCACCCACCAAAGACACCAAAGGGAAAGAAACACAAACATGAAGCGACCAGACCATAATTGAAACCTAAACAAAGGATGGCCATAAGGACAGTTACTTTCCCACAAAATGGCCAAATGGCCATCCAAAATAAAAAGACACAAGTGATACACACAGTAAGTAGTAACAAACAACAACATAAATAAACCGCCACAGAAGAACCGCCTTGGAACGGTCAGTGGAAAGAATTCCACTGGGGGGCTTAGATCGATTTTACATGGCCATAATCCTCGCCCTTACCTCTATGGCGGTATACACTAATTTTGTTTAGTCCGCATGAAGGCTTCCTAACTCATCAGTGTAACATCTCCGAGAACATACAAATAAAAAAACTACAGAGATGAAACAAGGTTGAGGACTCGACAGCATACAACAACAGAATTGCTGGAGCAAATGAAAACCAACAGTTAGACTCCGAGGGGCCCGACCAAAGACGGAGCATCAGGCGCCAACCAACATAAAGAATACTAAAATTCCATATATGTTTTTACGCTGGAACCGTCATATAATCTTAAGCCCGACCCACCGGTGTGCAATCAAAGAGGGAAGCAAAGTTGCCAACCGTGATTGGGTTAACCACCATGCATGCAGTCTGTTTTATAACATTGATGTTGTACCTAATCTTTATATATCGACGAACGATTTTACGAAATTGGGTACTTAAGTCATTACAGGCATGTATTTTTCTAAATTTATATACTAAGTCACCATAGAATTCGGGTTCCGATGGGCCTTGTAGCAGAAGTGTTTTAAGTCCAACATTGAATTTTGAAACCAAATCAGAATGACGTCTATAAAACTTACACGCCATTTTTGGCCCCAAAAGAACAAGGTCAATGTCACCACAATCTGAACAAATATTTGGTAGGTTGCAATTATATGGTGTACCAAGTTTGGCCGAATTTCATCAATTCTTTAATGCGGCAGGGTGCAGAAAAGCCAAATTTGAAGGTTTCTTGGGGCCTGTGCACTTGAAAATAAGATCAAAGTCACCAAAATCTTAAACAAGTCTTTTATAGGTTGCAAGAATATGTTGTACGAAGATTGACAAACTTTCATCCATTCTTTCATGATATATGTTCAGACAAGCCGAAATGGGGCCTGTGCCCTTGAAAATTAGGCAAAGGTCACCAAAATCTAATTAAATCTTTTGTAGATTGCATATTAATATCTGAGCCCCGCCAAGCGAATTTGTGTCTTCGAGCATTCCGTCATAACAATGTTTAACTGCGCACGCCCAGCCATTCAGAGGGGCAAGTGATATGGCTTTCTGTCTGAAGGTTCCTCTTGTTTCACTGCTTGTATGAGCGAGCAGCGAAGGTTCTGGCGAGACTGCGCGGATGCGCAGGCTCGCCTAAACCTTCGCTGCTCGCATAGGCGATAAGTACCAAAATCGCTTGACGAGGCCCATATTGTACCAAGTTTCACAAAATTTCATCGATCAGCTCAGTAGACAGGGTGCAGAGGAGCCAAAATTGACAGTTGTTTATTTGGGGGGAGGGGGCGGGGGCGTGCCCTTGAAAATAAGGTCAAGGTCACCAAAATCTAATCAAAACTTTGAAAGGTTGCAATGATATATTGTACAAAGTTTGACCACATTTCATGCATTTGTTCATGAGATAGGGTGCCGACAAGCCAAAATTCACATTTTTTGGGGGCCTGTGCCTTTGAAATTAAGGTCAAGGTCACCAACATCTAAGCAAATCTTTGGTTCATTGCACTGTTATATTGTACCTGGCATGACCGAATTTCATCCATTTGTTCACGAGATCGGAGACAGACTAGCTAAAACAGAGTTTTAAGGGCATGTCCCTTGAAATTTAGGCCAAGGCCACCACAATCTAAAAAAATATTTGACAGGTTGCAGTTATACAGTGCAGGCAGTTTAACCAAATTTCACCGATTCGTTCATGAGATAGGGCGCTGACAAGCCAAGATTCACAGTCTTTAACTGTTTTGGAGGACCTGTGCCCTTGAAAAAAGGCCAAGGTCACCAACATCTTATCAAAACTGCGGTATGTTGCAATGATATATTGTACTTATTTTACTAAAATTAATTCGTTAATGAGATAGAATGCAAACAAGCCATTTTTTGCCCAAAATTGATAGTTTGGGGGGGGGGGGGGGGGCTTTTATGGCCCAAAATTGACATTTTTTTTTCGGGGAGGTGGGGGTAGGGGCTGTGACCTTGAAAAAAGGTCAATTTCACCAAAGTATAATCAAATCTGTGGTTGTTGTAATGATACAATGCACCAAGTTTTACTAACATTTATCAATTCGTAAATGAGGTGTAGAGTGCAGACAGGCCATTTTGGCCCAAAGCAGACTGTTTAGTTGAGTGAGTGAGTTTTTTAGTTTTACGTCCCACCAACAGCTAAGGTCATACTGAGACGGGACCTCGGTTTAAAGACTCATCCGAAAGTCTGGAGAAGCCCGGGATCGATCCTGCGATCCCTGGTTTACAAGGCGAGTAGCATAACCACTGCACCACGGAGGCTTCTAACTGTTTAGTTGAGGCCAGTGTCCTGGAAAAGGGTCAAGGTCACCAAAATCTAATAAAATCTTTGGTATTTGGTAATGATATATTGTACCAGGTTTGACTACAATTTATCAATTCATTAATGCGATAGAGTGCAGATCACTAAAATCTAATCATATCTGGGGTATGTTGTAAAAGTTTAACTGACATTAATCAATTTCGCCTCAAATTAACTATTTTGGGGGCTTGTGACTTTGACAATGAGATAACGGTCACCATAACCTAATGACTGTTTTCCCCTATCGCAATGATGTAACCATGTACGTTTAGTTAGAACCCATCCATAGGCTCAGGAGATATAGGGATTCAAAAAAGTTACGCCAACGCCGACGCCAGCGACATACTGTACCAAAATAGAAGTGAAGGCAATGGCCAGTAATCGATACAATTAACCCTCAGGCAGCGCCCATCAGTGACACCAAAGGGAAAGAAACACACACATGGAATAACCAGACCCTAATGAAAACAGCAACAGCAAAAAGCCAAAAGGACAGTTACTTTCCCAAAAAGTGTCCAATTGGCTATTCAAAATAAAAATAATATAAGCGATACACACTTAAAGATAAACCATAATAGAAGAACCGCCTTGGAAGGGTCAGTGAAACGAATTCCACTGAGGGCTTAAATCGATTTTACGCAGCTGCAATCCTCGCCCTTACTTCCGTCGCGGTTTAGACAAATACTGTGTAAAGCCGCATGAAGGCCTCCTAACTCTTCAGTGCAACATCTCCGAGAACACAAAAATCAAACAATCACAGATGAAACAACGGTGAGGACTCGGCGGCAAGAAACCACTGAAATGCTCAACAAAGTAGTTTAGGTCGTAGTACCAAAGCGTTAATCCCAAATCATTAATCCATAGACAAAATGGCAAATATCAATGTTCAGATCAACAGACATGGACTCCAGAAGAGTGTAATCAGGCGTCCGCAGATAGTAAGCATTACTTGGTAAGCAAGCTTCGCCCACCATGCCCATCGAACCGAACGAAGAAAAGGTGTAATTGCCGAGGAGGGTATGTCCGAGATTTTGGAAGTCTTCCTATGGCTTTCCATTGGCAAACATATCAGAAATAATTCTGGAAATGGCCACATTGTATGGATCAACAAGATCATGGTGCCTCCCGTAGAACTTCTTTTGTGTTAATACCAATTTGGTTTTTTGATACCCTTGGCATAACAACCTGGTAGTGAGCAGCTACTCACGTTCCATAAAGTCCTCATACTTGGAACAGGCTTTAGCATAACGGATTAACTGTGAAACGTAAACTCCATATACTGGTGCAGACGGGAAATTACTGCTCAGGAAGGGAAAGTTAACAATGGGAAAATTGAAGTCATCTCGTTTATCGTACAGCCTAGTAGTAAGCTTCCCGTTGTCAATATAGAGATAACAGATCATCGGTGAAATCAAAATAAGATCAACAGTTAGACTCCGATGGGCCCGACCAGAGACAGAGCATCAGGCTCCAACCAACATTACACCAAATGAAATTCTCTCTAATTCTCAATAAGCATTTACGCTGGAACCGTCACAGAATCTGCGGCCCGACCCACCGGCGTGCAATTAATGAGGGAAGCAAAGTTGTCAACCATAATTGGATTAACTACCATGCGTGCAGTCTGTCGTATAACATTTATGTTGTACCCAATCTTTTTATATTGAAGAATGATTTTACGAAATTGGGTGCTGAAGTTATTGCAATTATATATTTTTCTGAATTTATATACTAAGTCAGCATACAATTCGGGTTCGGATAGACCTTGTTGTAGAAGAGACCTAAGTCCAAGTTTGACTGAAATTAATCAATTCATTTATGAGATAGAGTGCAGACAAGCCGTTTTTGGCCCCAAATTGACTGGTTGGTGGGCATTTGGCCTTACAAATGAGGTCAAGGTCAGCATAACCAAACGACTGTTTTCCCCATCGTAATAATGTAACCATGCAAAATAGAAGTCAAGGCAGTGATACACCACAATACATTATAGTACACATGTTAAGTTTCCCCCATCCTAATGATGTAACCATGCAAAATAGAAGTGATGGCATTGATACACCACAATACATTACAGTACACAGGTTAAGTGTCCCCCATCCTAATGATGTAACCATGCAAAATAGAAGTGAAGGCATTGATACACCACAATACATTACAGTACACAGGTTAAGTGTCCCCCATCCTAATGATGTAACCATGCAAAATAGAAGTGATGGCATTGATACACCACAATACATTACAGTACACAGGTTAAGTGTCCCCCCATCTTAATGATGTAACCATGCAAAATAGAAGTGAAGGCACTGATACACCATAATACATTGTAGTACACAAGAATTCATCCATAGGTTAGGAGATTTACTGCTTCAAACAGCTCAAAATACAGATTGTGTGTACTTGTTAGAGTGAGTGAGTGAGTGAGTGAGTGAGTGAGTTTTAGTTTTACCTCCCACCAACAGCTAAGGTCATACGGAGACGGGACCTCGGTTAAAAGACTCATCCGAAATCTGGAGAAACCCGGGATCGATCCTGCGATCCCTGGTTTACAAGGCGAGTAGCGTAACCACTGCACCACGAAGGCTTCTGTGTACTTGTTAGAACCGCCTTATAATTGCGGTTCTGACGAGTACCAACAATCTATATTTTAGAGCAGAAATAAGAAAAAATAAGGTTCACCCCTGTAAACCCCTATTTTTCTATATAAAAGTGGGGTTCAAGGGGGTCAAAATAATTTGACGTGTTTTTGTGATTCCCCCATCCTAATTAGAAGTGAAGGCAATGATACACCACAATCAAGTAGCTCAACATAATGTGCTCTTGCCACAATACGTTACAGAACATACGTTCAGTTTGGTCAGAATTCATCCATAGGTTTGGAGATTTAGTGCTTCAAACAGGCTACGCCAACGCCAACGAGGACGCCAACGTAAACAGGATTCGCACTAAAAACAATATGTCCCCCTCATCCCCGGTGAAGGTGGAGACATACTAATAGACACCACTCAAATTAATAATGGTGCCCACGCTGATACAAACGCTCGCTGGACGCAGGTGTCTTCTTGTTAATTATTCTCTGATTGAAATATAAATAGAGGATCTTACATGAGTGCCCATGGTTTATTGAATGTATCAAATGAGTCGAGTAAAAGGGATAAAATGCGAGGCTATGCCGAGCATTTAATCCCTTTCCCTCAACGAGGTTAATAAATGCAATAATGCATGACATTTAAAACGCATTTTATCCAAATTGTCAATATTTCGCAATTAGTAAACGCGACGTCGTTAAGGACGTCGTACATGTAACGTTACGGGACATATCTAACTAATTTGCATAATTAATCCACTAGTGGATTACGGAATTTAATACATGACGTTATTACACTATCAGACGCGGCGTCATGTGATTAATACATTTTCTAGTTCATTACTTACAGCAGAAAGCAGCATACTGCAATGTTATGTAGGGGCAATTAGCGGAACAAAACGTCTTAATTCCACAGACTGTGGTATTTACATACCATCAGACCAACAATCCGTCTCTATTTCGTCCCATCTTAACCAATCAAATATATTCGTTTCTTTGAATGAGATTCATGAGCATTCCAGCTCTTAGAAATCGATCTATCTCAATAAGAGAGGAGAGGTAGAGTCAAGCTTGAACTAGGAATAAATTGGCCGCTGTGGGATATTACTGCGACATAAATTACAGTTCTTTAAGGTCGGTTTGATTTCGAAACTAAACATACGAATACGTTCAGGAGATTGGCAGATTTTCCAAAGACGAGTTGTTTTTTTAATAAAGTGTTTGTATACGAAATTACTTTCCACAGCAGTTTATAACAATTATTGCAGATATTTCATATGTGGTGCTGTTATAATTAAAAGATTTAAAAAGTGACGTCGACATAGGAATTTGACGTATATTTGGTTCCTTTTATCGGTCTATTTGTAACGGTTTTCTGTGTATTTTTTATGGTTTTGCCTGGAAAAAATAAGATGGGAAACTAGAGATGGCAGTGAATACATAACGATCTTTTAAATTACGCCCTCGAAAAATAGTTTTTTTTTTATGAGAATGACAGTAAAAGACTGCCATGTGTGTTAAATAAAATATACTTCTGTGCATAGTGTATGTTCATCACGAAAACACGCCTATATAATTTTGACGCCCTAGAACCCAACTTTAATATTGTAAAACTGGGGTTTACAGGGATAATCCTTATTTTCCTTATTTCTGCTATAAAATATAGATAGTGGGTACTCGTTAGAACCGCCTCATTGAGGCGGTTCTAACGAGTACTAACAATCTATATTTTGTGCAGAAATAAGAAAAATATCACAGTTTTTCATCTTATAATTTTTGTTTTTTCATTGGTAAAGATTACAATGTATTTGTATAGGCGTGTTCTCGTAATGTCTAGTTCTTTGCAAATACAGTACACAAGTTAAGTATGGACAGTATAGTGACGACTGAAATAAATACAAGTTATGTGTATGCAACCACAGACGTTGACGGAAGACGTGTCATAGCACATGACACGTTAGGATTTCATATTACAACGTTTGATACTTTAATTGAGAGTATGTCATCACAAAACGATACTGCAAATTTTCCTCCACCCGACCCTGCGTCCTTGGAGAGTATAGTTCTTTTATCTCTCTTATTTATAGTGATAGGGCTTGCTGGGTTATTAGGGAACTGTCTTGTAATTTTAGTGATTCTAGTGGACAGAAAAATGCGAAATTCTGTAACGAATATTTTCATCATGAATCTAGCCATAGCTGACTTCTTGATAATGTTCTTTGGAATACCAGAGATAGTGCAATTTATGCTCAACTGTGGATGGCTTATAGGTGAAGCACTGTGCAAAATTAATAGGTTTATACTGGTTGTGTCACTCTATGTATCAATCCTTTCTCTTGTGACAGTATGTATAGAACGGTGAGTATATATTTCAAAAGATCTTTTCCTCTTTGGGTATACATATACATGTAGCTATAAGAAAACGCAATTAATGTTGCTGTTCATACACGCCAAAAAATAACATTACGTGAACAAGTACGTGTAATAAACACGCCTACCCATAAACCCCACTTTATATAGAGAAAACTGGGGTTTACGGGGATATACATTATTTTTTCTTTATTTTTAGCTCCAAGACATAGGTTGTGGGTACTCGTTACAACCGCCTGATTGAGGCGGTTCTAACGAGCACCCACAACCTATGTTTGCAGTAGGAATAAGAAAACTATCACGGATTTTCAACAGAAAAGTAGCCATTTTGGAGATGGGAAAAAATGTACTATGTCGCACGGGTGTGTTATCATAACGAACTACTGGTTTTAAATATACAGCAGGTTCCGTAACCAAGTTTAGAGGTGTAAGGTTGCGTTATTGAGACTCGGAAACTTGTATAGAAAATATCAGGCATTTTTGCAAACAGTTAAGACCATGATCATGCTGCGTTCTGCGGTGGCATCTGACCTGAGCATGCACTGTTGGCCAATGCTCAGTGTTAGATAGGTTTAATGCCATAAGAAGAACAGAAAGCGGTTAAATACCCCAAATCACTGCTCGAAAACTGGCCTATGACATCGATAATGTCACAGGCATTTGCATTTATCATGATCATTTGTCATATGACGTCGTTTTTAGCGGATGACGTCATGTCATATTAGCACATGGTTACTGGGGGGGGGGGGGGGGGGTGGGGAGGGGGGTTAACGTCATGATGCCGTCCGTGTTTTCTTTTGAACCTTTTCGGTGATAACATATGTTTTAAAATCGTTACATGATAAACAGATTGATTGATTGACTGATTGACTGATTGATTGATTGATTGATTGATTGATTGATTGATTGATTGATTGATTGATTTGGTTTTGTGAGTCATATTTTGTAGTCACTCAAATAAACGGAGGAAAAAGATAGAAGAGATAGTAGAGGAGATGAACGTGAGGGAAAGAAGAGAAACAGGAAAATGAACGAAAATGTAGAAACAGAAGAAATAACAACAGTCCCCCTCTATCCTTAACACATGCTGCAAGTTCAGCAGGCATTGTCCACCTATAATCCAATATCAGATCGACGTCCGATTTATACAAGATACAGATCACTTTCACCCCCTAAATGATATACACAATCTTACACTCGTGGTCAATTCATATGAAATTTATGAAACTCGCTGAAGGCCCGTTTCATAAATTTCATATGAATTGAGCACTCGTGCACGATCCTCTATTTATCATATGAGCATATATTTTATATCAACAAACAAATGCTACGTGGCGACAAATACATCTGGAATAAATTAAGCATCCCCGATTTTTAGAGTGGTTTAGGTAGCAAGCTTTCTCGTAAAATCATTACTATAACATCAATAGAATAATTAAACTATGCAACAGCAACACTGTAGCTAACAACACAAAACAACAACCAGTCAGAAAACGATCTACATGCTGCGTCAGGTCATATTTTGTAGTCATGTTTTTTTTTTTTTTTTTTTATTTCCTGTAATGTAAGTCAAGTACCTGTGTTGATTATGCCATCCTGGAAGAAAACAATATCGCAAGAAATCTAGCGTTCATTTAGGCGGTTGATCTACAGTTGTGTCGTATTTAAGAACAAGATGTGTACGTGAAACACTGATGCCCACTCAAGGTCACAAGATATAAAATAATGGTTCTAAGAAATGCGCATGTGAACTATGAAAGCCCTATCACTCACCATCAAAAGGTATGGCCAATGTTCATGTTTTAAAACGTAGGTCAAGGTCACAAGCTCAAATATTGTGACCACTATACAGGTATTGTGATAAGGAATGCACATGTGAAATATGAAAGCCCAGTCTCTTACCAATCGGAAGTTATGGCCAATACTAAAAATTGTAAAAGGTAGGTCAAACGCTAAGGTCAAGGTCACAATGTCGAAAATCATGATACGTGTACCACTGGAAAGGACTTGTGACAAAAATGCACATGTGAAATATGAAAGACCAATCACTTACCAATCGAAAGCTATGACCAATGTTAAAGTATTTTTTTAAAAAGTAGGTCGAACATCAAGGTCCGGGTCATACATGTAAATAAAAAAAAAACCGCTATCACCGGAAAGATATTGTGACAAGGATGTACATGTCAAATATGAAAGCCATATCACTTACCAATCCAAGTTATGGCCAATGTTATTTTTAAGTAGGTCAAACGTTAAGGACAAGGTCATAAGGTCAAAATTGATGGTACCACTAGAAAGATCTTTCGACACACGTTAAGGTCAAGGTATGTGGTCAAAATTGATGGTACCACTGTAAAGATCTTTAGATACACGTGAATGTCAACACCATAAGGTCAAAATTGATGGTACCACTGGATAGATCTTTTGACACATGTGAATTATGAACCCCCTTTCAGTTACCATTCGAAAGATATGCCCAATATTAAAGTTTGTGAGGACAAACAATAAGTAAGTAAAGTATATGAGCCGGGGCACAGCATTTCCTACAACTTACATGTGCGCACAGCGAAGAATCAAATCAGCCTGCGCATCCACATAGTCTAACCAGAAACGTCTCTTGCTGCATGAAGCATTGGATCCTTAGCTATCCTTAGAGCGCATAACGAAGACTCTGAACAGACTGCGCGGCTGCGCAGGCTGATCTGAGTATTCTTTGGGCGCACAAGTCTTTTGTCATGCGCTGGCTCATTTATCTACAAATTAAACATGCTAGCTAATCTTCCATGAGGCCATCAATCAGACGGACAGACACGTTGGCAGACCAAAAAGTATATTATTCCGGGGGCATTAAATTCCAGGGATGTTATGAAAACAATGTCTGACGGGTTGTCTTTGGAAACCAAAATACCACAACTTTAAACCGATTTTAAGGGGGAATGGGAACACCTGGCACATTTTTCCGCAATTTTTCAAAGGGAGACAACTTTCGGGACTTCCTGTTCGCTTTTCTATAGGCTCAGTCCTGCTGAAAATTGGGTCTACTCTTAAAGGAAAGAATTTGCTTCTGGGAGGGCGAATTCTTCTCTTTTAGTGTTGTTCCCTATAGACATGGGAGATAAAAGTACTTTTGCAGGAGTTGCCTCCCTTGAAGATTGAAAACCTATCAGTACAGCGCACAGTGAACCCTCTGGTAAGGATGCCATACGCATGTTGATCTGGGTCGTCGATGCGCGCATATGCTCGAACATGCGTCCCGGTTATTTTTTTATGTTTTTTTTTTTATTTTTTATTTTTTATTTTTTTATTTATTTTATTTTTTTTTTGAAAGCCGTTTGGCCATTTTATCGGAAATTAACTGTCCTTTTGGCTTTCCGCTTGTGATGTTTTCATTACGATCTAGTTGTTTCATCTTCATAGTTCTCTCCCTTTAGTGTCTCTGATGGGAGGTGTGGGGCAATTGTATCGATTCCTGATCATCGCCTTTACGTCTGTAGGATCCCTAAACGTTCGACATCCCTAGGTGTCCGACAGACAGTTTTTCGGGAAGCTGTTGAAAACGGAAGGGGAATGATCAATTGTCCCGTATAATAAGTGAAAAAAAAACGCAAAAAATGTTTATTTTTCATTATTCAAAATTTAACTTGAAATTTGTTCTTGTTTGACGCCTACGGACGACCCAAGCATCCTTGGTTTAAACAATATTTTATTTCGATCGTTGATACATTTACAATACACATATATAAGTACGATGTGGCTAAAGGATCTGACAGTAAGCCTTGTGGCCAAGCATCCATAATTGTCCGCCATCCCTAAATGTCCGACAGCCAAAAAAGTAACTTTGAAAACACGTTTTAACAACAAATTAGTATTATATAAAAATGACAAATTAACGTTAAACCTATGTTCAAATATTGACCTTCGGAAATAAACATTTAAATAATGGATCCTAAAATGTCTCTCATCCCTAAATGTCCGCTAGCATAGCAACTAGCTTAGGAAATATTTCTAATCTCTAAATAATAATTATTATTATATAAATAGTCAAAATAACGTTAAACCTTGAAAAAGTCTACAATCGGAAATAAGCATCTAGATAAGGAATCCCAATATGTACGTCATCGCTCAATGTCCGCCAACATGACAAGTAACTTGGATGACGGAGATATTGGGATCCATTAATAAGACGTATATTTCCGAAAGCAGACTTTTAAGACGCATATTTCCGAAATCAGACTTTTCTTAAAAATAGCTTTGGCGTTATTTTGTCTAATTGATTATTAGCCAAAATAAATATTTCCCCAAAATACTTATCATGCTCGCGAACATTTTGGGATGACGGGCATATTGGGATCCTTTATTATTAAGATGCTTATTTTCAAAGGTTATCTGTTTTAGCATAGGTTAAACGTTTATTTTTTCTTTTTATAAAATAAAAATTGATAATAAAAGATGAAAAATATTTTACAAGTTAATTTTCATGCTGTCGGACATATAGGAATGGCGGACATTTAGGGATTGTCCGACAAGAAAAAAATCGTCAAGTTGAATTGTGAATATTTTACAACCAAAAAATCGCGAATGTTTCACTGAACATGTCACAATTTTTAATTCCCCATATTTTTCAACGGATTACTGACAAACTTAGAGTTTGTCGGACACTTAGGGATGACGGAAGATTAGGGATCCTACATACGTCTATTTTCCTTTTCGCGACCCAAGTTACAAATCTCCTGAAATTAATAGCAGTATGAATCTTACAGAAAGTTCCTAAGGCGATACAATTCCAATATTACGACCACCTTTGGGACTGTTCAAAGGTGGTCTTAAGACCACTTTTGAACATTCCCAAAGGTGGTCTCTTACTGGAGGACCCTGAGTGTAACACACAAAGATATTTAATATTCATGTATGCTCTGTAAAGCAGAATTAGTCTTAACTTTAGCTGGCCTTAATAGCGGAATGTTAATGAAATTATTACGAAATCCTTTCTTTGTTTGATTGGTTTGACGGGAAATAACTTATATTTCCTAGATCACTTCACAACGGCCTAGTCAACACAATGAGATCCACTATAGATATTCCCCGGGGCCGTATAATGATGGCCTTCTTATAAGTTAGCAGTAATTGGTAGTAATGAAACGTAATTCCCAGGTTGGTTTCCTAAGCAGATAGCGCCTTCGAAATCTCAATCATTCTGCACTTGATTGTATGCATGGCCAACTCTTGTGTTTGCTACATGAAATTATTACAGACGTAACGTACGAGTGTATCTTCTATTCCATGGATCACACCATAGATTAGAAGAAAAAATCGCAGAAGGAATATGAGTCATGTAAAGGCAAAAAGGACGGGAAGTGGTAAACGCCGGACAAAACCGGATGCTTTAAGCTTATGAGTGTTACCATATATGGGTATGGCGGCCATTTTTGTCATGTGACCTGGACCTAAAACGGTTCTCCCAATAAATGCGCCTTATCGTAAGGAGCAAAAATATATCTTATACTTTAGTACTGTATTCTGAATCGTTTGCAGGATAAAAAGCATTCTTACTTTTCCAATACAAAAGCATATGTGTCAAAGTTTGACCTAGGCACAAAGAATGTCAAGGTCAACCCAGGGTCACCGTTTGAGCACTTTATGATGGGCCTACGTACCAGATGCTATTTATCAAGTTTCGTAGAAATCTGCCCAGTGGTTCTGGAGAAGACTATTTTGAAGGGTTTTTACCATATATGGCTTGGCGGCCATTTTGGTCATGTGACCTGGACCCCATGAGCAAAGTTTGGTTTTACCCATCCCATAGAGGCTGCACATGAAATTTGACTTCAACCGGCCCAACGGTTTCCGAGGAGAAGCAGTTCGAAAATTTTCACATTTTTCGCCTCGGCGAGGCTATACTAAATGGAATGTAATATTTGACAAGTTCATTGGTTAGATCTCATTGATATCTATCAGTATGCCAAAAGTTATTTGAATATTCCAATCGGTTAAGTCACTATCACCAATTTTCACAAACGGGTTACGGACGGACAGACAGACTGACAGAATGACACGGTGATTTTAGGGCACTCTTAGAAAATCAACCGACTTCAGTCGGTCGCTTTTTCTGCGGGTCGTGCAATGTGAACACTTTAGGTGTGAAATCAAGACTGATATAAAAATCAGCATGATTTGTATGTGAATAACTTGGTAGGTGATGTAAAGGCAAATCCCAGAGACTTCTACAGATATATCAATAGCCACACAAAAGACAGGCAAGGTTTCCCGTCCCTAAATAGGATGAGGGAACGGGGTTGCTGAAAGGCAGAGGAACTAGTTGGTCAATAGTGAGATGCGTTTAATCAAACATAGTTCATGGAGGTTCCATTGAATGGAAGATCGGTCCCATTCATGGATAATATTGTTGTGTCAGCTGCAGGAGTGATCAAGAAACCCCAGTAAAGCCTTAGGACCTGGGGAGCTTCATCCTAGAGTCCTGACGGAACTAGAAAATGAGTTAGGCCCAGTTTTTGCACACCTGTTCCAACAGTTTCTTGATACGGATGAAATTCCCAGCGTACATTTGTCCATTCTCCGTTACTTTCCAACAAACTGGCCAATCGGCTATCCAAAAGAAAATAATATAAGCGATACACACACTCAAAGACAAGCCATAACATAAATAAACCGCGACAGAAGAACCGCCTTGGAACGGTCAGTGAAACGAATTCCACTGGGGGTCTCAAATTGATTTTACGTGGCCACAATCCTCGCCCTTCCGTCGCGATTAAAACAAATTATGTTTTCAGTCTGACATGCCTAAATTTTGGAAATTGGCTCTTTATTTGTATAGTGCGAGAAACATTACATACAGTTTCGCTAATAGCTGCAAAACTTAACTGGTGTTTTTCTTCTGCTCTGACGTCGGATTGTTGTTGAGTCCTCAACCCTGATTCATGATAATATTAATCTATACATAACCATTATAATTTTACCACGTATTTTATCATGACTCACTGTTGATCCAGAAAGCCTCCATGCAGATCAATTTGTTATTGTTATTTTGTTTGATACTGAACCGGAACTGAGGGCGAGGGTTGAAATTTCATAAACTCCAGAGTTTAAGCCCCACCCCACCCCCACCCCCAAGAAGTTTTACTACTGACCGTCCGAAGGCGGTTGTTCTTTTGCGGTGTCTTATTTGTTATTTTGCTTTGTGTCGTTGGTCCATGTTCCCAAAAGGACAGTTACTTTCGCACAAAATGGCCAAACGACTTTACAAAATAGAAACAAGATTTATCTCATAAAAATATACACGGCGTAGCTTTGCACTAATTATTATTGGCCCATGTAAAATTATTAACGTCACTTTAGAATATCTGCGAGAAATCATGAAATAAATATAAAACAATAACAGAAAAAGCTGATTCGATCCTAAGATCTGTTTTCTTTTTCATCTTTTGTCCAATTATTATGAAATTATTGAAGGTCACAGAATCCGTGCCTGTCAGTACGATAATGCCTGTTTTGCGTACATGGACTTTCGTTTCGAGAAATGAGATTTTATTAGCTTAAGTACATGTAGAACATGTTAATTTGAAGCTCCTGCTACATTATAAACACCTACGATTGAGACATTTTCCCCTGTCATCAGGACATCATAGTGTATATTATATTTTCTTGTTCTTTGGATCATTGATTCCATTGTGGAATTTTGAAAATATCTGAGGGTCACTGATGAGGCCTAATTAGCCGAAACTAGCTAGTCTGGCCCAGAAAACATGTACTCTCCAGATTTTTTCAGTTCTGTGGTGTATTCCTTGCTTCCAAAGGATAACCCTTTTATAGAACTTATTTATTCATTTCGAGTGTGTTTGTATGCTGACTTGTCAAGAATGTCACACAGATATTAATCATAATAAAATAAAAAATTGGAGGGCGCATCATGCCATTACGATAACATACCCGTGTGATATAGCACATTCTTTCAGACGGTCATTGAAAATGTGTGATGATTTTCTTATTGATGCCCAAAGGGTTGTGAGTGCTCGGTAGAACAGCCTCAACGAGTACCCACAACCTAGGACTTGGAGCAAAAATAAGAAAAATGTGATATTGTTCTTATTAACGATTTAATGTTTCAAAGGTTGTGGTTGGTCGATTCTCTTCGAGGCGGTTCTAACAAGCACCCACAATCCAGGTCTTGGAGTAAAAATAAGAAAATAATGTCTATCCCTGTGAACAAAAGTGAAGGCAATGGTGAAGAATCGATACAACTACCTCACACCTCTCATCAGAAACACCAAAGGGAAAGAAACACGAACATAAAGTAACTAAACCCAAATGAAAACATCACTAGCGGATAGCCGAAAGGACAGTTTCTTTCCCACAAAATCGCCCAACCGCTATACAAAATAAAAAGATATAAGCAATACTTACATGCAAAAACAAACTTTAACAAATAATAAATCACGTCAGAAGGTCCGCCTTGGAACGGTCAGCAAAATTTATTTATTTATTTATTTTCTGTATAAAATTGGGGTTTACAGGGGTATTCATTACACTGCCTTGTAAGACTGATGTGCTTTTAACACTTTTAATACCAAATAGAATCTCCCACCTTATATATTGCAGGAGTTCATTTCTAATTTAGGGGTGTCAGGTTGTGTTTTCTTCAAAATGTATTTGGAAAATGGCTTAAATGTTTGCAAACAGTGTAGGCCTTGATGGTTCTGCGGTGTCTGATCTGGGTCTGCACTGTTTGCCATGGTACCCGTTTTGGGGTTTCTGATACCAAATGGGTAAATAGAAGTGAAGGCAATGATCAGGAATCGAGACATTAAACGCACGCTTTGCATCAGAGACACCAAAGGACAGTTACTTTCCCACTTATTGGACAAACAGTTATGCAAAATAAATAATATATAAGCAATACACACATGCAAAGACGATCTATAATTGGACCCCGTCAAGCGATTTTGGTACTTATCGCCTATGCGAGCAGCAAAGGTTCAGGCGAGCCTGCGCATCCGCGCAATCTCGCCAGAACCTTCGCTGCTCGCCCATACAAGCAGTGAATCAAGAGGAACCTTCAGACAGAAAGCCATATCCCTGGCCCCTCTGAATGGCTGGGCATGCGCAGTTAAAATCTGTCATGACGGAATGCTCGAAGACAAAAATTCGCTAAGCGGGGCTCAATTGTAATAATAAACCACGACAGAAGAACCGCCTTGGAACTGTCAGTAAACAGTATTTCACTTGTGTGTGTGTGAGGGGGGTGGGGCTTAAATCGATTTTACATGACCCCATTACGCAAAAACGCCTATACAAATACATTGTCACCTTTATCGCCGAAAAATGGAATTTTATGATGAAAAATTGTGATATTTTTTCTTATTTCTGCTAAAAATATAGATTCTAGGCACTCGTTAGAACCGCCTCGATGAGGCGGTTCAAACGAGTACCCACAATCTATATTTTAGAGCAGAACTAAGAAAAATAAGGTTTACCCCCTGCAAACCCCAATTTGGCTATATAAAATTTGGGTATGAGGGGGTCAAAATTATATATATAATTAATTCTCCTAATGTAATCCTCGCATTTGGTTCTGTCGTAGTTTAGACCAATATTTTCTCAGACCGCATGGAGGCTTTCTAGCTCATCAGTGCTAAATCTCCGAGAACATAAAATAAACCTTGTTGCATAGGAGATTTAAGTCCAACATTGAATTTAGAAATGAAATCAGAATGACGTCTATGAAATTTAGAAAATGCTTTGCGTAGTTTATGATACCGATAGCCGTGATTAAGAAGTTTAACAGTTGACAATTTGTTACGAGTGTTGAAGTCAGTTACATGACTAGACACTCTGGCCAGTCGATGCAGTCTGTCATATATCGTTTATGTTGTACCCAATTTTTCTATATCGAGGAACGAGTTTACGAAAGTAGGTACTGAAATCATTGCAAGCATATGTATATTCTAAATCTATTCACTAATTCACCAAAAAATTCGGGTTCGGATAGGCCTTGTTGCAGAGGGGATTTAAGTCCAAAATTGAATTTTGAAACTAAATCGAAATTACGTCTATAAAACTTAGAAAAGGCTTTCCATAGTTTATGCTACCGATAAGTTAGGCATAATAGCAAATTACTAGGGGTAGAATTACTCGGAAAACGAGTAGTACTTATTTCCAATCTGGAACACCTGGTTTTACAAGTTTGATCCGAGTAAAGCATATAGCGGAAACGTATTTGCTGCTTGTCTTAACTCCTGACAGTACTCGCTAGTCCTACTATCGGCAAAATGAATACAAAATGAAGAATGTCACAGTCTATCGCAGACATGTTTGTAGTTATTCAAAGAAGTCTTCCGCCAGTTAATGTTTGACTGTAACAAGCAAATTCCACAGGGATTTTATGTCTCCCACCTCTTTTCCAAGTTGTTTATCACTACCCGAACCCCCTTAAACTGCACATACCTGAGACCAAAGATGCCCTTTTCGTCAGTAAATATTTCAAAACTGTTGGAAGATGTGCGCTAACAAGCTACCCACTATCTGAACAGGGAAGGCCGGCACCAGGAATCAATATATTTTATTACATTTTTCGCCCAGGACACGTGATGGAATATTATTTCAGCTCGAAAAGAATAGCTCGTATTTTGTTCAAAACCCGAGAAAATGTGGCACAACTGAATTCATGAATATACCAAAAGTAAATGTATATGCATTACGCATATCTGCAGACCATGCCTAAAACACATTCAAAGTTTCAAAATGTTCCATCCAGTACTGTTAGAGTAGATACCCACTAACTACACTCACAATATTTCTTTAACACGAAAAATGACAGAGTTCAAAACGCAAAAGAGTGGCAGACACACTTTAATGAACATACCAAAAGTACATGCATATTTTCAGACTTGGGAACTTTTTCAAATACTGCAAAGTTTCTAAATGATTGGTCACTACTGTAAGGGGAGTTACATACACACACTATACTCGCCATCTGGACGCATATTACTGTTTCAGCTCAAAAAATGACTAAGGGCTTTTCCAAAAAAAAAAACAGGTGAAAAAAAATAAATTTCGGAGAAAATAAAAGTAAAAAAATCATATGCAGAACTTTAGACCATGGTTAAAACACCCGTTAAAATTTAGAAAGGTCAGCTTAAAACTGTAGGAGGAACTATTCCCACAAGGTATCTATCTACCCGCATCCCCTCCCCATAGGACTGAAGCATATAAAATGTTAAAATTGTGAAAAAATGCACAAACCATATTTTCAGGATTCTGTCAGGATCAAATGCATATCCACAGACCATAAGCATAGCACCTCTAAAGTTTCAGACGTATTAGCCTCAAACTACACGAGTTGTGCTAACAAGGTACAGATACATATACACTTTCCTAGAATAAGACCTAGCAAAAAATCTAAGTTAAACTTAGAAAATGTGAAAAATAATAAGAATTATTTTTAGGATTCTTAGCAAAAGATGCATATCTTCAGACCTATAAATAATTAGAAGGATCGGGTGCAGCTGCGTCCACAAGGTTGCAATATCCCATAACAACCCAGGCATCACACACCACTAACTATGGAATACCATGTCTCCTTGTTTTTCTTCGAGAAAGCCTGGACAAAAAGCTTACATTTGTCGTGGTCCGTTCTCATGTGGAAAATAAGTAAGTGCAATAAACAGCCTTTTAGGCATATTAAAGTGTTGCATAGGGTTGTATTCTACCAAACAGACGCATTCAGTCGCATCTTTGCAGCAGGAGTTTGGAACCAGATTATATAAATTTATTCATACGATTTGAAGATGCCAATCGTTTTCAACTTTTAAATGAAAAATTCCTAACCGCGAAGTACTGAGAAAGAAACAAACATCTGTCTGTGATAATTTTGTTTTTATTTCTGGAATGTTACACGTTAATGAAACAAAAACAAACCCGCAGAGTTCTGCTACATAAACTAAATGTTCCATTTACCTCCCGCCTCCAGTATCATATGAGCCCCGCCAAGCGAATTTGTGTCTTCGAGCATTCCGTCATGACAAATTTTAACTGCGCATGCCCAGCCATTCAGAAGGGCCAGGGATATGGCTTTCTGTCTGAAGGTCTTGATTCACTGCTTGTATGAGCGAGCAGCGAAGGTTCTGGCGAGACTGCGCGGATGCGCAGGCTCGCCTGAACCTTCGCTGCTCGCATAGGCGATAAGTACCAAAATCGCTTGACGGGGCCCATCTGGAACTGTCAACTTTCAATGGTTATATCAATTCTTCATTTTCCGATATTACGCAAACAGTTCCGCTTAAAATTCGCATTCCCGACATACGTAATCGAAAACATAGCAAGTGCGTGGCATATTGCATTTACAACTACTCTCAATTATAGGGATGTCGGGTTAGTTTTTGTTTGTGGCAAATGTTACAACAATCATTAAATAAACCACATCCATGTGGCATAGTGCATTTTTCAAACCTCAAAAAGGTATTTTTTCTGATGAGAAGTTGTGAAATTTTTCTTATCTATACTGCAAATATAGGTAGATTTTGGGTGCTCGTTAGAACCGCCTCATTGAGGCGGTTCTAACGAGTACCCACAACCTATGTCTGGGAGCAGAAATAAGGGAAATAATGTTTTCCTCCATAAACCCAAGTTTTCTCTATATAAAGTGGGGTTTTGCGGGGCTTTATTTCACAGACGTGTTCACGTGATGCAAACAGGGTATACCCAGATCAGACGCCGCGTTCTGTGGCGTCTGATCTGGGACTGCACTTTTTGTCTGCAGTGTCCCAGAAAAGAAACTTCCAAAGAGATATTATTGTCACCCACATGTCGAATGCACTTTCCATCTTTGTTTTCGAAACGTTACACGTTACACCAATCACGTAATGCATTACATGCATATATCTGGAATTTAATCACAAAATATGATGCATTTTATTCGTATCCCACCACACCTCAGGCTCAGATTCTGGGAACAAACGCTCAGACGCTGGGACCCCAGGCTCAGAGACTTGGCTGGGGCATAGTGTTCAAGTATAGGGTCACACTTAAAAAATCTACAAGGAAGTTGTTTTTGAACGTCCAACAATTATTCACTATTTGGCTTATAATCATATTTCAACCAAAACGCCAAACCGCATGTTCAGATAAGGGGTCAACGATAAGGTCTCAGTCATTTTTAAGTCTGACAACATGTTTTGGCTTTCAGCAACAGCATAAAATACCTACCTATACAGCAACTATCTGCCTTAACCTTTTACTACATAGAATCTAATCATTTGAAAGGGTAAAAGTTTATGCCGAGGAGCAAATTGGTAACAAAAACTAATCGGTCACTTGCACTTATTTATTTAATATTAATTTTTGTGTGTTCATCCGCCCGAGATCAATTTCAGATTTTAGTAATAATTCTTTGCTTACGAGATTCATGATGGAAATTTTTGCATTTTTGCTATTCATCAGTGTGGGATACAAATGTTGTGCTTTTTTATCTAGCTAAGCTGAATGAAGCAACGCTGCTTCAACTATCATAGAAGCCATCTATGCTTTTTCTACTGTTAACGGCAAAGCGATGCCAAACACTCCACTAAATTGAACTAGAAGATATTGAATTTTTGGGGAATAAGGTGGTTATTCTTCCAAAGCATTTACTTAAACAATCTTAACCTAGACATCACCTTGAGGACATCGTTCTTCAAGAATATGTTGATAATCCAGTTATATGCATTTTTCTAGTCCTGCAAGAATATATCCAGAGAACAAGTTTTCTTAAGGGGTCTGTTAGAAAGCTTCTTATTAGTACCCAGAAACCACACACAGCAGTGTCTCAGCAAACAGTTTCTCGATGGGTGAAAACTCATGTCAAAAGCAGGTGTAAACCAAAGCTTGGGTGTACACAATACTAGAGCAGCAGCTTGGAGTGCTGCAAAATTAGCAGGGGTACCCCTTAACACTATTATCAAAACGGCCGGCTGGAAAAAATGCAGCAACATTTGCTAAATTCTACCATAAGAAGATTGAAACTGAAGGCTCCTTTCAACTTAGTATTCAGTCAAATTCTAACTGAATATTTCGGGGGTTTTAAATATATCGTATGTACTGTAACGGAGTTTTAACTATCACTAGGCAGACTTAACACAATATAACAGTGTTTCTTTAGAATAAGTATTATCACACTGGTCAATACATACGCACAGGCTGCGAAGCGGTTGCATAGGCTTCGTATTTTGGACGCATAGGCTTCGATGAAAAATGGCGGATGACAGTTCGTCAATGCAGGTAAGAAACTGTTTTTACTTTAAACTAACTGTTATATTGCATTTCCCGATACTGACATTTGCCTTACGGACCACGTTATTAATGTGCGGCTTCGTCTGTTGCAAGAAAAAGTTTGAAAAACGGAATATAGAAAAATAGACCCCAAAAGAAATTTGGCTGTCAACACAGATTCACCTGTATTTTCACTTGGGTCCTGTCGCCCTATGTAACTACACGTTTTTGGCTGGTGATCTGGCCGATAAATTGTGAATAACGATAATGAAATCAAAAAGCTAATATGCAACTTAAGTCATATCTTTTGCGAAAAATAAAAATCTTGATATTTTGATACAACGCGCGTAGCTTCGTTACCTATTACAACGCAGAGGCTGCGAACTAAATTTGAAAGCCCTGTATTATGTAGAATAATAGCGAATGCTATTAAATTAATGTCGAGGAATCAGTCAACCAGTGTTAGTTGGTGATGCTAAAGACATTCTATATCATTTATACCGAAAACAGTTTCAGTCTCAGCTATGCAAATACATGTACAACATTTTGAGGCGAATGCACAAAATCTGTCCATTTACAATTATTAACACCACCGTTCTTAAACTCGGCAAGTCCTCGTCAAATCTGTTAAGTATTAAGCCAAATAATATTTGCACTGTATGAATTTTTGTCGTGTTTTTTACAAAGCATGTGGTTCGCAGGTTACAGAGATGGGAAGACGCATTACGAAAACACGCCTATTAAAATACCACTAAAAAGATAAAAAAAAAAAATACTTTCAGATAAAACATTCTGATAGTTTTAATATTTCTGCTCAAGACATAGTGTATGGGAACTTGTTACAACCGCCCGGACCAGGCGGTTTGTCGCGTATCCACAATCTGTATTTCTGAGAAGAAATAAGGAAAAAAATGTATATCCCTTTAAAGCTCAGTTTTACTATATAAAAGTTGGATTTAAGGGGGTCAGAATTATATAGGTAGGCATGTTTTCGTGATTCTCCGACTTCTATTTAAATGCTTCAATCGAATACATGCAGCTCCTACAAAACTTCAGCAAAGGTTCATTAATCGCAACTGCACTGTCTGATCCCAGTCTTCGTTTCCGATAAAACAGAAGCATCTGCTCATTAAACAGTAAACATGTAAGCTAATTCTAGCCTTTGTAAGATCAAAGAAGAAAAAAAAACACGAATTTTCTTTATCTCAGATCTATTTTCAATCTCTGTCCTTACATTATAGTTTTTTGCTAACCAGACTGTCTTCTGCAACATAGCCTATCAGAATGTGACTTAGAATATAAATTCAGAAAAATACTTACTTGCAATGATTTCAGTAACCCTTTTCGTGAAATCATTCTTCGATATAATAAGATAAGATAGATAAAAAATGTTTTTGCTTTACGGCCCTTTCATAACTCTATGACGGCTCCGGCCATAAGATTTCCTTTTTTAAGAAAGTCTGTCGGCTGGATGCTTACTTATGGATTTAAACTGCTTCCTTTAACCTTTAAAAACAGTTTAAAGCAAAAAGTGAAGACCCTGATAAGACGCTGCGTTTGGCCCTTCAATTCATGTAATGTGAGCAAACAGTGAAGACCCTGATTAGACGCCGCGTTCTGCGGCATTAGATCTGGACATACACTGTTTGACAAACCCAATCCATGATCTATGGATTTCCGTATTACGCAACACGCTGACCTCTCTTCGAAGAAAAATAAACGCTGCTGTTTTCTACAAACAAGTTCCCTGGATTTCCGACCAGTAAGTGATAATCACGTGGACTTAAGCACTGTAGAGCTACTTGCACTTTTTTACTTTGTGACGATTGATAAATAATCGACCCAAAAACTATTATTTGTCTTTTCAAAAAGTAAACAGGTCATTCATATTTAGCAATTGCAAGTATGCGTTATATGCGATAGGGTTTGCGATGTCATTTCGTCTCAATGTCGGGTAAAAGTCCCATAAATTCGGAAACAATGTATCAAAAATGACCTGAATTATGTTGTCGGGGACGTTAACATCAACACAAACAAAAAGGTTCCACTGAGCCATGTGCTGTGACATGAGAGGATTCTCTGCCAATAATGAATTGACATTCAACCGTTCGTTAGGGATAGCAACCTAGGCCGAATTCATCTGGAGCCGATGGCTAGCTTTGGCTACTTTGGTTGTTGTTTCATTTTCCTATATCAGTTAGTCAAATCCATAAACACCCAATCAAAAATGAAGACTGCTATCTCCATTTTAAGAGTGCTCATGAGTGCGTATGGTTGGAAAACCGGACGAATCAACCGTAAAAATATTTTGTGGGCCAAGATCAGACTGGACCAGACTTAGATTGGTTCAGGTAGCATTTAAAGAAAGCAGCAGATGACTATGCAGACGACAATTGTTGTGATTGACATGTAAGATAGCTATCTTCAGGGCTGCTGCTTCCCTCACTAAATTTCTGATCACAAGTTTCCCTGGACTCAAACAAATAAGACTGAATATCTAAAGTGAAGTCTCCTCAAAGAGTGGCAAGTTCTTGCTTATTTTGCTCCATTTTAAGCTTCTGTTTTAAACCTCAACATTGCTACATCTGCCTATTCAGTACACACTAAGCTTCTAGATTCCTCATGGATGACGTCAGGGCATATCTGTGGTTAATTGGAATTTTCAAGGTCAGTTCTTTAGCAGAGTAAATGGCTGGAGATTACACAGTGATAAAATCCTTATCAGACCACTTAGAAACCTGCAGTAATCAGTAGAAGAAAGGGTTTAATGATGTTTACCTATTTATTGTTACAGATTATCGCTTTCCTGTCTCCTTTAACAGATTTGCCGAAGACAGGCTTACCAAGTTTATGAACGGTAGTGTACATTGACAGATTTTCTGCAATTATTATATTTCCTTATTTATTCTCACAAACACAGATTGTGGATACGCGTTAGAACCGCCTGGCCCGGGCGAGCAGAAATATCAAAACTATCAGGATGTTTTGTCTGAATTTTTTATCTTTTTAGTAGTATTTTAATAGGCGTGTTTTCGTAATGCGTCTACCCATCTCTGTAACCTGCACGTCGTAAATTCCTAAGCCACGTGCGTTGTAATAAAAACACGACAGAAATTCATACAGTGCAAATATCATTTGGCTAAATACTTAACAGATTTGGCAAAGACTTACCAAGTTTATGAACGGTAGTGTAAAGTATTGTAACTTGACAAATTTTGGCATTCGAATCATAATGTTGTATTTGCAAAGCTGCGAATGAAAATGTGTTTGGTATAAATGATGCAGAATGTCTTTAGTATCATCAGCTAACGCTGGTTGACTCATTTCTCGATATCAATTTAATATCATTCGTTATTATACTGCATAATTCAGGGCTTTCAAATTTAGTTCGCAGCCTCTGCGTTGTAATAGGTAACGAAGCTACGTTCGTTGTATCGATATATCATGATTTTTCTTTTTCGCAAAAGATGTGACGAAAGTTGCATGTTAGCTTTTCGATTTCATTATCATTATTCACAATTTATCGGCCAGGACACCAGCCAAAAATATGTAGTTACATAGGGCGACCGGGCAAAAGTGAAACTACAGGTGAATCTGTGTTGAATGCCAAATTTCTTTTGGGGTCTATTTTTCTATATTCCGTTTTTCAAACTTGTTCTTGCAACAGACGAAGCCGCACGTTAATAAAGTGGTCCGTAAGGCAGATGTCAGTATTGGACAACGCTATACAACATTTAGATTGACGTAAAAACCGTTTCTTACCTGCATTGACGAACTGTCATCCGCCATTTTTCATCGAAGCCTATGCGTCCAAAATACGAAGCCTATGCGACCGCTACGCAGCCTGTGCGTATGTATTGACCAATGTGATTATGCTAGTTTTCATTTAGTGGAAAGAAGATGTGAAATTAACAGGTTTTTCTTGTTTTCTTTCTTACATAGTGTTCCTTTTCCTTAACGATTATGAATTGGAGAATTAAGTGTCTCTAAAGCCTCTGTGGGGTCCCATGAAGAGTTATGCAGTTGATAAAATGGAAAGATTAAACGAGACTTACCTAGAAATTGAAGTTTGATCGATATTTTATCAACTGCAAACCACTTCAGGGATCACTAACGGTCGTTGTGGCAGAACCGTGATCACAAGCAGAACATCTGAAGGCAAGTCCGAGGTAGTGTAAAATGAACATTGTCATTTAATGAAAAATGACTGGCTTATTTAATATCATACCTGGCGTGTTATCTCAACATATTACAAGAAAAAATTGGTTAACAGAGATAACTATATATACATCAAAAAGGCGGACATATATGTACAAATTAGGCCGTCGCCAATGCTGTATCATGGCCAAGAATAACATACAAATCAGAATGCATTCATTGAACGAATTGTCTATAAACGTATAGTAAGCGGAGCTGAGGAGGCATGGGTAGGAGGTGGGCAATGGAAATTTCTACTGCCTGTGCTTCTCCGTGATACAAAATGGCGAGTGTTATAGAATAACATTACGAAAACACGCCTATACAAATACATGGTATATTTTACCGACGAAAAACGAAAATTTTAAGATGAAAAATTGTGATATTTTTCTTATTTCTGCTCCAAATATAGATCGTGGGTACTGGTTAGAACCGCCTCGAGGCTGTTCTAACGATTACCCACAATCTATATTTTAGAGCAGAAATAGCAAAAATAAGATTTACCTCTGTAAATCCCAGTTTTACTATATAAAAGGAGGGGAATATTCTGTTGGCAAGTCCAGCTAGTTTGAAATGCTAATAAACAACATAGAAAGTGTGAGATGAAAAGTGTCATTTAATGAAAAATGACTGGTTTATTTAATATCATACCTGGCATGTTACCTCAACATATTACAAAAAAATTTGGTCAACATAGTTAACTATAAATAACATCGAAAAGGTGGGCATATCAATTAGGCCTCAATCAAAGTCATGCTCATAAGCATGACTTCGACCGCCCACCCAAGGACTTGCCAAAAGCGGTATGTATCTATAACCTTTTATTTATTTATTTATTTATTTATTTATTTATTTATTTATTTATTGCAGCAGTTTTTATAATAAGATTTTAGTAATCATCGCTCTAGCGTTTACATTTATTGATGGATTTTAATATATTTTTACACAAATATTGTGTATGATAATATCTCGAGCGAGAGCGAGTTCCATGGTCCTGGCCTTAAGCTCAAGGTCACTGTGGCCATTTCAAGAAAAAAATGACATCGCATTATTTATGTAGTTTTAGGTCACATATTTTGTATTATTTTTATTTATAAAAGTGGAGATAAAGGGGGTCAAAATTATATCGGCGTGTTTTCGTGATGAGGTATATGTCTGTCCAAGGAGCGAGCTCAATGATCAGCACATTTTTGTTGCTTGTGTGTGTGTGTGTGTGTGTGTGTGTGTGTGTGTGTATGTGTGTGTGTATTTAAGACACTTACAGGGTCGGGCTCAGCGGAGTCTAACTGTTGGTTTTCTTTTGCTCCAGCATTTCAGTTGGTTCTTGCTGTCGAGTCCTCAACGTTGTTTCATCTCTGTGCTTGTTTGATATTTCTGTTCCCGGAGATGTTGGACTGATGAGTTGGGAGGCCTTCATGCGGACTGAACAAATTGTTCGTCGAAATCGCGGCGGAAATAAGAGCGAGGATTGCGGCCGCGTAAAGTCGATTTAAGCCCCCCCCCCCCCCCCCCCCCAAGTGGAGCTAGATGCACTGGCCGTTCCAAGGCGGTTCTTCTGTCGCGATTTATTTTTGTCATGGTTTGACTTTGAGTGTGTGTATCTCTTTAATTTTTTTGTTTTGGATTGCCAATTGGCCATTTTGTGGAAAAGTGACGGTCATTTTGGCTTTCCGCTATTGGTGTTCCATTTGGGTCTAGTTATTTCGTGTTTTTGTTTCTTTCCCTTTGATGTTCCTGATGGGAGCTGTTGGTTAATGTATCGATTCCTGATCATTTCCTTCACTTCATTTTTCGAAACAAGATTATTTCACATACATTTCAATTCGATCGTTAATCAGAGGTGGGCGAAAACCGGAAAATTGCACAACTTGGCGTCCCACAGGCTCGATTCCACAGCGATGAGAGACCTAATGGCCAAACGCTCTTACCCATTAGGCCTCGGAGTCCCTCTCAGCACCATTGTTATTTGCCAATGGGTACAACATTTTTTGGCTTGCCGTGGCTTATATATTGCTGGCAATTATTTGTCTGTAGGAACACTTTCATTGGTAATATTACTCAACTGTAACAAGTGCAGACGTTATCATGAATGCAATTACTTTAAACAATTGTTTAATCAGACAGACATTTAGTACAACGAGGCCAGTATGAATACTGGATGATATTAAGACTTCCAAAATCAAGGAACGTATTGTTTTTTACTTGAGAAATAGATCGGCTCTTACTGTGATTTGTTGTGTAATAAATCATCATGGAGTTCTGTTGCAGAGTAGATCAAACCACATGGGCGTAGCGCGCGTGATTTGTCTACTTACAAATGACTGTGTATCATACCTCGGCTCAAAGTCCAACGGTATCATTCACTTTATCAAACAATCACAACTCTTTTTTCCCAATGAACTGGACTGACGCAAAGTGCTAGACAGCCTTCAGAACCTGTGTACATATGAATATATTCATTCAACAATGTTTAAAGTGGCGACGACTGATAATGTAAGATTGAACTTCAGTTGTGGGTTGTTTTACGTTTACTTTGACTTGATGTTGATTTTATACAAAGGCTGCCATTGAACAGCAAACGGTAGCAAAGGAGTTTCATATTGTAGGGTTGCTAAAATGATTCTTCGAATGTGCGCTCAGCAGTAGACGCAAAACAGCTTGTCTAGTTACCATGTAGAATGGAGTTGAGTTTCACATATAGTCATAGCAACAGATAAGGCAAGTTTTTTTTTTTTTTTTTTTGATAATTGAACGATAGTTTTCCTTACTTCCCCATATAAACCTATTTTGTGGGTACGTATTAGAACCGCCTCGACAGGGCGGTTCTCATGAATACCCACAACCTACCATCACGAAAACACGCCTATATAATGTTGACCCCCTTCAACCCCACTTTTATACAGTAAAACTGGGGTTTACAGGGGTATACCTTATTTTTTCTTATTTCTGCTCTGAAATATAGATTGTGGGTACTCGTTAGAACCGCCTCATCGAGCAGAAATAAGAAAAATATCACAATTTTTCATCTTAATATTTTCGTTTTTTTTTTTTTTGGGGGGGGGGGGAGGTAAAGTTTACAATATATTTGTTTAGGCGTGTTTTCGTTATGCTAGGCTTTTTTATGGAGAATTGACAAAAACTATCCTTCAATATTATCACAAAATACCTTATCTGTGGCTATGCATATAGTTATAGATGGGTCAGATCCATGAAGTATTAAGGTTGCAGATGACAAGTCTGATAACATCACTAAAACTCTATATATATATAAGCCGGTCCATCAAGAATGCGGTATAGTAAACTGAACGGCTTGACATGACCACTATTGTGTCGAATGGGCCGTTAAACTCCGAAGAAACAGACAAACAGACCCGCATCGATAAACTGTTTCAGTTCATTTCCTGGCATCATAATATACGCTAGGAGGGCATGGTGTAAAGCCATTAACAGTTAGTTTACATAAGGCGAATAACATTCGCAGCTTTTTCTTACTAATGGGATAAATAAATGACCAAGAACATAATAGATCAGTCATGATGAAAAAGGCACATCGCATTTGTAAAAGAACGTAAAAGGTTCTACGGAGCCAGCCTGGGCAACTGATAGAGCTAGATTTATCATATGACGTCGCGTCTGAGAATGTAATAACACCATGTAAGAAATTCCGTAATCCATTAGTGAATAAAATATGCAAATTAGTTAGATAAGCCCCGTAATGTTACACGTACGACGCCCTTAACGACGTCGCGTTTACTTATGGCGGAATGTTGACATTTTTATTGAAAATAATGAATAGAATGCTTTTAATGTCATATGATGAAAAGAATCTTACATGTGTGTTCATGTATTATTGAATTTATTAAACTCGTTGATGAAAAAGGATAAAATATTCGGCAAAGCCTCGCATTTTATCCATTCTCCTCAACTCGTTTAATAAATTCAATGATACATGAACACTCATATAAGATCCTATATTTATCACTCGTTGCATGAAGCATCTTTACAGGCTCCCACACATGTCTGCGAGAGGGAAAGATTCTGGCGACATTATGAGTAAGCACAAGCTTGCCTGAACCATTGCTGGTCGTATATGTGATAAATAGAGGATCTTACATGAGTGTTCATGTATAATTGAATTCATAAAATGAGTTGAGGAAAAGAGATAAAATTCGAGGCTTTGCCGAGCATTTTATCCCTTTTCCTCAACGAGTTTAATAAATTCTATAATACATGGACACGAATGCAAGATTCTGTTTATCATATGACATTTAAAAACACATTTTCGTCACGACTGATTTACAAAAATGTCAGTATTCCGCCATTAGTAAACACGACATCGTTAAGGACAGCGTACATGTAACGTTACGGTGGGTATCTTACTAATCTGTATATTTAATCCACTAGTGGACAACCGAATTTATTATATGGCGTTATTACATTATCAGACGCGACGTCATATGATAAATATAGATTATCATATGGAATTTTTCATATTATATCCTATATCAACCCGAGACCCCCATATCAGCACGAGAGCCGACGGCTAATATTGATCGAGAGCTGATTTGGAGTATGATATCATTAGGAAACCACGCCCGCATACAAACACCTTATAAATTTTACCGCCAAAAATGAAAATTTTAAGATGTAAAATCGGGATATTATTATTTTTTCTGCTCAAAATATAGATTGTGGTACACGTTAGAACTGCCTCGACGCGGCAGCTCTAACGACTACCAACAATCTATATTTTAGAGCAGAAATAAGAAAAATAAGGTTTACCATCCAACGTTTACTATATGAAACGGGTTCAAGGGTGTACGAATTATAGAGGCGTGTTTCCGTGATGTGCTGATGTCATAATCTATCTATCTGACAATACTTCTCAACCTCGCAGGAGGGCTTTCAGAAGGGGTTTCAGGATACCAAGTACTGAAGGGGGTTAACTGAAATAAAAGATAAGTATAGCAGGTGAAATGAGTTTGTACAGTGCGAGGAGAGTGTTAGTCTAGTTAAAAGTAAAACAGAGGCCAGTGACTAGGGTGACACATGCACCACCCGGCACACAGTATCACTAAACTGTGCCAGGGTGGGGAGCATAACTATTTGGCGGGGTAGAGCATTCCAATGAAAAATGGTTCTGGGGAAGTAGTAGTTTGTAGGGGTAGTGGTGAGTCTGTATGTCAAAGGGGGGTTTTGTCTAGAGTCACTCCTGATATGTGGAATGAGGTATTCTGTTGCAGGAACGGAAACAAAGTCATATGTGACCTTGTATAGCATAGTGAGTCGGCTGTCTATGCGTCTCTGATCTAATGGACACCACTGAAGGTTGTTTAGCATACCGGTAACACTAGTTGTATACATGTAGTCACGAGAGACCTATATGGCAGCTCTGCGCTGCACAGATTCTAATTTGTAAATGTCAGTGGCTCTATGTGGTGATGAAACAGTGGAGGCATATTCCAACTGTGGTCTAATGAGTGTCTTGTAAGCTGTTGATTTTAGTGTCTGGTTGTGAACTCTGTTGTTCCGTTTTAGAAACCCCAGTGTTTGGTTGCCTTTCTTTGCGATGTTATCTATGTGGGTACCCCAGCTGAGGTCATCCCCAATGGTGACCCCGAGGTACTTGGCAGCAGAAGCACTTTCCAGCGCAATGCCATGCAGGAAATACATGGATGGGATAGGTTGTTTTAACCGGGAAATGTGTAGGACCTGACATTTTGAGGGATTGAAACTCTTATCCCAGGATTTTTCCCATTGCTCAAGGGTCAGAAGATCATCTTGGAGGATGTTGAACTCGGACAGTGAATTAATTGCCAGGTACATGGCAGTATCATCGGCAAAATGCCTAACTCTTGAGCGGACCTGCTCAGGGAGGTCGTAAATGTATACCAGAAAGAGGATTGGTCCGAGAATAGAGCCCTTTGGGACACCAGACGTACAGGAATGCTGTCGGGTGTGATACCATTAATAACTACTGATTGTTTTCTTTTATCCAAAAGTTCTTTATCCAATTTAGAGTCCCCCACCCCTGATACCATAGTAGTGCAAGTTTTGGAGAAGTTTTTCATCTGAAACCATGTCGAAAGACTTACTAAAATCTAGTAGAATCATATCTGTTTGCAACCCCATTTGCATATTTTTGTATAGTTCGTCGACGAGCATGATCAGCTGAGTCTCGCGATATCTTTTTTCTCGGAAGCCATGCTGCAGGTCATAAAGTATATTCTTGTGTGAGAAAAGCTTAGAGAGGCTGGAGGCTAAAATGTGTTCCAGCACCTTACAGAGGACACATGTAAGTGAGATGGGGCGATAGTTAGAGGGCTCGGTCTTGTCTCCCTTTTTAAATATGAGGTGGGGGCGCACATTGGCGGTTTCCATATATTAGGTAATTTCGCTTCGTCAATGGACCGTTGGAAAATTACCTGATGGATTGCGGCTAACTCTGTATGAAGGGTCTGAAGTACGACAGGCTTGAGTTTGTCAGGAATCTAATATCATATATGTTCCAGCCTTTCTAAAAACAAAGCAATGTTTTGCAATAATTGGCTTTGTTTATACTTATTCTTTATGACTAGAGACGTATTTAATCAGAACCAAATTTAACAAAGTTATCTATAAATTCAAAAACAGAAATGCATTTACGAGTTAGATCATGTGTTGATGCTGCAGAATGCAACATCTGATCAGGGCCTTCAATGTTGTGTTATAGGAAGACAGCCGAGTGCTCCGACGATTTTAACAATCGTCGGAGGTATGATAAAAGGGTTTGGGTTGTGATAAAGAGTATGTGACCTGGCATCACGTGCTAACGCCATAGCTAACGTGATATACGTTTGAAGTCCACGTTCGTAACGCACATTCAAAAACAAAGTATTTTGTAGTAAATATGTGACAAGTTACCTTTGCTCATGGGCTGATTCTAATTACACTCCGTGTTCATTACGATATTTTTTTTTTTTTTTTGGTTTGGGTTTTACGGCCCTTTCAAGATTATTTCACTCATATCGAGCCGATCGTTAATCAGAGGTGGGCGAAAACTGGAGTACCCGGAGAAAAACCACCTGACCTTCCGTTGCAGAACTTGGCGTCTCACACGTGGCCCGAGCGAGGCTCGAACCTACGGCGGTGAGAGACCTAATGGCTAAGAGTCATTACGATATATAGTGCATTCTTTCAGAACCTTTCTAATGAAAATAATCGGTATTTTTTCTTATTTATGCTCAAAACATAGGTTGTTGGTGCTCGTTAGAACGGAGCGCTATGGTGCACATCACGTGAATATGTCCGTGAAACGAACACCCCCCTAAACCCCAGTTTATAGAGGGAAAACTGGGGTTTACGGGGGTATATATGATTTTTCTTATTTCTGCTCCAAGACATAGGTTGTGGGTACTCGTTAGAACCGCCTCAATGAGGCGGTTCTAACGAGCACCCACAACCTATGTTTGAAGTAAAAATAACAAAAATATCGTATATTTTCATCAGAAAAGTAGCCATTTTGGAGATGTGAAGAATGCACTATGTCGGACGGGTGTGTTATCGTGATGAGATGTAAAGCATCGGCTTGGAGATCCAGAGGTAGCCGGTTCGATCCCCGCAAGCGTCAAGTGTTGTTTCCTTGAGCAATATACTTTATCCACATTGCTTAGTATTGGTTCCTACCCATGAAAAGAGGGCCACATGAAAGATTAGTACTAGTACTAAATGTGTTACCCTCTATAAATAAGGTCGATTATTATTATTTATTATTATTATTACTCATAGAGGCGGTTCTAACGAGTACCTACAACCTATGCATTGGAGCGAGCAGAAATAAGGAAAATAACATATTACCTTGTAATACACAGTTTTTTCTCTTTAAACTTCTAAGAATATTAGCAGTTCACACATGCAAAGACAAACACGACAACAGAAGTAGCGCCCTGGAACGGTCAGAACAAAATATTTGTATGTATGTGTGTAGAGGTGGGGAATGGGGCTTAAATTGATTTTATCTCGGCACAATCCTGGCCCTTGGTTCAGTAGTGATTTAGGCAAATAATTTTTTTAGTCGGCATGAAGGATTTTTCTGACCTAGCATTACGATAACTCACCCGTGCGATATAGTGCATTTTTCACATCTCCAAAATGGCTACTTTTTGATGAAAATCCTTCATATTTTTCTTATAAATGCTCATAACATAGGTTGTGTGTGCTCGTTAGAACCGCCTCATTGAGGCGGTTCTAACGAGTACCCACAACCTATGTCTTGGAGCAGAAATAAGAAAAATTAATGAATACCTCCGTACACCCCAGTTTTCTCTATATAAAGTGGGGTTTAGGGGGGATCTTCATTTCACGGACTTGTTCACGTGATGAAACTTTGCCGAGTAGAGAGTCCTTGTTTAAATGGAGTTTGTACACGACCAACATAAAATGTATGAAAATATCCCCCAGATTCGCAATAAGAAACAAACTCATTCCTAGTTCAAAAGATTGTGAATTCGTTTATGCAATCGACATTGAATCATCATAGCACAGTTGAAAGCAGTTGCGCATAAGAAACTAACTATCTTAAAAGTGATTTATTACTGCTGCGTAAGGTCATGGAATCTCAATTAGTCAAGCGAGAAAATCTGTAGAATGCCGTTAAAGGTATCAGACGCATCATGAATATAAACGACTGCATCGCGATAATGACATAATAATGTTTGCCTTCTTCGACGATCAATTATACGCAACCACTTTGAGCTTCAGCTATTTCTAGCAGCAGTTATTAAATTTTTATATCTTGATCTATGATTACTTAAGTCGTTTCGTGATGGAACCTGTCAAATACAAAATCAATGAGACAAAGGAAGAGTGTTATCAGTCCACACAAAATCGTGTGTGACGAAGGAGGAAAATATCATTACGCTAACACACCCGTGCGACATAGTTCATTTTTCACATCGCCAAAATGGCTACTTTTCGGACGAAAATCCATGATATTCCGTTTTAGAAACCCAGTGTTTAATGCGACATTTATGAAACAAGTTTCATAAATTTCAAATGAAATGAGCACGAGAATAAGATTCTGTTTATCACATAACGATTTTAAATAGACTTTTTAGTATTCTTTATGTTGGTTGACGCCTGATGCTCCGTCTTTGGTCGGGCCCCTCGGAGTCTAACTGTTGGTTTTCTTTTGCTCCAGCAATTCTGTTGTTGTATGCTGTCGAGTCCTCAACCTTGTTTCATCTCTGTAGTTTGTTTTATTTGTATGTTCTCGGAGATTATACACTGATGAGTTAGGAAGCCTTCATGCGGACTAAACAAAATTAGTGTATACCGCGAAAGAGGTAAGGGCGAGGGTTGGGGCCATGTTAAATCGATTTAAGCCCCCCAGTGGAATTTCTTTCCACTGACCGTTCCAGGGCGGTTCTTCACTGCCGGTTTATTTATTTATGTGTTTTTTTTTTTGTTACTTTCTGTGTGTATCGCTTGTGTCTTTTTATTTTGGATGGCCATTTGGCCATTTTTTGGGAAAGTAACTGTCCTTATGGCCTTCCTTTGTTTAGGTTTCCATTATGGTCTGGTCGCTTCATGTTTGTGTTTCTTTCCCTTTGGTGTCTTTGATGGGTGGAGTAAGTTAATTGTATCGCTTCCTGATCTTTTTTGTTTTTTACTTCTACTTTTTATTTGCTTGGAAGTTTAAAAGAACTTTATAGGCAAATAGAGGGTTGTCACAATGTTCCGTGCCAGTTACCATGTGTTATTTAAGAAACAGATCAGCTCTAGCTGTGATTTGTTGAGTAATAAATCACAGTTTGGCGGTCATTTGTAAAGTAGACCAAAGATCGACTGTATTCATAACGACCACAAACATGTTTATCTGATACTCAGCCAGTTTTGGACATATTCAACACAATGCCATTTCCTATGAGCCGTGTTTTGAGATATGCGGCACAATTTCACTGCCTATGATGAGCAATCTATGCACGTGTGCAAATGAGTTATTCGAGTAAAATGTCACTCATTTATATTTGTAAAATACGTTCTCGAAAGTGTGAGACAGACAATACTATATGTTATTAATCAAGTAATTTCGTATTGGCCTGGGACAATACGGAGTAACATGTACTTGATTAATGACAATTTTATTAATTGACACCTATAAAAACACGATTATTTATTTTTGACCTCAGTGTTAATACGGATGACCTCCGAACAATACAGGATAGTCAATTAATAATTACTTAAAACCAGTGCTTCAGCTGAAGTGCATGACCCGCCGGATGCTTTTAGCTTTATGAGTGTTACCATATATGGGTATGGACGCCATTTTGGTCATGTGACCTGGACCTAAAACGGTTCCCCCAATAAATGCGCCTTATCGTAAGGAGCAAAAATATATCTTATACTAAAGTACTGTATTCTGAATCGTTTGCAGGATAAAATGCATTCTTACTTTTCCAATACAAAAGCATATGTGTCAAAGTTTGACCTAGGCACAAATAATGTCAAGGTCAACCCAGGGTCACCATTTTAGCACTTTATGATGGGCCTACGTCCCAGATGCTATTTATCAAGTTTCGTGGAAATCTGCCCAGTGGTTCTGGAGAAGACTATTTTTGAAGGGTTTTTACCATATATGGCTTGGCGGCCATTTTGGTCATGTGACCCGGACCCCCATGAGCAAATTTTGGTTTTACCCATCCCATAGAGGCTCCATATGAAATTTGACTTCAATCGGCCCAACGGTTTCCGAGGAGAAGCAGTTCGTAAATTTTCACATTTTTCGCCTCGGCGAAGCTAAACTAAATGGAATGTAATATTTGGCAAGTTCATTGGTTAGATTGGTTAGATCTCATTGATATCTATCAGTATGCCAAAAATTATTTAAATATTCCAATCGGTTAAGACACTATCACCAATGTTCACAAACGGGTTACGGACGGACAGACAGACTGACAGAATGACACGGTGATTTTTGGGCACTCTTAGAAAATCAACCGACTTCAGTCGGTCGCTTTTTCTGCGGGTCGTGCAATGCCCGAGTTAAAGTATATATTCAAGAAGCTGCGGATTCACTGTAGACAATACTGCGAAAACAGAGGACGTATTATGCATATTAATAAACGTCCTTATGGAACATGTCGGCCTGGCTTTGACAATTTATAGTTTGCCAATCCATGTTCGGGGTTAAACATTACGCGGACTTCTACATTTGTTTGAATCCGCACATTCTAGTTTCTTGCACACCAGACAAGGAAATCCGTGATTTTACCCTGGGATAGAAATTTGTGTTCTGACCCTGGTGTTCCGACCCCAAATCGAACATAATCGCGTGTTTGATAAATGCACTGGTTGATTACAACCTCATGTGCGGCGGCGTCATGCGTGACGTCACTAAACATTCCTGCTGTGTCATCACAAAATGGCGGACGTCGGTAACCGAAGTGACAGCAGCATTAAAAATTCGCAATAGAAATGGAAGGTATGCAAGAAAAAGAATCCAATATGGGTGTGAGGGGTGGATAGAAAAATCCGTCCCTCGGGATCACTGTCCGGCATCACTCGGCAAGCCTCGTGATGCCGGACAGTATCCCTCGGGACGGATTTTTCAATCCACCCCTCACACCCATATAAGATTCTTATATTCTTGCACACCAGACAAGGAAATCCGTGATTTTACCCTGGGATAGAAATTTATGTTCTGACCCTGGTGTTCCGACCCCAAATCGAATATAATCGCGTGTTTGATAAATGCACTGGTTGATTACAACCTCATTCGCGGCGTCGTCATGCGTGACGTCACTAAACAACATTCCTATTGTGTCATCACAAAATGGCGGACGTCGGCAACCGAAGTGACAGCAGCATAAAAAATTCGCAATAGAAATGGAAGGTATGCAAGAAAAAGAAAAAGAATGGTGTGAGGGATGGATAGAAAAATCCGTCCCTCGGGATCACTGTCCGGCATCACTCGGCAAGCCTCGTGATGCCGGACAGTGTCCCTCGGGAACGGATTTTTCAATCCACCCCTCACACCCATATAAGATATTCATAATCTAGTACCCTTGACCAGCCCTAGTTACATGTACCTATAGATTGTTATAACGTTCCAAGTTATTGATACGCAGGCACCTCAAACACGTCTCTGCCTCGCTAGCAGTGCGGCAAGGGGCGGTTATCATTTACATGTATGCATTATTTTCAACACAGTCTCCAGGAACTTCAATGCACTTAGTCTATCGATGTTCAAGCTTTGCAAGCCCTTCTTGGTAGAAGGCTGTATCTTGAAGCACAAGATGCAGCCTTCTTGGTAGAAGGCTGCATCTTGTGCTTCAAGATACAGTGACACTTTGATGGTTCGGACACCGATAGCTCGTTTACCACTGATATTTTGAACTCGTTTATCAATTAGTTGGAACAATATACCATATCAAATTTCTGAAGATATTGACATACTTGGGAAAATTTTGTTATTTTACCTTTTTTATCTTAAAAAAGTATATGGTGCGTGTATTCATTAGAATCGCCTCAATGAGTACACGACATACCTTTATTTTCAAGACAATAGAAGACATATCCCGATAATGCCTCCTAACCGGGCGCTATAATTAACCCTTAGTGATTGGAACTATCCCTGACTCGAACATACTTTCATGAACCAGTATATGTTCTAACCATCGAAATTCGACTGTACGCTGAAACGGAATCTGATCAGAGTCCAACGAAGACTCAGATCAGACTGCGCATCCGCGCAGTATGATCAGAGTCTGCGTTGTGCGCTCTAAGGATAGCTAAGGGCCCAATCCTCCTTTATGCAGCATGAGAAGTCTCTGGTTAGACTATATGGATGCGCAGGCTAATCTGATTCTTCGCTGGGAGCACATGCAAATTGTAGGAAATGCTGTGCCCCGGCTCAAATTCTAGAGTTCCGCCGAAGGTGTGGCTAGACTTGGCTCGTCCTTGTATCATCTCTTGCCGTTTGCTGGCCTCACTGGTAGGCTGTTTTCTGGACAAACGATCCGTTTTTAAAGCCACCAAGTGCCACCAAGTGCTCAATAATCCATGTACTCATCTCTTGTGTTACCACCTTTATAGCAATGGCGAAGCATGGTTGAGAGCCAAGTAGGACCTCATGTAGGCTGACGGTGAATTCCGGCTGGAGTGAAGCAGTGTCCGACTAATGAAGTCTCGAAGTCACGGAGTCGCGAATATCTGTATAGATGGAAAAGGTTCCACATCGTATGCAACTGAAAGAATCCCTAACATAAATAATCACTCCTCTTTTTGGACGATCAGTCCTATCAGCGCGAAATGGTAGCATGATGTTGTCAATGAGAATGCTATTGTCTTTCATCTCAGGTTTCAGCCAGCCCCGGAAAACGCGAAGATGTGTGATAATGTAACCATGCCTCGTAGTGGGGTTGTCGCCATAGCCGACATGCTGACCAATGCTCTCAATTTAGTCGCGCCTGAACGTCGCCCAAAGATGGAAACAGTCCTACTCCATCAGCCTGCTGGCTTAGATTGCTGAACTGGAGTCTGTTGCGCTGATGATATTGTTGGCCTTCGTTGACTTAGAGTAGTCTAATGTTGTTGCCCGAGAACCACAACGGGGTCCTGTCAGTCCGAAATCAGATTTGGTTGCTATATAGTTATAAGACATTGTCACAGTTGTGGATTGGTATACACATTAGAAATATCGATTTAAGCTAGGTCATGCTGAGAGCTTTTAAGTGTCCTCATATAGTTGAAACATCACAAAATGCAACGTGTAATATCATGTTTTTCTGATGTCTTGAATGGGTAGTTATAGTAAGCGCGCTTTGTATAGATAGTAGTTCACTCTGAGAGAGCAAAACATATTGTTTAAATTGAGCTTTAAGCACAAAACGCAACACTCGTTAGACCCCCTTCAGTGACATGACCGTAATGAATATCAAATACAGGGTTAACAAGTCCGTGTAATAAAATTTCCATAGGCTTGTAAGTTTGTTTGTTTAATTTGAGGTTAAACGTCCCCGTCAACACTGTAAAGGTCATTTTGGAGACGTTGCTTCCAATTTTGTTGGTCTTTTACCCGATATTGAGATGAAATGACATCTCAAGCCCTGTCGCCCAGTGAAACCAATAGCGGTTCCTGGACAGGCTTAGATCCTCTAAGCGGTTTACTAGTACTAGTGTGCGGGCAAGATTCAGCTCTGCGTGGAAGCATCATGTAGCCCATATATTTCTTCAAGCCCCTATTGGCGGGGCTTGTAAGCCCCACTTTATATCAGCTAATATGTTTAAAGTAGAACACTACTTTTTCCATATTTGTGCCCAAACCCCAGATTGTTGGTAATCTATAAAAACTCTGCAAGTGTATCGAGCGCCAAAATCAGAATTAAGAAAAATAAATATGAAAAAAGATCATTACGTTAAGAAATCTGTTTAATGAACGCCCATGACAATCCCATTTCTATAGACAATGCTGGGGTTTACAGGGGTATACATTTTTCGTACAGTCGAACTTCAATGGCTCGGACACCTTTGGGACCTCGAAAATCTGTTCGAGGCAAGGGTAGTTCGAGCCACTGAGGTTACTGTCAGGAGGCATAACGAGATACTTTTAGAAATCTTTTCGGTGTTTGAAAATGTATGCTGTGTGTACTAATTAGAATCGCCTCATCGAGGCGATTCTAATGAGTACACACAGCATACATTTGCAAGTTAAAAGACTAAAATCTTCTTAATTATCCCCCATTATTTCTTATGTAGAGGATTTTGCTAGGGACTCAAGAATGTGTTCGACTCATCCATGGTAAACGAGCCATCGGTGTTCGAGCCATCGAACGTATACAGTATTTTTACTCTACGACATAGGTTGTAGGTACTCGTTAGAACCGCCTCAATGAGGCGATTCTTATGAGCATCCATAGACTGTATACGGAGTATAAATAAGAAAAATATAAAACAAATAATTTCGAAAACATTACTTTTTTGGAGATAATTTGAACGAATAAAATATGTCACATGGATGTGTTATTATTATGTCTATTTCTTCAAATAAAAGGAGAAATTTAATGATATTTGCACATTAAATTTTTCATCTTATACTTTCATTTTTTCGGCGATAAAGTTTACAATGTATTTGTATAGGCATGCTTTCGTAATGAAAGGAAAATTAATGAATGTGAAGCAACTGCAGAAACAAAAGCTTTTCCCCCTCCCTTACCCGTTGAAAGAACAGCCATTACGAAAACACGCCTATATAAATACATTGTAAACTTTAAAGCCGAAAACACGACAATTTTAAGATGAATAATTGTGATATTTTTCTTATTTCTGCTCCAAATATAGATTGTGGGTACTCGTTAGAAACGCCTCATCGAGGCGGTTCTAACGAGTACCCAAAATCTATATATTAGTGCAGAAATAAGAAAGATAAGGTTTACCCCCTGAAAACCACAGTTTTACTATATAAAAGTGAGGTTCAAGGGGGTCAGAATTATGTAGGCGTGTTTTCGTGATGACAACAGGCCGTGTCCAACTGTCGGACGCCTCGGCGATGATACACGACGCCTTTGCTAGCCTCACCCAACCACCCCCGTTAGAGCACGAAGGGCGAAAGTATTACACTTTAATAAGGTGAACAAAAGAGTTGAAAATTTAACTGTTTATTCCATTAAGTCCACAAAATGAGCCCCCCCCCCCCCCCCCCCCCCCCAGTTTATATAGGGGAAAACTGGTGATTACGGGGAAGACCGACATAGGTTAAGGATGCTTGAAGTATAAATAAGAAAAACCTCGCAGATTTTCATGTGGAAGCCCTGGAGGGACTTATTACTTCACCACTTCTGACTTCTTACTTCCGACTTCTAACTTCTAACTTCCCACTTCTAACTTCCGACGTCTAACTTCCGACTTCTGACTTCCGACTTCTAACTTCTGACTTCCGACTTCTAACTTCCGACTTCTTACTTCCGACTTCTTACTTCCGACTTCTTACTTCCGACTTCGAACTTCGAACTTCCTACTTCTAACTTCTGACTTCGAACTTCCGACTTCTAACTTCACCACCTCTAACTTCTAACTTCATGACTTTTAACTTCTAACTTCATGAATTCTTACTTCTAACTTCTAACTTCATGACTTCTTACTTCTAACTTCATGACTTCTATCTTCCGACTTCTAACTTCCGACTTCTTACTTCCGACTTCTAATTTCCGACTTCTGACTTCCGACTTCGAACTTCCGACTTCGAACTTCCGACTTCCGACTTCGAACTTCCGACTTCTAACTTCACCACTTCTAACTTCATGACTTCTAACTTCATGACTTCTTACTTCTAACTTCTAACTTCATGACTTCTTACTTCATGACTTCTTAGAAGTAAGAAGTCATGAAGTTAGAAGTTAGAAGTAAGAAGTCATTAAGTTAGAAGTAAGAATTTTAAAGTGGGAAGTCAGAAGTCAGAAGTCGGAAGTTAGAAGTCGGAAGTTAGAAGTAAGAAGTCGGTAGTCAGAAGTAAGAAGTCCTGAAGTTAGAAGTAAGAAGTCATGAAGTTAGTAGTTAGAAGTAAGAAGTCATAAAGTCAGAAGTTAGAAAACATGAAGTTAGAAGTCAGAAGTGGTGAAGTAAGAAGTCCCTCCAGGGCTTCCATAGAAAAGTGCCCATTTTGGGGATGTGATAAAATGCATTATGTCGTACGGTTGTGTTATCGTAATGCCAACTAAACTCCCTAGCAGACAGAATATGATAGGAATAAATTAGTACGTAAAGGGTGTTTAACAAATATATAAGATTCGAGAAGAAAAGTTTATTTCCAGACTCTATAACGTGCCTTGATGTGTAAACCAGACAGTTTGGTTGTCAATACTGACTTTGAATAAGCATCCGGGATGAACGAATGTCACGTAAATTACTGGGCTTAGGTAAAAACGAACAACGCTGCATTTATAAACACTAAATGTCTAGAATAGAATTAGATTGGAAGCCATCTCCAGTACTGATTTAACAGTCATCTACCTTCCTTAGATTATGCTTTACTTAGTTTGTTGCGGATCTCTCTCTCTCTCTCTCTCTCTCTCTCTCTCTCTCTCTCTCTCTCTCTCTCTCTCTCTCTCTCTCTCTCTCTCTCTCTCTCTAAGCCACCGTGGTGTAGTGGTTACGCTACTCGCCTTGTAAACCAAGGGTCGATCCCGGGCTTCTCCAGACTTTCGGATGAGTGTTTAAACCGAGACCCCGTCTCTATATGGCCTTAACTGTTGGTGGGACGTAAAACTCAAACATTCACTCACCCACACTCTCTCTCTCTCTCTCTCTCTCTCTCTCTCTCTCTCTCTCTCTCTCTCTCTCTCTCTCTCTCTCTCTCTCTCTCTCTCTCTCGTCAAGCGATTTTGGTACTGATCGCCTATGCGAGCAGTGAATCAAGAGGAACCTTCAGACAGAAAGCCATATCCCTGGCCCTTCTGAATGGCTGGGCATGCGTAGTTAAAATTTGCCATGACTGATGCTCGAAGACACAAATTCGCTTGGCGGGGCTCATATGGGTCAAGTAGCTGATTCGATCTAGGAGGGATGATAGTTGTCCGGTCCGCCAACTTTTCTTTCGCATTTTCCACGAGTTTGGTAAACTTCGTAAAGTACACGTTTTTCCTTCCATTATAAAATATATGAGTCCCGCCAAGCGAATTTGTGTCTTCGAGCATTCCGTCATGACAAATTTTAACTGCGCATGCCCAGCCATTCAGAGGGTCAGGGATATGGCTTTCTTTCTGAAGGTTCCTCTTGATTTACCGCTTGTATGAGCGAGCAGTGAAGGTTCTGGCGAGACTGCACGGATGCGCAGGCTCGCCTGAACCTTCGCTGCTCGCATAGGCGATAAGTACCAAAATCGCTTGACGGGGCCCATATTATCTTTCTGAAAGTCAGATGATTGTTGTACATGTACAGTTTCTAATGATCTGCACCCTTGTCTGACAGTCTCTTCCGGGTCATCTATTTACGCCCTGATTCAAACCACACCCCTTTTTTCATGTCTTATGTTGGTTATGCCTTTGAAACCTGGCATTTGCAAGTCGTTTTGTCTGTTTGAATTGGGATTTAACGTCCCCGTCAAATCCCCAAGAGGTCCGTGAAGTTAGCAGGAGAGCAGTTCCAGCCGGAACTCAATCTCCTGCTGGCAGGACCAGCCGGAACATTCCAGTTCCGGCCGGAGTCAAATCTCCTGCTAGCAGGAACTATCCAACAGGATCAACCTTGTAACATAACTACATGAATATATTTCTCAAACGTTTTGTGAACACATTTCGACCGGTATTGCAGATGGATAATTAAAACGCACGCACGCACGCACGGCGTTGTATCGGAATCAGTGGAACACGAGTTCCTTTTGGTTCTGCTAGCGTAACGGCAGAGTGCGGGAGCTAGCGAGTACGTGGGGCATGAGTGGCTCAAGGGGCTTCAACAGACCCACTAGCTGGCTACTCCGGGAAAATTCGTGTTTTCTTGAAAATGGGTGCGGAAAAGTAGTATGTGGCCGGCTTGGGGTGGTGGGTAGGTTTTCCCGAACTCGGCCAAACGGCGAGGTGCGGGAGTTGGCGACGTAGCGCGACTTGGACATGTATAAATGTCCCATCCAGCAGTATGGGTGAGAATATCCGCAAAACTCTGGTTACTGACAACTTGAGACAAGAAAATTGGTGAACATTGCCCATTGCCACGTTGTTTCGGAATCAGTGGAACACGAGTTCCTGCTGGTTCTGCTAGCGTAACGGCGGAGTGCGGGTGCTAGCAAGTACGTGGGGCATGGGTGGCTGAAGGGGCTCGAGCAGACCCACTAGCTGGCTACTCCAGGAAAACTCGTGTTTCCTTGAAAATGGGTGCAGAAAAGTAGTATGTGGCCGGCTGGGGGTGGTGGGAAGGTTTTCCGAACCCGGTTAAACGGGGAAGTGCGGGAGTTGGCGACGTAGCGCGACTTGGACATGGATAGATGTTTTATCCAGCAGTATGGGTGAGTATACTCGCAAAACTCTGGTTACTGAAAACTGGAGACAAGAAAATTGGTTAAAAATGCCCATTATCGCGTTGTATCGGGATCAGTGGAACACGAGTTCCTGTTGGTTCTGCTAGCGTAACGGCGGAGTGCGGGAGCTAGTGAGTACGTGGGGCATGTGTGGCTGAAGGGGCTTTAGCAGACCCACTAGCTGGCTATTCCGGGAAAACTCGTGTTTCCTGGAAAATGGGTGCGGAAAAGGAGTTTGCGTGAGGCTTGGGGGTGGGTAGGTTTTCCTGGACCCGGCCAAACGGTTTGGTGCGGATGATGGCGACATAGCGCGAAATGGGCGTAGATAGATGTCCTATCAAGCAGTGTGGTTTGGTACATTGGCAAAACTCTCGTTACTGAAAACTCGAGGCAAGAACATAGGTGAAAAATGCCCATTACCGCGTTGTATCGGAATCAATGGAACACGAGTTCCTGCTGGTTCTGCTAGCGTAACGGCGGAGTGCGGGAGCTAGCGAGTTCGTGGGACATGAGTGGCTGAAGGGGCTTTAGCAGACCCACTAGCTGGCTACTCCAGGTAAATTCGTGTTTCCTTGAACATGGGTTCGGAAAAGTAGTATGTGGCCGGCTTGGGGTGTTGGGTAGGTTTTCCCGAACCCGGCCAAACGGCGAGGTGCGGGAGTTGGCGACGTAGCACGACTTGGACATGGATAGATGTCTTATCCAGCAGTATGGGTGAGTATACAGGCAAAACTGTGGTTACTGAAAACTTGAGACAAGAAAATTGGTGAACATTGCCCATTGCCACGTTGTTTCGGAATCAGTGGAACACGAGTTCCTGCTGGTTCTGCTAGCGTAACGGCGGAGTGCGGGAGCTAGTGAGTACGTGGGACATGTGTGGCTGAAGGGGCTTTAGCAGACCCACTAGCTGGCTACTTCAGGAAAACTCGTGTTTCCTGGAAAATGGGTGCGGAAAAGGAGTTTGCGGCAGGCTAGGGGGTGAGTACGTGGGGCATGTGTGGCTGAAGGGGCTTTAGCAGACCCACTAGCTGGCTATTCCGGGAAAACTCGTGTTTCCTGGAAAATGGGTGCGGAAAAGGAGTGTGCGTGAGGCTTGGTCGTTGGTAGGTTGTCCTGGACCCGGCCAAACGGTGAGGTGCGGGTGTTGGCGACATAGCGCGAAATGGGCGTAGATAGATGTCCTATCAAGCAGTGTGGGTGAGTACATTGGCAAAACTCTGGTTACTGAAAACGCGAGGCAAGAACATTGGTGAAAAATGCCCATTACAGCTTTGTATCGGAATCAATGGAACACGAGTTCCTGCTGGTTCTGCTAGCGTAACGGCGGAGTGCGGGAGCTAGCGGGATCGTGGGACATGAATGGCTGAAGGGGCTTTAGCAGACCCACTAGCTGGCTACTTCAGAAAAACTCGTGTTTCCTTGAAAATGGGTGCGGAAAAGTAGTATGTGGCCGGCTTGGGGTGGTGGGTAGGTTTTCCCGAACCCGGCCAAACGGGGAAGTGCGGGAGTTGGCGACGTAGCGCGACTTCGACATAGATAGATGTTCTATCCAGCAGTATGGGTGAGTATACTCGCAAAACTCTGGTTACTGAAAACTGGAGACAAGAAAATTGGTTAAAAATGCCAATAACCGCGTTGTATCGGAGTCAGTGGAACACGAGTTCCTGCTGGTTCTGCTAGCGTAACGCCGGAGTGCGGGAGCTAGTGAGTACGTGGGGCATGTGTGGATGAAGGGGCTTTAGCAGACCCACTAGCTGGCTATTCCGGGAAAACTCGTGTTTCCTGGAAAATGGGTGCGGAAAAGGAGTGTGCGTGAGGCTTGGGGGTGGGTAGGTTGTCCTGGACCCGGCCAAACGGTGAGGTACGGGTGTTGGCGACATAGCGCGAAATGGGCGTAGATAGATGTCCTATCAAGCAGTGTGGGTGAGTACATTGGTAAAACTCTGGTTACTGAAATCGCGAGGCAAGAACATTGGTGAAAAATGCCCATTACAGCTTTGTATCGGAATCAATGGAACACGAGTTCCTGCTGGTTCTGTTAGCGTAACGGCGGAGTGCGGGAGCTAGCGAGTTCGTGGGACATGAGTGGCTGAAGGGGCTTAAGCAGACCCACTAGCTGGCTACTCCAGGAAAACTCGTGTTTCGTTGAAAATGGGTGCGGAAAAGTAGTATGTGGCCGGCTTGGGGTGGTGGGTAGGTTTTCCCGAACCCGGCCAAACGGGGAAGTGCGGGAGTTGGCGACGTAGCGCGACTTGGACATGGATAGATGTTCTATCCAGCAGTATGGGTGAGTATACTCGCAAAACTCTGGTTACTGAAAACTGGAGACAAGAAAATTGGTTAAAAATGCCAATAACCGCGTTGTATCGGAGTCAGTGGAACACGAGTTCCTGCTGGTTCTGCTAGCGTAACGGCGGAGTGCGGGGGCTAGTGAGTACGTGGGGCATGTGTGGCTGAAGGGGCTTTAGCAGACCCACTAGCTGGCTATTCCGGGAAAACTCGTGTTTCCTGGAAAATGGGTGCGGAAAAGGAGTGTGCGTGAGGCTTGGGGGTGGGTAGGTTGTCCTGGACCCGGCCAAACGGTGAGGTGCGGGTGTTGGCGACATAGCGCGAAATGGGCGTAGATAGATGTCCTATCAAGCAGTGTGGGTGAGTACATTGGCAAAACTCTGGTTACTGAAAACGCGAGGCAAGAACATTGGTGAAAAATGCCCATTACAGCTTTGTATCGGAATCAATGGAACACCAGTTCCTGCTGGTTCTGCTAGCGTAACGGCGGAGTGCGGGAGCTAGCGAGTTCGTGGGACATGAGTGGCTGAAGGGGCTTAAGCAGACCCACTAGCTTGCTACTCCAGGAAAACTCGTGTTTCGTTGAAAATGGGTGCGGAAAAGTAGCATGTGGCCGGCTTGGGGTGGTGAGTAGGTTTTCCCGAACCCGGCCAAACGGGGAAGTGCGGGAGTTGGCGACGTAGCGCGACTTGGACATGGATAGATGTTCTATCCAGCAGTATGGGTGAGTATACTCGCAAAACTCTGGTTACTGAAAACTGGAGACAAGAAAATTGGTTAAAAATGCCAATTACCGCGTTGTATCGGAATCAGTGGAACACGAGTGTCTGCTGGTTCTGCTAGCGTAACGGCGGAGTGCGGGAGCTAGTGAGTACGTGGGGCATGTGTGGCTGAAGGGGCTTTAGCAGACCCACTAACTGGCTACTTCTGGAAAACTCGTGTTTCCTTGAAAATGGGCGCGGAAAGTAGTATGTGGCCGGCTTGGGGGTGGTGGGTAGGTTTTCCCGAACCCGGCCAAACGGGGAAGTGCGGGAGTTGGCGACGTAGCGCGACTTGGACATGGATAGATGTTCTATCCAGCAGTATGGGTGAGTATACTCGCAAAACTCTGGTTACTGAAACCTGGAGGCAAGAACATTGGTTAAAAATGCCAATTACCGCGTTGTATCGGAATCAGTGGAACACGAATTCCTGCTGGTTCTGCTGGCGTAACGGCGGAGTGCGGGAGCTACTGAGTACGTGGGGCATGTGTGGCTGCAGGAGCTTTAGCAGACCCACTAGCTGACTATTCCGGGAAAACTCGTGTTTCCTGGAAAATGGGTGGGGAAAAGGAGTTTGCGTGAGGCTTGGGGTGGGTAGGTTTTCCTGAACCCGGCCAAACGGTGAGGTGCGGGTGTTGGCGACATAGCGCGAAATGCGCGTAGATAGATGTCCTATTAAGCAGTGTGGGTGAGTACATTGGCAAAACTCTGGTTACTGAAAACTCGAGGCAAGAACATTGGTGAAAATTGCCCATTACCGCGTTGTATCGGAATCAATGGAACACGAGTTCCTGCTGGTTCTGCTAGCGTAACGGCGGAGTGCGGTAGCTAGCGAGTTCGTGGGACATGAGTTGCTGAAGGGGCTTTAGCAGACCCACTAGCTGGCTACTTCAGGAAAACTCGTGTTTCCTTGAAAATGGGTGCGGAAAGTAGTATATGGCCGGCTTGGGGTGGTGGGTAGGTTTTCCCGAACCCGGCCAAACGGGGAAGTGCGGGAGTTGGCGACGTAGCGCGACGGACATGGATAGATGTTCTATCCAGCAGTATGGGTGAGTATACTCGCAAAACTCTGGTTACTGAAAACTGGAGACAAGAAAATTGGTCAAAAATGCCCATTACCACGTTTTATCCGAATCAGTGGAACACGAGTTCCTGCTGGTTCTGCTAGCGTAACGGCGGAGTGCGGGAGCTAGTGAGTACGTGGGGCATGTGTGGCTGAAGGGGCTTTAGCAGACCCACTAGCTGGCTATTCCGGGAAAACTCGTGTTTCCTGGAAAATGGGTGCGGAAAAGGAGTGTGCGTGAGGCTTGGGGGTGGGTAGGTTTTCCTGGACCCGGCCAAACGGTGAGGTGCGGGTGTTGGCGACATAGCGCGAAATGGGCGTAGATAGATGTCCTATTAAGCAGTGTGGGTGAGTGCATTGGCAAAACTCTGGTTACTGAAAACTCGAGGCAAGAACATTGGTGAAAAATGCCCATTACCGCGTTGTATCGGAATCAATGGAACACGAGTTCCTGCTGGTTCTGCTAGCGTAACGGCGGAGTGCGGGAGCTAGCGAGTTCGTGGGACATGAGTGGCTGAAGGGGTTTTAGCAGACCCACTAGCTGGCTACTTCAGGAAAACTCGTGTTTCCTTGAAAATGGGTGCGGAAAGTAGTATGTGGCCGGCTTGGGGGTGGTGGGTAGTTTTTCCCGAACCCGGCCAAACGGGGAAGTGCGGGAGTTGGCGACGTAGCGCGACTTGGACATGGATAGATGTTCTATCCAGCAGTATGGGTGAGTATACTCGCAAAACTCTGGTTACTGAAAACTGGAGGCAAGAACATTGGTTAAAAATGCCTATTACCGCGTTGTATCGGAATCAGTGGAACACGAATTCCTGCTGGTTCTGCTAGCGTAACGGCGGAGTGCGGGAGCTACTGAGTACGTGGGGCATGTGTGGCTGAAGGAGCTTTAGCAGAACCACTAGCTGACTATTCCGGGAAAACTCGTGTTTCCTGGAAAATGGGTGCGGAAAAGGAGTTTGCGGCAGGCTTTGGGGTGGGTAGGTTTTCCTGGACCCGGCCAAACGGTGAGGTGCGGGTGTTGGCGACATAGCGCGAAATGCGCTAGATAGATGCCCTATTAAGCAGTGTGGGTGAGTACATTGGCAAAACTCTGGTTACTGAAAACTGGAGACAAGAAAATTGGTTAAAAATGCCAATTACCGCGTTGTATCGGAATCAGTGGAACACGAGTGTCTGCTGGTTCTGCTAGCGTAACGGCGGAGTGCGGGAGCTAGTGAGTACGTGGGGCATGTGTGGCTGAAGGGGCTTTAGCAGACCCACTAACTGGCTACTTCTGGAAAACTCGTGTTTCCTTGAAAATGGGCGCGGAAAGTAGTATGTGGCCGGCTTGGGGGTGGTGGGTAGGTTTTCCCGAACCCGGCCAAACGGGGAAGTGCGGGAGTTGGCGACGTAGCGCGACTTGGACATGGATAGATGTTCTATCCAGCAGTATGGGTGAGTATACTCGCAAAACTCTGGTTACTGAAACCTGGAGGCAAGAACATTGGTTAAAAATGCCAATTACCGCGTTGTATCGGAATCAGTGGAACACGAATTCCTGCTGGTTCTGCTGGCGTAACGGCGGAGTGCGGGAGCTACTGAGTACGTGGGGCATGTGTGGCTGCAGGAGCTTTAGCAGACCCACTAGCTGACTATTCCGGGAAAACTCGTGTTTCCTGGAAAATGGGTGGGGAAAAGGAGTTTGCGTGAGGCTTGGGGTGGGTAGGTTTTCCTGAACCCGGCCAAACGGTGAGGTGCGGGTGTTGGCGACATAGCGCGAAATGCGCGTAGATAGATGTCCTATTAAGCAGTGTGGGTGAGTACATTGGCAAAACTCTGGTTACTGAAAACTCGAGGCAAGAACATTGGTGAAAATTGCCCATTACCGCGTTGTATCGGAATCAATGGAACACGAGTTCCTGCTGGTTCTGCTAGCGTAACGGCGGAGTGCGGTAGCTAGCGAGTTCGTGGGACATGAGTTGCTGAAGGGGCTTTAGCAGACCCACTAGCTGGCTACTTCAGGAAAACTCGTGTTTCCTTGAAAATGGGTGCGGAAAGTAGTATATGGCCGGCTTGGGGTGGTGGGTAGGTTTTCCCGAACCCGGCCAAACGGGGAAGTGCGGGAGTTGGCGACGTAGCGCGACGGACATGGATAGATGTTCTATCCAGCAGTATGGGTGAGTATACTCGCAAAACTCTGGTTACTGAAAACTGGAGACAAGAAAATTGGTCAAAAATGCCCATTACCACGTTTTATCCGAATCAGTGGAACACGAGTTCCTGCTGGTTCTGCTAGCGTAACGGCGGAGTGCGGGAGCTAGTGAGTACGTGGGGCATGTGTGGCTGAAGGGGCTTTAGCAGACCCACTAGCTGGCTATTCCGGGAAAACTCGTGTTTCCTGGAAAATGGGTGCGGAAAAGGAGTGTGCGTGAGGCTTGGGGGTGGGTAGGTTTTCCTGGACCCGGCCAAACGGTGAGGTGCGGGTGTTGGCGACATAGCGCGAAATGGGCGTAGATAGATGTCCTATTAAGCAGTGTGGGTGAGTGCATTGGCAAAACTCTGGTTACTGAAAACTCGAGGCAAGAACATTGGTGAAAAATGCCCATTACCGCGTTGTATCGGAATCAATGGAACACGAGTTCCTGCTGGTTCTGCTAGCGTAACGGCGGAGTGCGGGAGCTAGCGAGTTCGTGGGACATGAGTGGCTGAAGGGGTTTTAGCAGACCCACTAGCTGGCTACTTCAGGAAAACTCGTGTTTCCTTGAAAATGGGTGCGGAAAGTAGTATGTGGCCGGCTTGGGGGTGGTGGGTAGTTTTTCCCGAACCCGGCCAAACGGGGAAGTGCGGGAGTTGGCGACGTAGCGCGACTTGGACATGGATAGATGTTCTATCCAGCAGTATGGGTGAGTATACTCGCAAAACTCTGGTTACTGAAAACTGGAGGCAAGAACATTGGTTAAAAATGCCTATTACCGCGTTGTATCGGAATCAGTGGAACACGAATTCCTGCTGGTTCTGCTAGCGTAACGGCGGAGTGCGGGAGCTACTGAGTACGTGGGGCATGTGTGGCTGAAGGAGCTTTAGCAGAACCACTAGCTGACTATTCCGGGAAAACTCGTGTTTCCTGGAAAATGGGTGCGGAAAAGGAGTTTGCGGCAGGCTTTGGGGTGGGTAGGTTTTCCTGGACCCGGCCAAACGGTGAGGTGCGGGTGTTGGCGACATAGCGCGAAATGCGCTAGATAGATGCCCTATTAAGCAGTGTGGGTGAGTACATTGGCAAAACTCTGGTTACTGAAAACTGGAGACAAGAAAATTGGTTAAAAATGCCAATTACCGCGTTGTATCGGAATCAGTGGAACACGAGTGTCTGCTGGTTCTGCTAGCGTAACGGCGGAGTGCGGGAGCTAGTGAGTACGTGGGGCATGTGTGGCTGAAGGGGCTTTAGCAGACCCACTAACTGGCTACTTCTGGAAAACTCGTGTTTCCTTGAAAATGGGCGCGGAAAGTAGTATGTGGCCGGCTTGGGGGTGGTGGGTAGGTTTTCCCGAACCCGGCCAAACGGGGAAGTGCGGGAGTTGGCGACGTAGCGCGACTTGGACATGGATAGATGTTCTATCCAGCAGTATGGGTGAGTATACTCGCAAAACTCTGGTTACTGAAACCTGGAGGCAAGAACATTGGTTAAAAATGCCAATTACCGCGTTGTATCGGAATCAGTGGAACACGAATTCCTGCTGGTTCTGCTGGCGTAACGGCGGAGTGCGGGAGCTACTGAGTACGTGGGGCATGTGTGGCTGCAGGAGCTTTAGCAGACCCACTAGCTGACTATTCCGGGAAAACTCGTGTTTCCTGGAAAATGGGTGGGGAAAAGGAGTTTGCGTGAGGCTTGGGGTGGGTAGGTTTTCCTGAACCCGGCCAAACGGTGAGGTGCGGGTGTTGGCGACATAGCGCGAAATGCGCGTAGATAGATGTCCTATTAAGCAGTGTGGGTGAGTACATTGGCAAAACTCTGGTTACTGAAAACTCGAGGCAAGAACATTGGTGAAAATTGCCCATTACCGCGTTGTATCGGAATCAATGGAACACGAGTTCCTGCTGGTTCTGCTAGCGTAACGGCGGAGTGCGGTAGCTAGCGAGTTCGTGGGACATGAGTTGCTGAAGGGGCTTTAGCAGACCCACTAGCTGGCTACTTCAGGAAAACTCGTGTTTCCTTGAAAATGGGTGCGGAAAGTAGTATATGGCCGGCTTGGGGTGGTGGGTAGGTTTTCCCGAACCCGGCCAAACGGGGAAGTGCGGGAGTTGGCGACGTAGCGCGACGGACATGGATAGATGTTCTATCCAGCAGTATGGGTGAGTATACTCGCAAAACTCTGGTTACTGAAAACTGGAGACAAGAAAATTGGTCAAAAATGCCCATTACCACGTTTTATCCGAATCAGTGGAACACGAGTTCCTGCTGGTTCTGCTAGCGTAACGGCGGAGTGCGGGAGCTAGTGAGTACGTGGGGCATGTGTGGCTGAAGGGGCTTTAGCAGACCCACTAGCTGGCTATTCCGGGAAAACTCGTGTTTCCTGGAAAATGGGTGCGGAAAAGGAGTGTGCGTGAGGCTTGGGGGTGGGTAGGTTTTCCTGGACCCGGCCAAACGGTGAGGTGCGGGTGTTGGCGACATAGCGCGAAATGGGCGTAGATAGATGTCCTATTAAGCAGTGTGGGTGAGTGCATTGGCAAAACTCTGGTTACTGAAAACTCGAGGCAAGAACATTGGTGAAAAATGCCCATTACCGCGTTGTATCGGAATCAATGGAACACGAGTTCCTGCTGGTTCTGCTAGCGTAACGGCGGAGTGCGGGAGCTAGCGAGTTCGTGGGACATGAGTGGCTGAAGGGGTTTTAGCAGACCCACTAGCTGGCTACTTCAGGAAAACTCGTGTTTCCTTGAAAATGGGTGCGGAAAGTAGTATGTGGCCGGCTTGGGGGTGGTGGGTAGTTTTTCCCGAACCCGGCCAAACGGGGAAGTGCGGGAGTTGGCGACGTAGCGCGACTTGGACATGGATAGATGTTCTATCCAGCAGTATGGGTGAGTATACTCGCAAAACTCTGGTTACTGAAAACTGGAGGCAAGAACATTGGTTAAAAATGCCTATTACCGCGTTGTATCGGAATCAGTGGAACACGAATTCCTGCTGGTTCTGCTAGCGTAACGGCGGAGTGCGGGAGCTACTGAGTACGTGGGGCATGTGTGGCTGAAGGAGCTTTAGCAGAACCACTAGCTGACTATTCCGGGAAAACTCGTGTTTCCTGGAAAATGGGTGCGGAAAAGGAGTTTGCGGCAGGCTTTGGGGTGGGTAGGTTTTCCTGGACCCGGCCAAACGGTGAGGTGCGGGTGTTGGCGACATAGCGCGAAATGCGCTAGATAGATGCCCTATTAAGCAGTGTGGGTGAGTACATTGGCAAAACTCTGGTTACTGAAAACTCGAGGCAAGAACTTTGGTGAAAAATGCCCATTACCACGTTGTATCAGAATCAATGGAACACGAGTTCCTGCTGGTTCTGCTAGCGTAACGGCGGAGTGCGGGAGCTAGCGAGTTCGTGGGACATGAGTGGCTGAAGGGGCTTTAGCAGACCCACTAGCTGGCTACTTCAGGAAAACTCGTGTTTCCTTGAAAATGGGTGCGGAATGTAGTATGTGGCCGGCTTGGGTTGGTGGGTAGGTTTTCCCGAACCCGGCCAAACGGGGAAGTGCGGGAGTTGGCGACGTAGCGCGACTTGGACATGGATAGATGTTCTATCCAGCAGTATGGGTGAGTATACTCGCAAAACTCTGGTTACTGAAAACTGGAGACAAGAAAATTGGTTAAAACTGCCAATTACCGCGTTGTATCGGAATCAGTGGAACACGAGTTCCTGCTGGTTCTGCTAGCGTAACGGCGGAGTGCGGGAGCTAGTGAGTACGTGGGGCATGTGTGGCTGAAGGGGCTTTAGCAGACCCACTAGCTGGCTACTTCAGGAAAACTCGTGTTTCCTTGAAAATGGGTGCGGAAAGTAGTATGTGGCCGGCTTGGGGGTGGTGGGTAGGTTTTCCCGAACCCGGCCAAACGGGGAAGTGCGGGAGTTGGCGACGTAGCGCGACTTGGACATGGATAGATGTTCTATCCAGCAGTATGGGTGAGTATACTCGCAAAACTCTGGTTACTGAAAACTGGAGGCAAGAACATTGGTTAAAAATGCCAATTACCGCGTTGTATCGGAATCAGTGGAACACGAATTCCTGCTGGTTCTGCTAGCGTAACGGCGGAGTGCGGGAGCTACTGAGTACGTGGGGCATGTGTGGCTGAAGGAGCTTTAGCAGACCCACTAGCTGACTATTCCGGGAAAACTCGTGTTTCCTGGAAAATGGGTGCGGACAAGGAGTTTGTGGCAGTCTTGGGGTGGGTAGGTTTTCCTGGACCCGGCCAAACGGTGAGGTGCGGGTGTTGGCGACATAGCGCGAAATGCGCGTGGATAGATGTCCTATTAAGCAGTGTGGGTGAGTACATTGGCAAAACTCTGGTTACTGAAAACTCGAGGCAAGAACATTGGTGAAAAATGCCCATTACCGCGTTGTATCGGAATCAATGGAACACGAGTTCCTGCTGGTTCTGCTAGCGTAACGGCGGAGTGCGGGAGCAAGCGAGTTCGTGGGACATGAGTGGCTGAAGGGGCTTTAGCAGACCCACTAGCTGGCTACTTCAGGAAAACTCGTGTTTCCTTGAAAATGGGTGCGGAAAGTAGTATGTGGCCGGCTTGGGGGTGGTGGGTAGTTTTCCCGAACCCGGCCAAACGGGGAAGTGCGGGAGTTGGCGACGTAGTGCGACTTGGACATGGATAGATGTTCTATCCAGCAGTATGGGTGAGTATACTCGCAAAACTCTGGTTACTGAAAACTGGAGACAAGAAAATTGGTTAAAAATGCCAATTACCGCGTTGTATCGGAATCAGTGGAACACGAGTTCCTGCTGGTTCTGCTAGTGTAACGGCGGAGTGCGGGAGCTAGTGAGTACGTGGGGCATGTGTGGCTGAAGGGGCTTTAGCAGATCCACTAGGTGGCTACTTCAGGAAAACTCGTGTTTCTTTGAAAATGGGTGCGGAAAGTAGTATGTGGCCGGCTTGGGGGTGGTGGGTAGGTTTTCCCGAACCCGGCCAAACGGGGAAGTGCGGGAGTTGGCGACGTAGCGCGACTTGGACATGGATAGATGTTCTATCCAGCAGTATAGGTGAGTATACTCGCAAAACTCTGGTTACTGAAAACTGGAGGCAAGAACATTGGTTAAAAATGCCAATTACCGCGTTGTATCGGAATCAGTGGAACACGAATTCCTGCTGGTTCTGCTAGCGTAACGGCGGAGTGCGGGAGCTACTGAGTACGTGGGGCATGTGTGGCTGAAGGAGCTTTAGCAGACCCACTAGCTGACTATTCCGGGAAAACTCGTGTTTCCTGGAAAATGGGTGCGGACAAGGAGTTTGCGGCAGGCTTGGGGTGGGTAGGTTTTCCTGGACCCGGCCAAACGGTGAGGTGCGGGTGTTGGCGACATAGCGCGAAATGCGCGTAGATAGATGTCCTATTAAGCAGTGTGGGTGAGTACATTGGCAAAACTCTGGTTACTGAAATCTCGAGGCAAGAACATTGGTGAAAAATGCCCATTACCGCGTTGTATCGGAATCAATGGAACACGAGTTCCTGCTGGTTCTGCTAGCGTAACGGCGGAGTGCGGGAGCAAGCGAGTTCGTGGGACATGAGTGACTGAAGGGGCTTTAGCAGACCCACTAGCTGGCTACTTCAGGAAAACTCGTGTTTCCTTGAAAATGGGTGCGGAAAGTAGTATGTGGCCGGCTTGGGGGTGGTGGGTAGTTTTTCCCGAACCCGGCCAAACGGGGAAGTGCGGGAGTTGGCGACGTAGCGCGACTTGGACATGGATAGATGTTCTATCCAGCAGTATGGGTGAGTATACTCGCAAAACTCTGGTTACTGAAAACTGGAGACAAGAAAATTGGTTAAAATGCCCATTACCACGTTTTATCGGAATCAGTGGAACACAAGTTCATGCTGGTTCTGCTAGCGTAACGGCGGAGTGCGGGAGCTAGTGAGTACGTGGGGCATGTGTGGCTGAAGGGGCTTTAGCAGACCCACTAGCTGGCTATTCCGGGAAAACTCGTGTTTCCTGGAAAATGGGTGCGGAAAAGGAGTTTGCGTGAGGCTTGGGGGTGGGTAGGTTTTCCTGGACCCGGCCAAACGGTGAGGTGCGGGTGTTGGCGACATAGCGCGAAATGGGCGTAGATAGATGTCCTATTAAGCAGTGTGGGTGAGTACATTGGCAAAACTCTGGTTACTGAAAACTCGAGGCAAGAACATTGGTGAAAAATGCCCATTACCGCGTTGTATCGGAATCAATGGAACACGAGTTCCTGCTGGTTCTGCTAGCGTAACGGCGGAGTGCGGGAGCAAGCGAGTTCGTGGGACATGAGTGGCTGAAGGGGCTTTAGCAGACCCACTAGCTGGCTACTTCAGGAAAACTCGTGTTTCCTTGAAAATGGGTGCGGAAAGTAGTATGTGGCCGGCTTGGGGGTGGTGGGTAGTTTTCCCGAACCCGGCCAAACGGGGAAGTGCGGGAGTTGGCGACGTAGTGCGACTTGGACATGGATAGATGTTCTATCCAGCAGTATGGGTGAGTATACTCGCAAAACTCTGGTTACTGAAAACTGGAGACAAGAAAATTGGTTAAAAATGCCAATTACCGCGTTGTATCGGAATCAGTGGAACACGAGTTCCTGCTGGTTCTGCTAGTGTAACGGCGGAGTGCGGGAGCTAGTGAGTACGTGGGGCATGTGTGGCTGAAGGGGCTTTAGCAGATCCACTAGGTGGCTACTTCAGGAAAACTCGTGTTTCTTTGAAAATGGGTGCGGAAAGTAGTATGTGGCCGGCTTGGGGGTGGTGGGTAGGTTTTCCCGAACCCGGCCAAACGGGGAAGTGCGGGAGTTGGCGACGTAGCGCGACTTGGACATGGATAGATGTTCTATCCAGCAGTATAGGTGAGTATACTCGCAAAACTCTGGTTACTGAAAACTGGAGGCAAGAACATTGGTTAAAAATGCCAATTACCGCGTTGTATCGGAATCAGTGGAACACGAATTCCTGCTGGTTCTGCTAGCGTAACGGCGGAGTGCGGGAGCTACTGAGTACGTGGGGCATGTGTGGCTGAAGGAGCTTTAGCAGACCCACTAGCTGACTATTCCGGGAAAACTCGTGTTTCCTGGAAAATGGGTGCGGACAAGGAGTTTGCGGCAGGCTTGGGGTGGGTAGGTTTTCCTGGACCCGGCCAAACGGTGAGGTGCGGGTGTTGGCGACATAGCGCGAAATGCGCGTAGATAGATGTCCTATTAAGCAGTGTGGGTGAGTACATTGGCAAAACTCTGGTTACTGAAATCTCGAGGCAAGAACATTGGTGAAAAATGCCCATTACCGCGTTGTATCGGAATCAATGGAACACGAGTTCCTGCTGGTTCTGCTAGCGTAACGGCGGAGTGCGGGAGCAAGCGAGTTCGTGGGACATGAGTGACTGAAGGGGCTTTAGCAGACCCACTAGCTGGCTACTTCAGGAAAACTCGTGTTTCCTTGAAAATGGGTGCGGAAAGTAGTATGTGGCCGGCTTGGGGGTGGTGGGTAGTTTTTCCCGAACCCGGCCAAACGGGGAAGTGCGGGAGTTGGCGACGTAGCGCGACTTGGACATGGATAGATGTTCTATCCAGCAGTATGGGTGAGTATACTCGCAAAACTCTGGTTACTGAAAACTGGAGACAAGAAAATTGGTTAAAATGCCCATTACCACGTTTTATCGGAATCAGTGGAACACAAGTTCCTGCTGGTTCTGCTAGCGTAACGGCGGAGTGCGGGAGCTAGTGAGTACGTGGGGCATGTGTGGCTGAAGGGGCTTTAGCAGACCCACTAGCTGGCTATTCCGGGAAAACTCGTGTTTCCTGGAAAATGGGTGCGGAAAAGGAGTTTGCGTGAGGCTTGGGGGTGGGTAGGTTTTCCTGGACCCGGCCAAACGGTGAGGTGCGGGTGTTGGCGACATAGCGCGAAATGGGCGTAGATAGATGTCCTATTAAGCAGTGTGGGTGAGTACATTGGCAAAACTCTGGTTACTGAAAACTCGAGGCAAGAACATTGGTGAAAAATGCCCATTACCGCGTTGTATCGGAATCAATGGAACACGAGTTCCTGCTGGTTCTGCTAGCGTAACGGCGGAGTGCGGGAGCTAGCGAGTTCGTGGGACATGAGTGGCTGAAGGGGCTTTAGCAGACCCACTAGCTGGCTACTTCAGGAAAACTCGTGTTTCCTTGAAAATGGGTGCGGAAAGTAGTATGTGGCCGGCTTGGGGGTGGTGGGTAGGTTTTCCCGAACCCGGCCAAACGGGGAAGTGCGGGAGTTGGCGACGTAGCGCGACTTGGACATGGATAGATGTTCTATCCAGCAGTATGGGTGAGTATACTCGCAAAACTCTGGTTACTGAAAACTGGAGGCAAGAACATTGGTTAAAAATGCCTATTACCGCGTGGTATCGGAATCAGTGGAACACGAATTCCTGCTGGTTCTGCTAGCGTAACGGCGGAGTGCGGGAGCTACTGAGTACGTGGGGCATGTGTGGCTGAAGGAGCTTTAGCAGAACCACTAGCTGACTAATCCGGGAAAACTCGTGTTTCCTGGAAAATGGGTGCGGAAAAGGAGTTTGCGGCAGGCTTGGTGGTGGGTAGGTTTTCCTGGACCCGGCCAAACGGTGAGGTGCGGGTGTTGGCGACATAGCGCGAAATGCGCGTAGATAGATGCCCTATTAAGCAGTGTGGGTGAGTAGATTGGCAAAACTCTGGTTACTGAAAACTCGAGGCAAGAACATTGGTGAAAAATGCCCATTACCGCGTTGTATCGGAATCAATGGAACACGAGTTCCTGCTGGTTCTGCTAGCGTAACGGCGGAGTGCGGGAGCTAGCGAGTTCGTGGGACATGAGTGGCTGAAGGGGCTTTAGCAGACCCACTAGCTGGCTACTTCAGGAAAACTCGTGTTTCCTTGAAAATGGGTGCGGAATGTAGTATGTGGCCGGCTTGGGTTGGTGGGTAGGTTTTCCCGAACCCGGCCAAACGGGGAAGTGCGGGAGTTGGCGACGTAGCGCGACTTGGACATGGATAGATGTTCTATCCAGCAGTATGGGTGAGTATACTCGCAAAACTCTGGTTACTGAAAACTGGAGACAAGAAAATTGGTTAAAACTGCCAATTACCGCGTTGTATCGGAATCAGTGGAACACGAGTTCCTGCTGGTTCTGCTAGCGTAACGGCGGAGTGCGGGAGCTAGTGAGTACGTGGGGCATGTGTGGCTGAAGGGGCTTTAGCAGACCCACTAGCTGGCTACTTCAGGAAAACTCGTGTTTCCTTGAAAATGGGTGCGGAAAGTAGTATGTGGCCGGCTTGGGGGTGGTGGGTAGGTTTTCCCGAACCCGGCCAAACGGGGAAGTGCGGGAGTTGGCGACGTAGCGCGACTTGGACATGGATAGATGTTCTATCCAGCAGTATGGGTGAGTATACTCGCAAAACTCTGGTTACTGAAAACTGGAGGCAAGAACATTGGTTAAAAATGCCAATTACCGCGTTGTATCGGAATCAGTGGAACACGAATTCCTGCTGGTTCTGCTAGCGTAACGGCGGAGTGCGGGAGCTACTGAGTACGTGGGGCATGTGTGGCTGAAGGAGCTTTAGCAGACCCACTAGCTGACTATTCCGGGAAAACTCGTGTTTCCTGGAAAATGGGTGCGGACAAGGAGTTTGCGGCAGGCTTGGGGTGGGTAGGTTTTCCTGGACCCGGCCAAACGGTGAGGTGCGGGTGTTGGCGACATAGCGCGAAATGCGCGTGGGTAGATGTCCTATTAAGCAGTGTGGGTGAGTACATTGGCAAAACTCTGGTTACTGAAATCTCGAGGCAAGAACATTGGTGAAAAATGCCCATTACCGCGTTGTATCGGAATCAATGGAACACGAGTTCCTGCTGGTTCTGCTAGCGTAACGGCGGAGTGCGGGAGCAAGCGAGTTCGTGGGACATGAGTGACTGAAGGGGCTTTAGCAGACCCACTAGCTGGCTACTTCAGGAAAACTCGTGTTTCCTTGAAAATGGGTGCGGAAAGTAGTATGTGGCCGGCTTGGGGGTGGTGGGTAGTTTTTCCCGAACCCGGCCAAACGGGGAAGTGCGGGAGTTGGCGACGTAGCGCGACTTGGACATGGATACATGTTCTATCCAGCAGTATGGGTGAGTATACTCGCAAAACTCTGGTTACTGAAAACTGGAGACAAGAAAATTGGTTAAAACTGCCAATTACCACGTTGTATCGGAATCAGTGGAACACGAGTTCCTGCTGGTTCTGCTAGCGTAACGGCGGAGTGCGGGAGCTAGTGAGTACGTGGGGCATGTGTGGCTGAAGGTGCTTTAGCAGACCCACTAGCTGGCTACTTCAGGAAAACTCGTGTTTCCTTGAAAATGGGTGCGGAAAGTAGTATGTGGCCGGCTTGGGGGTGGTGGGTAGGTTTTCCCGAACCCGGCCAAACGGGGAAGTGCGGGAGTTGGCGACGTAGCGCGACTTGGACATGGATAGATGTTCTATCCAGCAGTATGGGTGAGTATACTCGCAAAACTCTGGTTACTGAAAACTGGAGGCAAGAACATTGGTTAAAAATGCCAATTACCGCGTTGTATCGGAATCAGTGGAACACGAATTCCTGCTGGTTCTGCTAGCGTAACGGCGGAGTGCGGGAGCTACTGAGTACGTGGGGCATGTGTGGCTGAAGGAGCTTTAGCAGACCCACTAGCTGACTATTCCGGGAAAACTCGTGTTTCCTGGAAAATGGGTGCGGACAAGGAGTTTGCGGCAGGCTTGGGGTGGGTAGGTTTTCCTGGACCCGGCCAAACGGTGAGGTGCGGGTGTTGGCGACATTGCGCGAAATGCGCGTAGATAGATGTCCTATTAAGCAGTGTGGGTGAGTACATTGGCAAAACTCTGGTTACTGAAAACTCGAGGCAAGAACATTGGTGAAAAATGCCCATTACCGCGTTGTATCGGAATCAATGGAACACGAGTTCCTGCTGGTTCTGCTAGCGTAACGGCGGAGTGCGGGAGCATGCGAGTTCGTGGGACATGAGTGGCTGAAGGGGCTTTAGCAGACCCACTAGCTCATACTTCAGAAAAACTCGTGTTTCCTTGAAAATGGGTGCGGAAAGTAGTATGTGGCCGGCTTGGGGTGGTGGGTAGGTTTTCCCGAACCCGGCCAAACGGGGAAGTGCGGGAGTTGGCGACGTAGCGCGACTTGGACATGGATAGATGTTCTATCCAGCAGTATGGGTGAGTATACTCGCAAAACTCTGGTTACTGAAAACTGGAGACAAGAAAATTGGTTAAAATGCCCATTACCACGTTGTATTGGAATCAGTGGAACACGATTCCTGCTGGTTCTGCTAGCGTAACGGCGGAGTGCGGGAGCTAGTGAGTACGTGGGGCATGTGTGGCTGAAGGAGCTTTAGCAGACCCACTAGCTGACTATTCCGGGAAAACTCGTGTTTCCTGGAAAATGGGTGCGGAAAAGGAGTGTGCGTGAGGCTTGGGGGTGGGTAGGTTTTCCTGGACCCGGCCAAACGGTGAGGTGCGGGTGTTGGCGACATAGCGCGAAATGGGCGTAGATAGATGTCCTATCAAGCAGTGTGGGTGAGTACATTGGCAAAACTCTGGTTACTGAAAACGCGAGGCAAGAACATTGGTGAAAAATGCCCATTACAGCTTTGTATCGGAATCAATGGAACACGAGTTCCTGCTGGTTCTGCTAGCGTAACGGCGGAGTGCGGGAGCTAGCGAGTTTGTGGGACATGAGTGGCTGACGGGGCTTTAGCAGACCCACTAGCTGGCTACTCCAGGAAAACTCGTGTTTCCTTGAAAATGGGTGCGGAAAAGTAGTATGTGGCCGGCTTGGGGTGGTGGGTAGGTTTTCCCAAACCCGGCCAAACGGGGAAGTGCGGGAGTTGGCGACGTAGCGCGTCTTGGACATGGATAGATGTTCTATCCAGCAGTATGGGTGAGTATACTCACAAAACTCTGGTTACTGAAAACTGGAGACAAGAAAATTGGTTAAAAATGCCAATTACCGCGTTGTATCGGAATCAGTGGAACACGAGTTCCTGCTGGTTCTGCTAGCGTAACGGCGGAGTGCGGGAGCTAGTGAGTACGTGGGGCATGTGTGGCTGAAGGGCCTTTAGCAGACCCACTAGCTGGCTACTTCAGGAAAACTCGTGTTTCCTTGAAAATGGGTGCGGAAAGTAGTATGTGGCCGGCTTGGGGTGGTGGGTAGGTTTTCCCGAACCCGGCCAAACGGGGAAGTGCGGGAGTTGGCGACGTAGCGCGTCTTGGACATGGATAGATGTTCTATCCAGCAGTATGGGTGAGTATACTCGCAAAACTCTGGTTACTGAAAAACTGGAGACAAGAAAATTGGTTAAAAATGCCAATTACCGCGTTGTATCGGAATCAGTCGAACACGAGTTCCTGCTGGTTCTGCTAGCGTAACGGCGGAGTGCGGGAGCTAGTGAGTACGTGGGGCATGTGTGGCTGAAGGAGCTTTAGCAGACCCACTAGCTGACTATTCCGGGAAAACTCGTGTTTCCTGGAAAATGGGTGCGGAAAAGGAGTTTGCGGCAGGCTTGGGGCTGGGTAGTTTTTCCTGGACCCGGCCAAACGGTGAGGTGCGGGTGTTGGCGACATAGCGCGAAATGCGCGTAGATAGATGTCCTATTAAGCAGTGTGGGTGAGTACATTGGCAAAACTCTGGTTACTGAAAACTCGAGGCAAGAACATTGGTGAAAAATGCCCATTACAGCGTTGTATCGGAATCAATGGAACACGAGTTCCTGCTGGTTCTGCTAGCGTAACGGCGGAGTGCGGGAGCTAGCGAGTTCGTGGGACATGAGTGGCTGAAGGGACTTTAGCAGACCCACTAGCTGGCTACTTCAGGAAAACTCGTGTTTCCTTGAAAATGGGTGCGGAAAGTAGTATGTGGCCGGCTTGGGGTGGTGGGTAGGTTTTCCCGAACCCGGCCAAACGGGGAAGTGCGGGAGTTGGCGACGTAGCGCGACTTGGACATGGATAGATGTTCTATCCAGCAGTATGGGTCAGTATACTCGCAAAACTCTGGTTACTGAAAACTGGAGACAAGAAAATTGGTTAAAAATGCCCATTACCACGTTGTATCGGAATCAGTGGAACACGAGTTCCTGCTGGTTCTGCTAGCCTAACGGCGGAGTGCGGGAGCTAGTGAGTACGTGGGGCATGTGTGGCTGAAGGGGCTTTAGCAGACCCACTAGCTGGTTATTCCGGGAAAACTCGTGTTTCCTGGAAAATGGGTGCGGAAAAGGAGTGTGCGTGAGGCTTGGGGGTGGGTAGGTTTTCCTGGACCCGGCCAAACGGTGAGGTGCGGGTGTTGGCGACATAGCGCGAAATGGGTGTTGATAGATGTCCTATCAAGCAGTGTGGGTGAGTACATTGGCAAAACTCTGGTTACTGAAAACGCGAGGCAAGAACATTGGTGAAAAATGCCCATTACAGCTCTGTATCGGAATCAATGGAACACGAGTTCCTGCTGGTTCTGCTAGCGTAACGGCGGAGTGCGGGAGCTAGCGAGTTCGTGGGACATGAGTGGCTGAAGGGGCTTTAGCAGACCCACTAGCTGGCTACTCCAGGAAAACTCGTGTTTCCTTGAAAATGGGTGCGGAAAAGTAGTATGTGGCCGGCTTGGGGGTGGTGGGTAGGTTTTCCCGAACCCGGCCAAACGGGGAAGTGCGGGAGTTGGCGACGTAGCGCGACTTGGACATGGATAGATGTTCTATCCAGCAGTATGGGTGAGTATACTCGCAAAACTCTGGTTACTGAAAACTGGAGGCAAGAACATTGGTTAAAAATGCCAATTACCGCGTTGTATCGGAATCAGTGGAACACGAATTCCTGCTGGTTCTGCTAGCGTAACGGCGGAGTGCGGAAGCTACTGAGTACGTGGGGCATGTGTGGCTGAAGGAGCATTAGCAGACCCACTAGCTGACTATTCCGGGAAAACTCGTGTTTCCTGGAAAATGGGTGCGGAAAAGGAGTGTGCGTGAGGCTTGGGGGTGGGTAGGTTGTCCTGGACCCGGCCAAACGGTGAGGTGCGGGTGTTGGCGACATAGCGCGAAATGCGCGTAGATAGATGTCCTGTTAAGCAGTGTGGGTGAGTACATTGGCAAAACTCTGGTTACTGAAAACTTGAGGCAAGAACATTGGTAAAAAATGCCCATTACCGCGTTTTATCGTAATCAATGGAACACGAGTTCCTGCTGGTTCTGCTAGCGTAACGGCGGAGTGCGGGAGCTAGCGAGTTCGTGGGACATAAGTGGCTGAAGGGGCTTTAGCAGACCCACTAGCAGGCTACTTCAGGAAAACTCGTGTTTCCTTGAAAATGGGTGCGGAAAGTAGTATGTGGCCGGCTTGGGGTGGGGGTAGGTTTTCCCGAACCCGGCCAAACGGGGAAGTGCGGGAGTTGGCGACGTAGCGCGACTTGGACATGGATAGATGTTCTATCCAGTAGTATGGGTGAGTATACTCGCAAAACTCTGGTTAATGAAAACTGGAGATAAGAAAATTGGTTAAACTGCCCATTACCAAGTTGTATCGGAATCAGTGGAACACGAGTTCCTGCTGGTTCTGCTAGCGTAACGGCGGAGTGCGGGAGCTAGTGAGTACGTGGGGCATGTGTGGCTGAAGGGGCTTTAGCAGACCCACTAGCTGGCTATTCCGGAAAAACTCGTGTTTCCTGGAAAATGGGTGCGGAAAAGGAGTGTGCGTGAGGCTTGGGGGGTGGGTAGGTTTTCCTGGACCCGGCCAAACGGTGAGGTGCGGGTGTTGGCGACATAGCGCGAAATGGGCGTAGATGGATGTCCTATCAAGCAGTGTGGGTGAGTACATTGGCAAAACTCTGGTTACTGAAAACTCGAGGCAAGAACATTGGTGAAAAATGCCCATTACCGCGTTGTATCGGAATCAATGGAACACGAGTTCCTACTGGTTCTGCTAGCGTAACGGCGGAGTGCGGGAGCTAGCGAGTTCGTGGGACATGAGTGGCTGAAGGGGCTATAGCAGACCCACTAGATGGCTACTTCAGGAAAACTCATGTTTCCTTGAAAATGGGTGCGGAAAGTAGTATGTGGCCGGCTTGGGGTGGTGGGCAGGTTTTCCCGAACCCGGCCAAACGGGGAAGTGCGGGAGTTGGCGACGTAGCGCGACTTGGACATGGATAGATGTTCTATCCAGCAGTATGGGTGAGTATACTCGAGCGCGTCTTGGACATGGGTAGATGTTCTATCCAGCAGTATGGGTGAGTACATTGGCAAAACTCTGGTTACTGAAAACTGGAGGCAAGAAAATTGGTTAAAAATGCCAATTACCGCGTTGTATCGGAATCAGTGGAACACGAATTCCTACTGGTTCTGCTACCGTAACGGCGGAGTGCGGGAGCTACTGAGTACGCGGGGCATGTGTGGCTGAAGGGGCTTTAGCAGACCCACTAGCTGGCAATTCCGGGAAAACTCGTGTTTCCTGGAAAATGGGAGCGGAAAAGGAGTGTGCGTGAGGCTTGGGGTGGGTAGGTTTTCCTTGACCCGGCCAAACGGTGAGGTGCGGGTGTTGGCGACATAGCGCGAAATGGGCGTAGATAGATGTTCTATTAAGCAGTGTGGGTGAGTACATTGGCAAAACTCTGGTTACTGAAAACTCGAGGCAAGAACATTGGTGAAAAATGTTCATTACCGCGATGTATCGGAATCAATGAAACACGAGTCCCTGCTGGTTCTGCTAGCGTAACGGCGGAGTGCGGGAGCTAGCGAGTACGTGGGACATAAGTGGCTGAAGGGGCTTTAGCAGACACACTAGCTGGCTACTCCAGGAAAACTCGTGTTTCCTTGAAAATGGGTGCGGAAAAGTAGTATGTTGCCGGCTTTGGGTGGTGGGTAGGTTTTCCTGAACCCGGCCAAACGGAGAAGTGCGGGAGTTGGCGACGTAGCGCGACTTGGACATGGATAGATGTCCTATCCAGCAGATGGGTGAGTATACTCGCAAAACTCTGGTTATTGAAAACTGGAGACAAGAATATTGGTTAAAAATGCCCATTACCGCGTTGTATCGGAATCAGTGGAACACGAGTTCCTGCTGGTTCTGCTAGCGAAACGGCGGAGTGCGGGAGCTATAGTGAGTACGTGGGGCATGTGTTGCTGAAGGGGCTTTCGCAGACACACTAGCTGGCTATTTGGGAAAACTCGTGTTTCCTGGAAAATGGGTGCGGAAAAGGAGTGTGCGTGAGGCTTGGGGGTGGGTAGGTTTTCTTTGACCCGGCCAAACGGTGAGGTGCGGGTGTTGGCGACATAGCGCGAAATGGGCGTAGATAGATGTCCTATCAAGCAGTGTGGGTGAGTACATTGGCAAAACTCTGGTTACTGCAAACTGGAGACAAGAACATTGGTGAAAAATGCCCATTGTCGCGTTGTTTCGGAATCAGTGGAACACGAGTTCCTGCTGGTTCTGCTAGCATAACGGCGGAGTGCGGGTGCTAGCGAGTACGTGGGGCATGGGTGGCTGAAGGGGCTTTAGCAGACCCACGAGCTGGCTACTCCGGGAAAACACGTGTTTTCTTGAAAATGGGTGCGGAAAAGTAGTATGCGACCGGCTTGGGAGATGGGAAAGTTTTCCCGAACCCGGCCTAACGTTGAGGTGCGGGAGTTGGCGACGTAGCGCGATTTGGACATGGATAGATGTCCTATCCAGCAGTATGGGTGAGTATACTCGCAAAACTCTGTTTTCTGATAACTGGAGACAAGAAAATTGGTGAATAATGCCCATTGTCGCGTTGTTTCGTAATCAGTGGAACACGAGTTCCTGCTGGTTCTGCTAGCGTAACGGCGGAGTGCGGGAGCTATTGAGTACGTGGGGCATGTGTGGCTGAAGAAGCTTTAGCAGACCCACTAACTGGCTATTCCGGGAAGACTCGTGTTTCCTGTAAAATCGGTGCGGAAAAGGAGTTTTCGGCAGGCTTGGGGGTGGGTAGGTTTTCCTGGACCCGGCCAAACGGGGAGGTGCGGGTGTTGGCGACATAGCGCGAAATGGGCGTAGATAGATGTTCTATTAAGCAGTGGGGGTGAGTACCATGGCAAAACTCTGGTTACTGAAAACTCGAGGCAAGAACATTGGTGAAAAATGCCCATTACCGCGATGTATCGGAATCAATGGAACACGAGTTCCTGCTGGCTCTGCTAGCGTAACGGCGGAGTGCGGGAGCTAGCGAGTACGTGGGACATGAGTGGCTGAAGGGGCTTTAGCAGACCACTTAGCTGGCTTCTCCAGGAAAACTCGTGTTTCCTTGAAAATGGGTGCGGAAAAGTAGTATGTGGCCGGCTTGGGGTGGTGGGTAGGTTTTCCTGAACCCGGCCAAACGGAGAAGTGCGGGAGTTGGCGAAGTAGCGCGACTTGGACATGGATAGATGTCCTATCCAGCAGTATGGGTGAGTATACTCGCAAAACTCTGGTTACTGAAAACTGGAGACAAGAATATTGGTTAAAAATGCCAATTACCGCGTTGTATCGGAATCAGTGGAACACGAGTTCCTGCTGGTTCTGCTAGCGAAACGGCGGAGTGCGGGAGCTATAGTGAGTACGTGGGGCATGTGTTGCTGAAGGGGCTTTAGCAGACACACTAGCTGGCTATTCCGGGAAAACTCGTGTTTCCTGGAAAATGGGTGCGGAAAAGGAGTGTGCGTGAGGCTTGGGGGTGGGTAGGTTTTCTTGGTCCCGGCCAAACGGTGAGGTGCGGGTGTTGGCGACATAGCGCGAAATGCTCGTAGATAGATGTCCTATCAATTAGTGTGGGTGAGTACATTGGCAAAACTCTGGTTACTGCAAACTGGAGACAAGAACATTGGTAAAAAATGCCCATTACCGCGTTGTATCGGAATCAGTGGAACACGAGTCCCTGCTGGTTTTGCTAGCGTAACGACGGAGTGCGGGAGCTAGCGTGTACACGGGACATGGGTGGCTGAAGGGGCTTTAGCAGACCCACTAGCTGGCTACTCCGGGAAAATTCGTGTTTCCTTGAAAATGGGTTCGGAAAAGTAGTATGTGTCCGGTTTGGCGTGGTGGGTACGTTTTCCCGAACCCGGCAAGACGGTGAAGTGCGGGAGTTGGTGACGTAGCTCGACTTGGACACGGATAGATGTCCTATCCAGCAGTATTGGTGAGTATACTCGCAAAACTCTGGTTACTGAAAACTTGAGACAAGAAAATTGGTGAACATTGCCCATTGCCACATTGTTTCGGAATCAGTGGAACACGAGTTCCTGCTGGTTCTGCTAGCGTAACGGCGGAGTACGGGTGCTAGCGAGTACGTTGGGCACGGGTGGCGGAAGGGGCTCTAGCAGACCCACTAGCTGGCTACTCCGGGAAAACACGTGTTTCTTGAAAATGGGTGCGGAAAAGTAGTATGCGACCGGCTTGGGAGGTGGGTAGGTTTTCCCGAACCCGGCCTAACGTTGAGGTGCGGGAGTTGGCCACGCAGCGCGATTTGGACATGGATAGATGTTCTATCCAGCAGTATGGGTGAGTATATTCTCAAAACTCTGGTTACTGGAAACTGGAGGCAAGAAAATTGGTGAATAATGCCCATTGCCTGGTTGTTTCAGAATCAGTGGAACCAGAGTTCCTGCTGGTTCTGCTGGCGAAACGATTGAGTGCGGGAGATAGCGAGTACGTTGGGCATTGGGTTCTGTAGAGGTTTCAGCAGACCCACTAGCTTGCTATTCCGGGAAAACTCGTGTTTCCTGTTAAATGGGTGCGGAAAAGGAGTGTGCGACAGGCTTGGGGTGGTGGGTTACTGAAAACTCGAGGCAAGAAAATTAGTTAAAAATACCAATTACCGCGTTGTATCGTAATCAGTGGAATACGAGTTCCTGTTGGTTCTGCTAGCGTAACGGCGGAGTGCGGGAGCTAGCGAGTACGTGGGGCATTGGTGGCGGAGTTGGGCTTTAGCAGACAAACTAGCTGGCTACTCCGAGAAAACTCGTGTTTACTTGAAAATGGGTGCGGAAAAGTAGTATGTGGCCGGCTTGGGGTGGTGGGTAGGTTTTCCCGAACCCGGCCAAACGGTGAGGTGCGGGAGTTGACGACGTAGCGCGACTTGGACATGGATAGATGTCCTATCCAGCAGTGTGGGTGAGTATACTCGCAAAACTCTGGTTACTGAATACTGGATAAAAGAAAATTGGTGAATAATGCCCATTGCCGAGTTGTTTCGGAATCAGTGGAACACGAGTTCCTGCTGGTTATGGTTTCCCTGTAAAATGGGCTCGGAAACGGAGTGTGCGACAGGCTTATGGCGGTGGGTAGGTTTTCCCGGACCTGGACCTTGCGCGATTTGGGCATGGAAAGATGTCCTACCCAACAGTGTGGTAGAGTATACAGGCAAAACCCTGGTTACTGAGAACTGGAGGCAAGAAAATTAGTTGTATCGGAATCAGTGGAACACGAGTTCCTGCTGGCTCTGCTAGCGTAACGGGGAGTGCGGGAGCTAGCGAGTACGTGGAACATGGTTGGCTGAAGGAGCTTTAGCATACACACTAGCTGGCTACTCCGAGAAAACTCGTGTTTCCTTGAAAATGGGTGCGGAAAAGTAGTATGTGGCCGGCTTGGGGTGGTGGGTAGGTTTTTCCGAACCCGGCCAAACGGTGAGGTGTGGGAGTTGGCGACGTAGCCCATCCTTCGAAAATATACTTATCCGTGGAAAAAAAGTGGAATGTACCATAGTATTTCTAAGTGCAATGCCAAGAGGTGCAGATGTTGTTCGCATTTAAGCACTGCGTCTACCGTTACTTCATATGTAAACGGTAGACGCTTCTCTGTAGTTAACATGTCTGATTTGACATGACAGTCTAGAGATTTAATTTCTCTAATTACATGACGTGCTGCAAACTGTAATATGCAGTACGTCGGTCAAACTAACCGCATGCTTAAAACTAGATTGAACATTATCGTAGAATGAGTAAGCCTAAGAAAATTTTCTTGTACCGTCACTTTCGACGTACAGGTCATTCTGTAAATAACATTGTTATACAACCAGTGGAAAAACTTTATTACAATGCAAATTCTACATCTAGATTCAAAATTATCAAAAGACATGAGGCTGAGTTGAAATGGATTAAATCTTTACAGAACCCTTTTCCACTGGGATTTAATGACAGCATTTATCATGAGGGTAATATTTCCAGAATGCCGGACTTTGATATTTTCTCGCTCCTGGAATGTCGAAAACGCAGAACTAGATCTCACGGCACCAGGAAAAATGGTAACTTTAAACGTAAATTACGTGCGTTTAAACGAAACAATACTAGACTGAAGTGACTGTCAAGTATATTATTAAATCATGGACGCCACTCTATGCGTTCATTTTTAAGTTCATTACCCGTTTCTGTTTTACGTCTTCTGGACACCGAGGCGCATAAATTCTACGATCGTTCTAATCAGTTATATGATGCGGCTCTCTTAACTAGAGGCTATACTCATCATACTCTCCGTCCTTACATTGATTCTGAAATTAATCATAAACGCCATTTCTTCAAAATATCCGTCATTAATAAGGGTATGGATTTTATAGATTTGCCCAGTATCTTCCTTGAGAGCTCGGTGCTTTCTTCCATTCCTGCTTATTTTCATAATACTGAAACACCTATAATTTGCTATAAATATAACAAACCTGTTAGATCTATCATTTTTTAATTTCAATAAACTTGTTTCAGATCTTGATATTGATACTAATACTCCTGATTCATGTGATTGTAAAAACTCAGTGTATTGCTATCCTGCTGCTGGTTATGTAATTACTGGCAATTTGAAAATTATTCCTGATTCTAGGATAAGGAATATACTTTCTAAAGGACAGAAATATCGGTTTCCTTCTAAAATTGATTTCAGTAAATTTAGAGATGAAATCGCTGCTTCCTTGAATGAATTCGGTAATCGATGGTGTAAGCGAGAGTATGTTGAGCATAAAGCCCTTAAGAGCAGGAAACTTAGCAGTTTAAAACTAGTGAATAAACGCATTTCTTTCTATTCTCAAAATACTAACTTATTACCTCCTAAGGCTAAGACGTCTTTACGTCATCTTAAACTAGGTATTCAAGAATTCCATAAGAAGTTTGTTTTGGCCCCTGCAGACAAGACCGCTAACAACGTCGTCGATGTGTGACAGCTTCACTATGTTAACACGCTTAAGCAGGAGCTTGGTGGTACTAAGGCCTATGAACTTCAGCCTTTAGCTGAAGAGAGAGTTATAGTAGATAAACATATTTGTCATTCAGCCACCAAGTTTGCTATGTGTGTTACCGAAGGCCAAGACAAGCTTCCTACGCTATACTGGTTACCAAAACTTCATAAAAGACATTACAAAGCACGGTTTATTGCACATTCTAGCTCTTGCACTACCACTGAACTTTCTAAATTATAAACTTCCTGTCTTACTGCTATTAAAACGCATGTGATTAAATATTGTGATAAAGTCTTTCAAAGATCAGGAAGATATCGGTTTTGGTCTATAAAAATTCGAATGAGGTTTTAAATAAATTGAAGTTCAGACATTTTCGTGCTTCAAGTCTGTCTACTTACGATTTTTTCCGCTCTTTATACTACGCTTCCTCATAATCTTATAAAAGAAAAGCTTAATGATTTAATTGAATGGGCTTTTCACAGAGAAGATTCTCTCTATCTTGCATGTAATGTCAGAAATGCATTTTTCACTTCTAAAGAGCATAAGAATTATACATTTTGGTCATGTCAGAAAGTGTGTGATGCCCTCACCTGTCTACTTGACAATATTTATATTAGATTCGATACTAAGTTATTTAGACAAATTGTGGGCATTCCGTTGGGTACGAATTGCGCACCTCTTGTGGCTGATCTATTCTTGTATTGTTATGAAATAGACTTCATGTTGTCGCTTTCCATTGATAACCAATCTGAAATAATTGAAGCTTTTAGCTGCACTTCTAGATATTTAGATGATTTATTAAATATTGATAATACCTATTTCGATGGTTTGATCAGTCGGATTTACCCCCCCCCCCCCCCACAGAACTTCAGTTAAATAAAGCAAATTCTTTTGATATCGAGGTCCCGTTTTTCGATTTACATCTATCTATTGTACATGGCGTTTTATATTTCGCAGTTAATTCTATTTGCTAGATTGTGTAGTCATGTAACTGACTTCAACACTCGTAATAAATTATTGTCGGCAAAACTTCTTAATCAGGGTTATCGGTACCATGAACTACGCAAAGCCTTGGGGTGGTGGGTAGGTTTTCTCGGACCTGGCCAAACGGTGAGGTGCGGGAGTTGGCGACATAGCGCGACTTGGGCATGGATAGATGTCCTATCCAGCAGTGTGGTAGAGTATACTAGCAAAACTCTGGTTACTGAAAACTGGAGGCTAGAAAATAAGTGAAAAATACCCATTACCGCGTTGTATCGGAATCAGTGGAACACGAGTTCCTGCTGGTTCTGCTAGCGTAACGGCGGAGTGCGGGAGCTAGCGAGTACGTGGGGCATGGGTAGCTGAAGAGGCTTTTAAAGACACACTAGCTGGCTACTCCGAGAAAACTCGTGTTTCCTTGAAAATTGGTGCGGAAAAATAGTATGTGGCCGGCTTGGGTAGTGAGTAGGTTTTCTCGAACCCGGCCAAACTATGAAGTGCGGAAGTTGGCGATGTGGCGCGACTTGGACATGGATACATGTCCTATCCAGCAGTATGGGTGAGTATACTCGCAAAACTCTGGTTACTGTAAACTGGAGCCAAGAAAATTGGTGAATAATGCCCATTACCGAGTTGTTTCGGAATCAGTGGAACACGAGTTCCTGCTGATTCTGCTAGCGTTACAACTAGTAGCAAGTTGCTATTAGATATAATATCTTGTATCTCAAGGTTTTTTTTCGTTACCACTAGCACCTTGACTGTCAAGCTACTAGGCGAGTATATTGAGGCTTTATGGCAGCAACTTCTAAATGGATACGCAGTAGATCTTGTATCTCAAAATCTATTTTGTTCTATGGTGTAGAAACTGACTATGAAGCGTTAGTGCGGATATAGACTAGCCATTTTACGTTTAGATACTATTACTACCTCTTCGAAATGAAGTGATGAAAAGATAAGAAAGATTGATGAATAAATGTTAGCTATTTTATTTGCACCGCTAACTAACTTGATTGCGATGAACAGAGGACTCCTCCGTCACCGTTTATAATTTGATGTCTTTTGTGATTTAGTTGTGAAATTGGTTTTAATTAACTGTATTTAGATATGTCTCTTGCACAGTCTCTTCCTCGTCATTAACAGCTGGATCACATTCATCCAGTTTCTTCTCAAAGAGGAATTTGCGTTTCTTGATGGCATTGTTCATGGATTCACCTTCATCGCAATCCTTCTCGTCCCTCAGTCGTTTTACTATGCGAATGATTTTCTTGTGCTCTGGACTTTTCTTCATTGCTTCCGCATGTCCAATAAATGTTCTGTAGAAGCATACAAGCTCTTGTGTATAGCTTGGTTAGATTTCCTAAAATACCAAACTTACAGCATCTTCTGCGCCGATATTAGTATGCGCTGCCAAAACTTCTTCCACAGACTCATAGAATGTATCTTGTAAGTTTTCCTTGGTTTTCCTTACCATTTGACCCCATGGCCTGTACTTAGATTTCATTTTTTTTTAATTTTGGGTATCTCATCATCGTCAGCACTATCATCGCCTTCGGTGTATTCTTCAGAATAAATGGTAAAGTAGAAGTAAAACAAAGATCAGGAATTGATACAATTAACTTACTCCACCCATAAAAGACACCAAAGGGAAAGAAATACAAACATTAAGCGACCAGACCATAATAGAAACCTAAACAAAGGAAGGCCACAAGGACAGTTACTTTCCCACAAAATGGCCATATGGCCATCCAAAACCAAAAGACACAAGTGATACACACAGTAAGTAACAAACAACAACATAAATAAATCGCCACAGAAGAGCCGCCTTGGAACGGTCAGTGGAAGATTTCCACTGGGGGCTTAAATCGATTTTACGTGGCCACAATCCTCGCCCTTACTTCCGTCGCGATTTAGACAAATAATTTGTTCAGTCCGCATGAAGGCCTCCTAACTCATCAGTGCAACATCTCCGTGAACACAAAAATCAAAGAACCACAGAGGTGAGACAACGGTGAGGACTCGACAGCAAGAAACCACTGAAATGCTGGAGCAAAAGAAAACCAACTGTTAGACTCCGATGAGCCCGACCAGACACAGAGTCATATTTTCTATCCAAACATATCTTCTCCTTTTTCCCAAATTATTGTGTGACATTGGAGACGCTACCCTTTCTTTGTCATCTGGCATAGTAGAAGTAAAACAAAGATCAGGAATTGATACAATTAACTTACTCCATCCATAAAAGACACCAAAGGGAAAGAAATACAAACATTAAGCGACCAGACCATAATGGAAACATAAACAAAGGAAGGCCATATGGACAGTTACTTTCCCACAAAATGGCCATATGGCCATCCGAAATTAAAAGACACAAGTGATACACACAGTAAGTAACAAACAACAACATAAATAAATCGCCACAGAAGAGCCGCCTTGGAACGGTCAGTGGAAGATTTCCACTGGGGGGCTTAAATCGATTTTACGTGGCCACAATCCTCGCCCTTACTTCCGTCGCGATTTAGACAAATAATTTGTTCAGTCCGCATGAAGGCCTCCTAACTCATCAGTGCAACATCTCCGTGAACACAGAAATCAAAGAACCACAGAGGTGAGACAACGGTGAGGACTCGACAGCAAGAAACCACTGAAATGCTGGAGCAAAAGAAAACCAACAGTTAGACTCCGATGATTTTCCAAAAACGTTTTTATGTCTAAAGTGTATCTGTTTTATCCTCTTTACTAACACCTCTGGATCTATGTCTTCTTAAACCGTCTGATCTTGCAATCTCTCGAAAACTCTTATGGCACTTATAACTCCCCACGGATATCAAATAATGAGATGATTTTTATTCAGTCTTGTCACACCTTTTATACTATTTCACAAAACTTTCTAAATTTCTGCACAATTTTCGGCAACTGTATGTGACTGTTTGTCTTTAATTTCACTTCTTCTTCCATGCTTGATATTCTATAATGGTACAGAAATAGGTCTCTTGGGAGTATCAGGAAATTGTACTTTTTTCTTTATTCTTCTTGATTCAGCCTGGCGACGTCTTTTTAGATATCTAGTTTTGTTTTGCAAGCTGATGAAATTCTGCGTTACATATTTTGCAGACTCTAGATGACTGTCCTTCCCTGAGCTTATAGCTCAGAACTCTGTTCAGTTTTTTTCATCAAGTACCGCATCTGTCCATAACTTGCTTAGTATTTACTTGGGTTTTGTGCCACTGCTAACTGTTTGGTAATCTGTTTGCAGGATGTCTGTGTCTGTTTCTCAAAGCTACTCGTCTTATTTCCTTTCTGGAGTCTGATAAACTGACAAAGTTTGTATTATTGCAGAGTATTTATATCAGTTCCAAAAACGTTTTTATGTCTAAAGTGTAATTTAATAAATAAAAGGTACACTTTTACCATTGGCTGCTTTTATGCTGATATGAACTTGGTCAATGAGAGATTTGGCTACTGGAATGCAATTTTTTAATTCTGTATGAAAATAAGTAAAATACTTTGTGTGATTAAATGTAACAATTCTCAAAATCGGTGCCTTGTCATCACCAACATTTGTAATGTCTGCAATATCTTAAAATATGAAAAAGGTATCATATGGAGCATTGAGGTCTACATTAAAAATACATAAATATTTTACATTCCCAATTGGTTTTCCAGATAGAGAAGGATGAACTCTTAATAACTTTTCAAATTTTTTGGAAAATTGTAACCTTGTTTATTGTTCATCTTGACAAATTATTTTCATGCTTTTTGAATTTTCATAAAAAAACAACTCCAACGTCAATATTTACATGCTTCAAAAATACGTTCTCCAACGCATTGATGGAAGACTGCATTTCTTCTACAAAATGATTGGGAGAAACATTACTGCCAGTTGGGATGATCAGTTTATATTTATCACATACATCCGTATTTCTGCACAATTATGTGACATTTTCGAAACCATGACTTCTTATGTATTTTCTGGAAATAGAAAAAAAAATATATATATATTTTCTTCAGAGATTTTCAGCTCTTGTGCTGATGTCACAATTTCTACTAATGCAACTTCCCAGTTTTCTTCATTGATGTTAATGGGATGAATAAGTCTCATCGTAAAACTGTTTTGTTTGTTTGTTGGGGAAATGTCCAAGGGACTGTCACTTAGCAATGTCAGGTGCACATTATTCAGGTGTGGCATCTGATAACGGCCTTCAATGTTTACCAAGGTCCCAGTTGAAAATTTATATGGTTTATTTTCTATAAAATAACAGTGTTCTACCTGTGCATTTGTCATTTTTATGCAACACAAACTACGACAAATTTAAATTTACATTAATTATCTAATATCGCCATAAAAGTCAGTTTTCTTTTTTTCTTACTATCTATAATTATTGGAAATTCAATTGATCTTACTTCCTTTTTCCAGGAATTGGCTCCTTTCATTTTCTATGGACGAAACTCACTATAGACCGATTATCGAAAATCCCGATAACCCGACATTTACAGGGAATAAGTTACTTTCAATATCTAGGCATAGCTTATTAGTTTGTTACGTCAGTACTAATAAGATAATGATAAAAAATAATAAATATCACAGATAAAACTGTACCTCCCTAAAATATGATTTCAGCATTTAAAAAGCATGCATGGTAGTTAACCCAATCACTGTTGGCAACTTTGCTTCCCTCTTTAATTGCACGCCGGTGGGTCAGGCCTCAGATTCTATGACGGCTCCAACGTAAAGGCTCATTGAAAATTAAAGAGATAATGTTGGTTGGTGCCTGATGCTCTGTCTCTGGTCGGGCTCATCGGAGTCTAACTGTTGGTTTTCTTTTGCTCCAGCATTTCAGTAGTTTCTTGCTGTCGAGTCCTCACCGTTGTCTCACCTCTGTGGTTCTTTGATTTCTGTGTTCACGGAGATGTTGCACTGATGAGTTAGGAGGCCTTCATGCGGACTGAACAAATTATTTGTCTAAATCGCGACGGAAGTAAGGGCGAGGATTGTGGCCACGTAAAATCGATTTAAGCCCCCCAGTGGAAATATTCCACTGACCGTTCCAAGGCGGCTCTTCTGTGGCGATTTATTTATGTTGTTGTTTGTTACTTACTGTGTGTATCACTTGTGTCTTTTTATTTTTGGATGGCCATATGGCCATTTTGTGGGAAAGTAACTGTCCATATGGCCTTCCTTTGTTTGGGTTTCCATTATGGTCTGCTCGCTTAATGTTTGTATTTCTTTCCCTTTGGTGTCTTTTATGGATGGAGTAAGTTAATTGTATCTATTCCTGATCTTTGTTTTACTTCTACTTTATAAATATCTGCTCTGAGTAGTTTGTATCAATTGTTTTTTTTTTTTTTTTTTCAAAATGGGCCTCTCAAAATAGTAACATTCAAAATGATAAAAATCATTATTAATTTACTAGTAAGAGCTCAAATTGGGTCGCATAATTTGTTTTTCAAAATGAATATAATACAAGTTTATAATTTTATGCAACGCTTATAGAATATAGTCCTACTTTTCTTAAAATTAAAAGAAAGATAGTTTTTTCATATGCAAATCAATCACAAAACCATATTTATTGCCGATTGGTTTGGGCTGACTTTATATACAAATTGGTTTCTTGTTACAAACTGGCTAGTGATCTAGCTTACCGGTGCTTGATGTGATAAATGCACGCGTGCTTTTCGCCTTGGTCCACAGATGAGAGTTTATCGAATGTTTGCTTAAACAGCTTAGAGGGTAGCTATGCTTAAGTTACTTTAAGGGGAATCATGCGGATCAGAAAGCCTCTACCCGGGGTGCAACTCTGGTCCATAGAGACATTCAGGTGGTTGTAAAGTGTGAAATACAGATGATCTCAAATCGCCAGGAGTCCTAAGGTATAGGGAACCCCACTCTGCAATTCACATGTTTTTTTGCCGTCAAAGGCGGCATCTAATTATCTTGATCTTGTTTCCTCCCATTTTGATTTACCTAGATAGCTTTTTCATAACAAAAATACATTTTCCCACCAGAGGGTTAGTCATACCTGCCGCCGTTCAGGGAAGTCGGCTTTCTAAGTAGAAGTAAAACAAAGATCAGGAATTGATACAATTAACTTACTCCATCCATAACAGACACCAAAGGGAAAGAAATACAAACATTACGCGACCAGACCATAATGGAAACCTAAACAAAGGAAGGCCATATGGACAGTTACTTTCCCACAAAATGGCCATATGGCCATCCAAAATTAAAAGACACAAGTGATACACACAGTAAGTAACAAACAACAACATAAATAAATCGCCACAAGACAAGTTGTTAAATATGTAGATGTTAACGTATGGAATCTCCACATTGTTGATCCACATTCTCTACATCACATCCGCATTGAGCATTTTTAACTGAATCTTAGAAGCCAGAAAAGGCTGGTTGCAAAATTACTGAGTGTGTAGATGTGAACATGTGGAATCTCCACATTGTGATTGCGTATTCTCCACATAACACACACATCACCTCCACAATTTCAATATGGAGATAAGAAGATTCCAACATTTCAATGTGGAGGTTAAAGTGAATGACCACCTTTAAAATATAATTACTTCATTTGCAAGAAAGAGTTACTGTGATGAAAAATCTCTCACTATTATTACCAATTGAAATCTGCAGCGGACATATTTTCCCCCAAGGTAAACCAAATGTTTCCCAGGGTTCAACATGCTTGCTAAAATCCTGATCTCATGGAGACCGTTGAAGCTCCATGTCTCTCTATGCAATTATTAAAGGAAAAGTAATTAGGCTCTCTAATCAGGTTGTATTCTCAAAAATCCTTAAATAGGTTGTCAGTTCTAACAAACAGGGTTCATTATGTCTTTGGATGAAAATAAAGACTTTCAAGACAGTTTTCCTGAGTTTGGTGTCATTGGTTTCATTGGTTGGCATTCATCTCAACGTCGGGTAAAAGTCCCACAAAACTGGAAGCAGCATCTCCAAAATGCCCTAAATTGTGTTGATGGGAATGTTAAACACGAATTCAAACAAACAAAACCTGTTCTACCTTACATTTCCTACAAAACAATTGTTTTCTGTAATCCTTGTCTGATATACAGTTTATCACTTTGTATTCCAGACCTTGTATCCTGTACACTGGTTGTATAAAATCCAGGCCTTTATCCAAAAATGACAACCTAAATTATGGGAACTCAAACGAATCGCCTCATTGAGTACCCACAATCTATGCTTCAATCTAAATTAACCCATTTAGTACCAGAAAACCCAAAAGAGGTACCTGGCAAATAGTGCAGGCCCAGATCAGACGCCACAGAACACGGCATCCGATCAGGGCTTACACTGTTTTCAAAATGTTCAGCCATTTTCCTAATCAATTTTGAGGAAAACACAACCTGACAGCCCTAAATTTTGAAATGGTCTCCTGGTATATACGAGGAAAATTCCATTTGGTACAAAAAGGGTAAAGAAAAATATCACAAAATACCATGTGAAATGCCATGAAATATTACCTAAAATTGTCATGGCGTGTTAATGTAATGATTGGTTAAATGATACTGATAGGCATTAGTTAATGAAGAAAAGAAAAGAAACAAGTAATCAACAAACTTTCAAGTCCACTTGAAAACAGCTGCCTTAAAAATGTTTGGCACAAATGTTATGCTTTGCACAAACAAATGTCTTGATGTTAGGATTCTCTTTTCCAAGATTATGAATCCATTGTTTTCACATAACTCTCTATTTTTCTAAGGGTCATGATAGCAAAACAGATAATTCTTTGTCCAGTATTTTGCCTAACAAGAAGGCACTTTTTATAATTTTAAAGTTCACTTTCTCCTCTAAAATCCTCATCTGCTGAAGTTAGCTGTCAGAACATGAACTGAACAGTTTCCTTGAGGTCACTGCAGGAGATATAGTCTGTAAAAATGTCTGACACCCAAAAAACAGCTTCAATGAACCATTACAATTAATTAGGGCAACAGTTTAGGGGAAGAATATGATTTTATCATTCCTCAATGGTGTTATTGTAAAATGGACCTGAGAAAAAAATGGTGGACATTCACTTTAAACAATTTCAATGTGGAGATGAGGAGGTTAAACAATTTCATTGTTGAGATGTGGATGTTACACATTTGTGGGGTGGAGATGTGGAACATTATGTCATCTTGTGATATCTCTCGTGTTCCACTGACTCCGATACAACGCGGTAATGGGCATTTCTATCCAATATTCTTGCCTCTAGTTTGCAGTAACCAGGGTTTTGCCAGTATACTCACCAACAGTGCTGGATAGCACATCTATCTATGTCCAAGGCTCTCTACGTCGCCAACTCCCGCACCCCGCCGTTAGGCCGGGTTCTGGAAAACCTACCCACACCCCAAAAGTCTGCCACAAACTCAATTTCCGCATCCATTTTCCAGGAAACACGAGTTTCCCAGGAATAGCCTCTAGTTGGTCTACTGAAGCCCATTCAGACACCCATGCCCCACGTACTCGCTAGCTGTCACACTTCACCGTTTCGTTAGCAGAACCAGCAGGAACTCGTGTTCCTCTTGACTCCGATACAACGCGGTAAAGGGCATTTTCACCATTTTTCTTGCCTCCAGGTTTCAGTTACCAGAGTTTTGTCATTATTCTCAAACCCCTGCTGCATATTACATCTTTCTATACCCAAGTATATCGTCAACTCCCGCACCTCACCGTTTGGCCGACTATGATAAAACCTACCCACCGCAAAAAAAAAACAGCCACCCACTCCTTTTCCGCATCCAGTTTCCAGGGAAAAAGAGTTTTCACGGAATAGCCAGCTAGTTGGTCTGCTGGCCCTTTCAGACGCCCATGCCCCACGCACTCGCCAGCTCCCGCACTTCACCGTTTCGCTAACAGAACCAGCAGGAACTCGTGTTCAACTGACTCCGATACAATCCACTAATTGTCATTTTTCACAAATTTTCTTGCACCCCGTTTTCAGTAACTATAGTTGTGCCAGTAAACTCACCCGCCTTGCTGGATAGGACATTTATCTATGCCCAAGTCGCGCTTCGTCGCCAACACCCGCACCATACCGTTTGGCCGGGTTCGAGAAAACCTACCAACCACCCGAAGCCTGCCATACACTCATTGTCCGCACCCATTTTCCAGGAAACACGAACTTTTCCGGGATAGCCAGCTGGGGGTCTGCTGACGCCCATTCAGACCCCCATGTCCCACTTACCGGTTAGCTTCCGCGCTTCACCGTTTTGCTAGCAGAACCAGAAGTAACTCGTGTTCCACTGACTTCTATACAACGCGGTAATGGGCATTTTTCACCAATTTCCTTGCCTTCTGTTTTCAGTTACCAGAGTTTTGCCGATATTTTCACCCACCCTTCTGGATAGGACATCTTTCTATGCCCAAGTCGCGCTACGTCGCCAACTCCTGTACCTCACCGTTTGGCCGGGCTCGAGAAAACCTAAACACCACCCAAGTCTGCCACACACTCCTTTTCCGCATCCATTTTCCAGGAAACACGAGTTATCCAGGAATAGCCAGCTAGTGGGTCAGCTGAAGCCCCTTAAGACCCCCATGCCCTACGTAATCCCTAGCGCCCCCTTCCGCCGTTACGTTAGCAGAACCAGCAGGAACTCGTGTTCCACTGACTCCGACACAACGCGGTAATGGTCATTTTTCACCAATTGTTTGGCCTCTAGTTTTCAGTAACCAGAGTTTTGCCAGTATACTCACCAACACTGCTAGGTAGGACATGTATCTATGCCCAAGTCGTTCTACATCGCCAACTCCACCACCTCGCCGTTTGGCCGGTTCGAGGCGCCTACCCACCACCCCAGTAGGAATTCGTGTTCTACTGACCCCTGTAGACTTTCGGATGAGTCCATAAACCGAGGTCCCGTCTCCGAATGACCTTAGGTGTTGGTAGGACACTCCACTGACTCCGATACAACGCGGTAATGAGCACTGTTCACCATTTTTCTTGCTTCCATTTTTCAGTAACAAGAGTTTTGACAGTATACTCACCCACACTGCTGGATAGGACATCTATCTATGCCCAAGTCGCGCTACGTCGCCAACTCCTGCACCTCACCGTTTTGCCGGACTCGAGAAAACCTTCCCACCAACCCATGTCTGCCACACACTCATTTTTCGCATCCATTTTCCAGAAAACACGACTTTTCCCGGACTAGCCAGCTGAAGCCCCTTCAGACCCCCATGTCACACGTACTTGCCAGCTCCCGCACTTCACCGTTCCGCTAGCAGAACCAGAAGGAGACTCCGATACATCGCGGAAATAAGCATTTCTCACAAATATTCTTGCCTCCAAATTTCAATAACCAGAGTTTTGCCAGTTAACTCACCCACACTGCTGGATATGACATCTATCTATGCCCAAGTCGCGATTGGTCGCCAACTCCCGCACCTCACCGTTTGTCCGGGCTCGAGGAAACTTACCCGCTACCCAAGCCTGCCTCAACCTCCTTTTCCGCATCCATTTTACAGGAAACACTAGTTTCCCGGAATAGCCAAGTAGTTGGTCTGTTGGAGCCCCTTAATACCCAATGCCCCACGTACTCGCATGCCCCACGTACTTGCTAGTTCCCGCACTTCACTGTTTTTCTAGCGGAACCAGCAGGAACTCGTGTTCCAACTGACTCCGATACAACGCGGTAATTGGCATTTTTCAAGAATTTACCTGCCCCAAGTTTTCAGTAACCTGAGTGTTGCCAGTATTCTAACCCTCACTGCTGTATAGGCCATCTATCTATACCCAAGTCGCGCACACTTTATCATTTGGCCGGGCCCAAGAAAAACTACCCACTAACCCAAAGCTGCTTCACACTCATTTTTCGCATCCATTTTCCAGGAAACACGTGTTTACCCGGACTAGCCAGCATGTGGGTATGCTGAAGCCCCTTCAGACCCCATGCCCCACGTACTCGATAGTTCAGGCACTTCAACGTTTCGTTAGTAGAACCAGCAGGAACTCGTGTTCCACTGACTCCGATACAACGCGGTATTGATCATTTCTCACCAATTTTCTTTCCTCCAGTTTTCAGTAGCCGGAGTTTTGCCAGTAAACTCGCCCACACTGCTGCATAGGACATCTATTTATGCCCAAGTCGCGATTCGTCGCCAACTCTCGCACCACACCGTTTGGCCGGACTCGAGAAAACCTACCTATAACCCAAGACTGCTAAAGCCCCTTCAGCCACCCATGCCCCATGTACTCGCTAGCTCCCGCACTCCGCCGTTACGCTAGCAGAACCAACAGGAACTCGTGTTCCAATAATTCTGATACAACGCGCTAATGGGTAGTTTAACCAATTTTCTTGGCTCCACTTTTCAGTAACCAGGGTTTTGCCAGTATACTCTACCATACTGCTGGAAAGGACATCTATCCATGCCCAAGTCGCGCCATGTCGCCAACTCCCGCACCTCACCGTTTGGCCAGGTCCGGGAAAACCTATCCACCACCACAAGCCTGCCGCACACTCCATTTCCGCACCCATTTAACATGTAACACGAGTTTTCCCGGAATAGCAAGCTAGTGGGTCTGCTGAAGCCTCTACAGAACCCAATGCCACACGTACTGGCTACGTCCGGCACTCCATCGTTTCGCTAGCAGAACCAGCAGGAACTCTGGTTCCACTGATTCTGAAACAACGCGGCAATGGGCATTATTCACCAATTTTCTTGTCTCCAGGTTTCGTTAACCAGAGTTTTGCGAGTATACTCACCCATACTGCTGGATAGGACATCTACCCATGTCCAAGTCGCGCTACGTCGCCAACTCCCGCACCTCACCGTTTGGCCGGGTTCGGGAAAACCTACCCACCACCCCAAGCCGGCCACATACTACTTTTCCGCACCCATTTTCAAGGAAACACGAGTTTTCTCGGAGTAGCCATCTAGTGTGTTTGCTAAAGCCCTTTCAGCCACCCATGCCCCACGTACTCGCTAGCTCCCGCACTCCGCCGTTACGCAAGCAGAACCAGCAGAAACTCGTGTTCCACTGATTCTGATACAACGCGGTGCTGGGTATTTTTTACCAATTTTCTTGCCTCCAGTTTTCAGTAACCAGGGTTTTGCAAGTATACTCTACCACACTGCTGGATAGGACATCAATCAATTCCCAAGTCGCTATATGTCGCCAACTCCCCCATCTCACCGTTTGGCCAGGTCCGGGAAAACCTTCCCACCACCCCAAGCCCGCCGCACACTCCTTTTCCGCACCCATTTTACAGGCAACACGAGTTTTCCCAGAATAGCAAGCTTGTGGGTCTGCTGAAGCCTCTACAGAACCCATGCCACACGTACTGGCTAGCTCCCATACTCCATCGTTTCGCTAGCAGAACCAGCAGGAACTCTGGTTCCACTGATTCTGAAACAACGAGGCAATGGGCATTATTCACCAATTTTCTTGCCTCCAGTTTCAGTAACCAGATTTTTGCGAGTATACTCACCCACACTGCTGGTTAGGACATTAATCCATGTCTAAGTCGCGCTACGTCGCAAACTCCTGCACCTCATCGTTTGGCCGGGTTCGGGAAAACCTACCCACCACCCCAAGCCGGCCACATACTACTTTTTCGCACCTATTTTCCAGGAAACACGAGTTTTCCCGGAATAGCCAGCTAGTGGGTCTGCTAAAGCCCCTTCAGCCACCCATTCCCCACGTACTCGCTAGATCCCGCACTCCGCCGTTTAGCTAGCAGAACGAGCAGGAACTCGTGTCCCACTGATTCCGATACAACGCGGTAATGGGTATTTTTCACTAATTTTCTTGCCTCCCGTTTTCAGTAACCAGAGTTTCACCAGTATACTCCATCACACTGCTGGATAGGACATCTATCCATGCCCAAGTCGCGCTGTGTCGCCAACTCCCGCACCTCACCGTTTGGCCAGGTCCGGGAAAACCTACCCACCGCCCCAAGCCTGCCGCACACTCCTTTCCCGTACCCATTTTACAGGAAACACGAGTTTTCCCGGAATAGAAAGCGAGTGTGTCTGCTGAAGCCTCTACAGAACCCAATGCCCCACGTACTCGCTAGCTGCCGCACTCCATCGTTTCGCTAGCAGAACCAGCAGGAACTCTGGTTCCACTGATTCTGAAACAACGCGGCAATGGGCATTATTCAACAATTTCCTTGCCTCCAGTTTTTAGTAACAAGAGTTTTGCAAGTATACTCACCCATATTTCTGGATAGGACATCTATCCATGTTCAAGTCGCGCTACGTCGCAAACACCCTCACCTCACCGTTTGGCCGGGTTCGGGAAAACCTACCCACCACCCCAAGCCGCCCACATACTACATTTCCGCACCCATTTTCAAGGAAACACGAGTTTTCTCGGAGTAGCCAGCTATTGTGTCTGCTAAAGCCCCTTCAGCCACCCATACCCCACGTACTCGCTAGCTCCCGCACCCAGCCGTTACGCTAGAAGAACCAGCAGGAACTCGTGTTCCACTTATTCCGATACAACTCGGTAATTGATATTTTAAATTAATTTTTTGCCTCTAGTTTTCAGTAACAAGAGTTTTGCCAGTATACTCTACCAAACTGCTGGATAGGACATCTAACAATGCCCAAGTCGCGCTGTATCGCCAACTCCCGCACTTCACCGTTTGGCCAGGTCCGGGAAAACCTTACCACCACCCCAAGCCTGCCGCACACTCCTATTCCGCACCCATTTTACAGGAACACGAGTTTTCCCGGAATAGCAAGCTATTGGGTCTGCTGAAGCCTCTACAGAACCCAATGTTCCACGTACTCGCTAGCTCACGCACTCCATCGTTTCGCTAGCAGAACCAGCAGGAACTCGTGTTCCACTGATTCCGAAACAACGCGGCAATGGGCATTATTCACCAATTTTCTTGTCTCCAGTTTTCAGTAACCAGAGTTTTGCGAGTATCCTCACCCATACTGATGTATAGGACATCTATCCATGCCCAAGACGCGCTACGTCGACAACTCCCGCACCTCACCGTTTGGCCGGGTTTGGGAAAACATACCCAGCACCCCAAGCCGGCCACATACTGCTTTTCCGCAACCGTTTTCAAGGAAACACGAGTTTTCTCGGAGTAGCCAGCAAGTGTGTCTACTAAGGCCCCTTCAGTCACCCATGCCCAACGTACTCGCTAGCTCCCGCACTCCGCCGTTACGCTACCAGAACCAGCAGGAACTCGTGTTCCACTGATTCCGATACAACGCGGTAATGGGTATTTTTCACAAGTATTCTTGCCTCCAGTGTTCAGTAACCAGAGTTTTGCCAGTATACTCTACTACACTGCTGGATAGGACATCTACCCATGCCCAAGTCGCGCTATGTCGCCAACCCCCGCACCTCAGCGTTAGGCCAGGTACGGGAAAAACCTACCCACCACCCAAAGCCTGTCGCACACTCCTTTTCCGCACCCATTTTACAGGAAACACGAGTTTTCCCGGAATATCAAGCTTGTGGGTCTGCTGCAGCCTCTACAGAACCAAATGCCCCACGTACTCGTTAGCTCCCGCACTCCATCGTTTCGCTAGCAGAACCAGCAGGAACTCTGGTTCCACTGATTCGGAAACAACGCGGCAATGGGCATTATTCACCAATTTTCTTGCCTCCAGTTTACAGTAACCAGAGTTTTGCGAGTATACTCACCGACACTGCTGGATAGGACATGTATCCATGTCCAAGTCGCGCTACGTCGCAAATTCCCGCACCTCGCCGTTTGGCCGGGTTCGGGAAAACCTACCCACCACCCAAGCCGGCCACATACTACTTTTTCGCACCCATTTTCAAGGAAACATGTGTTTTCTCGGAGTAGCCAGCTAGTGTGTCTGCTAAAGCCCCTTCAGCCACCCATGACCCAAGTACTCGCTACCTCCCGCACTCCGCCGTTACGCTAGCAGAACCAGCAGGAACTCGTGTTCCACTGATTCTGATACAACGCGGTGCTGGGTATTTTTTACCAATTTTCTTGCCTCCAGTTTTCAGTAACCAGGGTTTTGCGAGTATACTCACCCATACTGCTGGATAGAACATCTATCCATGTCCAAGTCGCGCTACGTCGCCAACTCCCGCACTTCCCCTTTTGGCCGGGTTCGGGAAAACCTACCCACCACCCCCAAGCCGGCCACATACTACTTTTCCGCACCCATTTTCAAGGAAACACGAGTTTTCCTGGAGTAGCAAGCTAGTGGGTCTGCTAAAGCCCCTTCAGCCACTCATGTCCCACGAACTCGCTAGCTCCCGCACTCCGCCGTTACGCTAGCAGAACCAGCAGGAACTCGTGTTCCATTGATTCCGATACAAAGCTGTAATGGGCATTTTTCACCAATGTTCTTGCCTCGCGTTTTCAGTAACCAGAGTTTTGCCAATGTACTCACTTGATAGGACATCTATCTACGCCCATTTCGCGCTATGTCGCCAACACCCGCACCTCACCGTTTGGCCGGGTCCAGGAAAACCTACCCACCCCCAAGCCTCACGCACACTCCTTTTCCGCACCCATTTTCCAGGAAACACGAGTTTTCCCGGAATAGCCAGCTAGTGGGTCTGCTAAAGCCCCTTCAGCCACACATGCCCCACGTACTCACTAGCTCCCGCACACCGCCGTTACGCTAGCAGAACCAGCAGGAACTCGTGTTCCACTGATTCCGATACAACGTGGTAATGGGCATTTTTAACCAATTTTCTTGTCTCCAGTTTTCAGTAACCAGAGTTTTGCGAGTATACTCACCCATACTGCTGGATAGAACATCTATCCATGTCCAAGTCGCGCTACGTCGCCAACTCCCGCACTTCCCCGTTTGGCCGGGTTCGGGAAAACCTACCCACCACCCCAAGCCGGCCACATACTACTTTCCGCACCCATTTTCAAGGAAACACGAGTTTTCCTGAAGTAGCCAGCTAGTGGGTCTGCTGAAGCCCCTTCAGCCACTCATGTCCCACGAACACGCTAGCTCCCGCACTCCGCCGTTACGCTAGCAGAACCAGCAGGAACTCGTGTTCCATTGATTCCGATAAAACGCGGTAATGGGCATTTTTCACCAATGTTCTTGCCTCGAGTTTTCAGTAACCAGAGTTTTGCCAATGTACTCACCCACACTGCTTAATAGGACATCTATCTACGCGCATTTCGCGCTATGTCGACAACACCCGCACCTCACCGTTTGGCCGGGTCCAGGAAAACCTACCCACCCCCAAGCCTGCCGCAAACTACTTTTCCGCACCCATTTTCAAGGAAACACGAGTTTTCCTGGAGTAGCCAGCTAGTGGGTCTGCTAAAGCTCCTTCAGCCACACATGCCCCACGTACTCAGTAGCTCCCGCACTCCGCCGTTAGGCTAGCAGAATCAGCAGGAATTCGTATTCCACTGATTCCGATACTACGTGGTAATGGGCATTTTTAACCAATGTTCTTGCCTCCAGTTTTCAGTAACCAGAGTTTTGCGAGTATACTCACCCATACTGCTGGATAGAACATCTATCCATGTCCAAGTCGCGCTACGTCGCCAACTCCCGCACTTCCCCGTTTGGCCGGGTTCGGGAAAACCTTCCCACCACCCCCAAGCCGGCCACATACCACTTTCAGCACCCATTCTCAAGGAAACACGAGTTTTCCTGAAGTAGCCAGCTAGTGGGTCTGCTAAAGCCCCTTCAGCCACACATGCCCCACGTACTCACTAGCTCCCGCACTCCGCCGTTACGCTAGCAGAACCAGCAGGAACTCGTGTTCCACTGATTCCGATACAACGCGGTTATTGGCATTTTTAACCAATTTTCTTGTCTCCAGTTTTCAGTAACCAGAGTTTTGCGAGTATACTCACCCATACTGCCGGATAGAACATCTATCCATGTCCAAGTCGCGCTACGTCGCCAACTCCCGCACTTCCCCGTTTGTCCGGGTTCGGGAAAACCTACCCACCACCCCAAGCCGGCCACATACTACTTTTCCGCACCCATTTTCAAGGAAACACGAGTTTTCCTGGAGTAGCCAGCTAGTGGGTCTGCTAAAGCCCCTTCAGCCACTCATGTCCCACGAACTCGCTAGCTCCCGCACTCCGCCGTTACGCTAGCAGAACCAGCAGGAACTCGTGTTCCATTGATTCCGATACAAAGCTGTAATGGGCATTTTTCACCAATGTTCTTGCCTCGCGTTTTCAGTAACCAGAGTTTTGCCAATGTACTCACCCACACTGCTTAATAGGACATCTATCTACGCGCATTTCGCGCTATGTCGCCAACACCCACACCTCACCGTTTGGCCGGGTCCAGGAAAACCTACCCACCCCCAAGCCTGCCGCAAACTCCTTTTCCGCACCCATTTTCCAGGAAACACGAGTTTTCCCGGAATAGTCAGCTAGTGGGTCTGCTAAAGCTCCTTCAGCCACACATGCCCCAAGTACTCAGTAGCTCCCGCACTCCGCCGTTAAGCTAGCAGAATCAGCAGGAATTCGTGTTCCGCTGATTCCGATACAACGCGGCAATTGGCATTTTAACCAATTTTCTTGTCTCCAGTTTTCAGTAACCAGAGTTTTGCGAGTATACTCAGCCATACTGCTGGATAGAACATCTATCCATGTCCAAGTCGCGCTACGTCGCCAACTCCCGCACTTCCCTGTTTGTCCGGGTTCGGGAAAACCTACCCACCACCCAAAGCCGGCCACATACTCCTTTTCCGCACCCATTTTCCAGGAAACACGAGTTTTCCCGGAATAGTCAGCTAGTGGGTCTGCTAAAGCTCCTTCAGCCACACATGCCCCACGTACTCAGTAGCTCCCGCACTCCGCCGTTAGGCTAGCAGAATCAGCAGGAATTCGTGTTCCACTGATTCCGATACAACGCGGTAATTGGCATTTTTCACCAATGTTCTTGCCTCCAGTTTTCAGTAACCAGAGTTTTGCGAGTATACTCACCCATACTGCTGGATAGAACATCAATCCATGTCCAAGTCGCGCTACGTCGCCAACTCCCGCACTTTCCCGTTTGGCCGGGTTCGGGAAAACCTACCCACCACCCCCAAGCCGGCCACATACTACTTTCCGCACCCATTGTCAAGGAAACACGAGTTCTCCTGAAGTAGCAAGCTAGTGGGTCTGCTAAAGCCCCTTCAGCCACACATGCCCCACGTACTCACTAGCTCCCGCACTCCGCCGTTACGCTAGCAGAACCAGCAGGAACTCGTGTTCCACTGATTCCGATACAACGCGGTAATTGGCATTTTTAACCAATTTTCTTGTCTCCAGTCATCAGTAACCAGAGTTTTGCGAGTATACTCAGCCATACTGCTGGATAGAACATCTATCCATGTCCAAGTCGCGCTACGTCGCCTACTCCCGCACTTCCCCGTTTGGCCGGGTTCGGGAAAACCTACCCACCACCCCAAGACGGCCACATACTACTTTCCGCACCCATTTTCAAGGGAACACGAGTTTTCCTGAAGTAGCCAGCTAGTGGGTCTGCTAAAGCCCCTTCAGCCACTCATGTCCCACGAACTCGCTAGCTCCCGCACTCCGCCGTTACGCTAGCAGAACCAGCAGGAACTCGTGTTCCATTGATTCCGATACAACGCGGTAATGGGCATTTTTCACCAATGTTCTTGCCTCGAGTTTTCAGTAACCAGAGTTTTGCCAACGTACTCACCCACACTGCTTAATAGGACATCTATCTACGCGCATTTCGCGCTATGTCGCCAACACCCGCACCTCACCGTTTGGCCGGGTCCAGGAAAACCTACCCAGCCCCAAGCCTGCCGCAAACTCCTTTTCCGCACCCATTTTCCAGGAAACACGAGTTTTCCCTGAATAGTCAGCTAGTGGGTCTGCTAAAGCTCCTTCAGCCACACATGCCCCACGAACTCACTAGCTCCCGCACTCCGCCGTTACGCTAGCAGAACCAGCAGGAATTCGTGTTCCACTGATTCCGATACAACGCGGTAATTGGCATTTTTAACCAATGTTCTTGCCTCCAGTTTTCAGTAACCAGAGTTTTGCGAGTATACTCACCCATACTGCTGGATAGAACATCTATCCAAGTCCAAGTCGCGCTACGTCGCCAACTCCCGCACTTCCCCGTTTGGCCGGGTTCGGGAAAACCTACCCACCAGCCCAAAGCCGGTCACATACTACTTTCCGCACCCATTTTCAAGGAAACCCGAGTTTTCCTGAAGTAGCCAGCTAGTAGGTCTGCTAAAGCCAGCCACACATGCCCCACGTACTCACTAGCTCCCGCACTCCGCCGTTACGCTAGCAGAACCAGCAGGAACTCGTGTTCCACTGATTCCGATACAACGCGGTAATTGGCATTTTTAACCAATTCTCTTGTCTCCAGTTTTCAGTAACCAGAGTTTTGCGAGTATACTCACCCATACTGCTGGATAGAACATCTATCCATGTCCAAGACGTGCTACGTCGCCAACTCCCGCACTTCCCCGTTTGGCCGGGTTCGGGAAAACCTACCCACCACCCCAAGCCGGCCACATACTACTTTTCCGCACCCATTTTCAAGGAAACACGAGTTTTCCTGGAGTAGCCAGCTAGTGGGTCTGCTAAAGCCCCTTCAGCCACTCATGTCCCACGAACTCGCTAGCTCCCGCACTCCGCCGTTACGCTAGCAGAACCAGCAGGAACTCGTGTTCCATTGATTCCGATACAAAGCTGTAATGGGCATTTTTCACCAATGTTCTTGCCTCGCGTTTTCAGTAACCAGAGTTTTGCCAATGTACTCACCCACACTGCTTGATAGGACATCTATCTACGCCCATTTCGCGCTATGTAGCCAACACCCGCACCTCACCGTTTGGCCGGGTCCAGGAAAACCTACCCACCCCCAAGCCTCACGCACACTCCTTTTCCGCACCCATTTTCCAGGAAACACGAGTTTTCCCGGAATAGCCAGCTAGTGGGTCTGCTAAAGCCCCTTCAGTCACACATGTCCCACGTACTCACTAGCTCCCGCACTCCGCCGTTACGCTAGCAGAACCAGCAGGAACTCGTGTTCCACTGATTCCGATACTACGTGGTAATGGGCATTTTTAACCAATTTTCTTGTCTCCAGTTTTCAGTAACCAGAGTTTTGCGAGTATACTCACCCATACTGCTGGATAGAACATCTATCCATGTCCAAGTCGCGCTACGTCGCCAACTCCCGCACTTCCCCGTTTGGCCGGGTTCGGGAAAACCTACCCACCACCCCAAGCCGGCCACATACTACTTTCCGCACCCATTTTCAAGGAAACACGAGTTTTCCTGAAGTAGCCAGCTAGTGGGTCTGCTAAAGCCCCTTCAGCCACTCATGTCCCACGAACTCGCTAGCTCCCGCACTCCGCCGTTACGCTAGCAGAACCAGCAGGAACTCGTGTTCCATTGATTCCGATACAAAGCTGTAATGGGCATTTTTCACCAATGTTCTTGCCTCGCGTTTTCAGTAACCAGAGTTTTGCCAATGTACTCACTTGATAGGACATCTATCTACGCCCATTTCGCGCTATGTCGCCAACACCCGCACCTCACCGTTTGGCCGGGTCCAGGAAAACCTACCCACCCCCAAGCCTCACGCACACTCCTTTTCCGCACCCATTTTCCAGGAAACACGAGTTTTCCCGGAATAGCCAGCTAGTGGGTCTGCTAAAGCCCCTTCAGCCACACATGCCCCACGTACTCACTAGCTCCCGCACACCGCCGTTACGCTAGCAGAACCAGCAGGAACTCGTGTTCCACTGATTCCGATACAACGTGGTAATGGGCATTTTTAACCAATTTTCTTGTCTCCAGTTTTCAGTAACCAGAGTTTTGCGAGTATACTCACCCATACTGCTGGATAGAACATCTATCCATGTCCAAGTCGCGCTACGTCGCCAACTCCCGCACTTCCCCGTTTGGCCGGGTTCGGGAAAACCTACCCACCACCCCAAGCCGGCCACATACTACTTTCCGCACCCATTTTCAAGGAAACACGAGTTTTCCTGAAGTAGCCAGCTAGTGGGTCTGCTGAAGCCCCTTCAGCCACTCATGTCCCACGAACACGCTAGCTCCCGCACTCCGCCGTTACGCTAGCAGAACCAGCAGGAACTCGTGTTCCATTGATTCCGATAAAACGCGGTAATGGGCATTTTTCACCAATGTTCTTGCCTCGAGTTTTCAGTAACCAGAGTTTTGCCAATGTACTCACCCACACTGCTTAATAGGACATCTATCTACGCGCATTTCGCGCTATGTCGACAACACCCGCACCTCACCGTTTGGCCGGGTCCAGGAAAACCTACCCACCCCCAAGCCTGCCGCAAACTACTTTTCCGCACCCATTTTCAAGGAAACACGAGTTTTCCTGGAGTAGCCAGCTAGTGGGTCTGCTAAAGCTCCTTCAGCCACACATGCCCCACGTACTCAGTAGCTCCCGCACTCCGCCGTTAGGCTAGCAGAATCAGCAGGAATTCGTATTCCACTGATTCCGATACTACGTGGTAATGGGCATTTTTAACCAATGTTCTTGCCTCCAGTTTTCAGTAACCAGAGTTTTGCGAGTATACTCACCCATACTGCTGGATAGAACATCTATCCATGTCCAAGTCGCGCTACGTCGCCAACTCCCGCACTTCCCCGTTTGGCCGGGTTCGGGAAAACCTTCCCACCACCCCCAAGCCGGCCACATACCACTTTCAGCACCCATTCTCAAGGAAACACGAGTTTTCCTGAAGTAGCCAGCTAGTGGGTCTGCTAAAGCCCCTTCAGCCACACATGCCCCACGTACTCACTAGCTCCCGCACTCCGCCGTTACGCTAGCAGAACCAGCAGGAACTCGTGTTCCACTGATTCCGATACAACGCGGTTATTGGCATTTTTAACCAATTTTCTTGTCTCCAGTTTTCAGTAACCAGAGTTTTGCGAGTATACTCACCCATACTGCTGGATAGAACATCTATCCATGTCCAAGTCGCGCTACGTCGCCAACTCCCGCACTTCCCCGTTTGTCCGGGTTCGGGAAAACCTACCCACCACCCCAAGCCGGCCACATACTACTTTTCCGCACCCATTTTCAAGGAAACACGAGTTTTCCTGGAGTAGCCAGCTAGTGGGTCTGCTAAAGCCCCTTCAGCCACTCATGTCCCACGAACTCGCTAGCTCCCGCACTCCGCCGTTACGCTAGCAGAACCAGCAGGAACTCGTGTTCCATTGATTCCGATACAAAGCTGTAATGGGCATTTTTCACCAATGTTCTTGCCTCGCGTTTTCAGTAACCAGAGTTTTGCCAATGTACTCACCCACACTGCTTAATAGGACATCTATCTACGCGCATTTCGCGCTATGTCGCCAACACCCACACCTCACCGTTTGGCCGGGTCCAGGAAAACCTACCCACCCCCAAGCCTGCCGCAAACTCCTTTTCCGCACCCATTTTCCAGGAAACACGAGTTTTCCCGGAATAGTCAGCTAGTGGGTCTGCTAAAGCTCCTTCAGCCACACATGCCCCAAGTACTCAGTAGCTCCCGCACTCCGCCGTTAAGCTAGCAGAATCAGCAGGAATTCGTGTTCCGCTGATTCCGATACAACGCGGTAATTGGCATTTTAACCAATTTTCTTGTCTCCAGTTTTCAGTAACCAGAGTTTTGCGAGTATACTCAGCCATACTGCTGGATAGAACATCTATCCATGTCCAAGTCGCGCTACGTCGCCAACTCCCGCACTTCCCCGTTTGTCCGGGTTCGGGAAAACCTACCCACCACCCAAAGCCGGTCACATACTCCTTTTCCGCACCCATTTTCCAGGAAACACGAGTTTTCCCGGAATAGTCAGCTAGTGGGTCTGCTAAAGCTCCTTCAGCCACACATGCCCCACGTACTCAGTAGCTCCCGCACTCCGCCGTTAGGCTAGCAGAATCAGCAGGAATTCGTGTTCCACTGATTCCGATACAACGCGGTAATTGGCATTTTTCACCAATGTTCTTGCCTCCAGTTTTCAGTAACCAGAGTTTTGCGAGTATACTCACCCATACTGCTGGATAGAACATCAATCCATGTCCAAGTCGCGCTACGTCGCCAACTCCCGCACTTTCCCGTTTGGCCGGGTTCGGGAAAACCTACCCACCACCCCCAAGCCGGCCACATACTACTTTCCGCACCCATTGTCAAGGAAACACGAGTTCTCCTGAAGTAGCAAGCTAGTGGGTCTGCTAAAGCCCCTTCAGCCACACATGCCCCACGTACTCACTAGCTCCCGCACTCCGCCGTTACGCTAGCAGAACCAGCAGGAACTCGTGTTCCACTGATTCCGATACAACGCGGTAATTGGCATTTTTAACCAATTTTCTTGTCTCCAGTCATCAGTAACCAGAGTTTTGCGAGTATACTCAGCCATACTGCTGGATAGAACATCTATCCATGTCCAAGTCGCGCTACGTCGCCTACTCCCGCACTTCCCCGTTTGGCCGGGTTCGGGAAAACCTACCCACCACCCCAAGACGGCCACATACTACTTTCCGCACCCATTTTCAAGGGAACACGAGTTTTCCTGAAGTAGCCAGCTAGTGGGTCTGCTAAAGCCCCTTCAGCCACTCATGTCCCACGAACTCGCTAGCTCCCGCACTCCGCCGTTACGCTAGCAGAACCAGCAGGAACTCGTGTTCCATTGATTCCGATACAACGCGGTAATGGGCATTTTTCACCAATGTTCTTGCCTCGAGTTTTCAGTAACCAGAGTTTTGCCAACGTACTCACCCACACTGCTTAATAGGACATCTATCTACGCGCATTTCGCGCTATGTCGCCAACACCCGCACCTCACCGTTTGGCCGGGTCCAGGAAAACCTACCCAGCCCCAAGCCTGCCGCAAACTCCTTTTCCGCACCCATTTTCCAGGAAACACGAGTTTTCCCTGAATAGTCAGCTAGTGGGTCTGCTAAAGCTCCTTCAGCCACACATGCCCCACGTACTCACTAGCTCCCGCACTCCGCCGTTACGCTAGCAGAACCAGCAGGAATTCGTGTTCCACTGATTCCGATACAACGCGGTAATTGGCATTTTTAACCAATGTTCTTGCCTCCAGTTTTCAGTAACCAGAGTTTTGCGAGTATACTCACCCATACTGCTGGATAGAACATCTATCCAAGTCCAAGTCGCGCTACGTCGCCAACTCCCGCACTTCCCCGTTTGGCCGGGTTCGGGAAAACCTACCCACCAGCCCAAAGCCGGTCACATACTACTTTCCGCACCCATTTTCAAGGAAACCCGAGTTTTCCTGAAGTAGCCAGCTAGTAGGTCTGCTAAAGCCAGCCACACATGCCCCACGTACTCACTAGCTCCCGCACTCCGCCGTTACGCTAGCAGAACCAGCAGGAACTCGTGTTCCACTGATTCCGATACAACGCGGTAATTGGCATTTTTAACCAATTCTCTTGTCTCCAGTTTTCAGTAACCAGAGTTTTGCGAGTATACTCACCCATACTGCTGGATAGAACATCTATCGATGTCCAAGACGTGCTACGTCGCCAACTCCCGCACTTCCCCGTTTGGCCGGGTTCGGGAAAACCTACCCACCACCCCAAGCCGGCCACATACTACTTTTCCGCACCCATTTTCAAGGAAACACGAGTTTTCCTGGAGTAGCCAGCTAGTGGGTCTGCTAAAGCCCCTTCAGCCACTCATGTCCCACGAACTCGCTAGCTCCCGCACTCCGCCGTTACGCTAGCAGAACCAGCAGGAACTCGTGTTCCATTGATTCCGATACAACGCGGTAATGGGCATTTTTCACCAATGTTCTTGCCTCGAGTTTTCAGTAACCAGAGTTTTGCCAATGTACTCACCCCCACTGCTTAATAGGACATCTATCTACGCGCATTTCGCGCTATGTCGCCAACACCCGCACCTCACCGTTTGGCCGGGTCCAGGAAAACCTACCCACCACCCCCAAGCCTGCCGCAAACTCCTTTTCTGCACCCATTTTCCAGGAAACACGAGTTTTCCCGGAATAGTCAGCTAGTGGGTCTGCTAAAGCTCCGTCAGCCACACATGCCCCACGTACTCAGTAGCTCCCGCACTCCGCCGTTACGCTAGCAGAACCAGCAGGAATTCGTGTTCCACTGATTCCGATACAACGCGGTAATTGGCATTTTTAACCAATTTTCTTGCCTCCAGTTTTCAGTAACCAGAGTTTTGCGAGTATACTCACCCATACTGCTGGATAGAACATCTATCCATGTCCAAGACGCGCTACGTCGCCAACTCCCGCACTTCCCCGTTTGGCCGGGTTCGGGAAAACCTACCCACCACCCCAAGCCGGCCACATACTACTTTTCCGCATCCATTTTCAAGGAAACACGAGTTTTCCTGAAGTAGCCAGCTAGTGGGTCTGCTAAAGCCCCTTCAGCCACTCATGTCCCACGAACTCGCTAGCTCCCGCACTCCGCCGTTACGCTAGCAGAACCAGCAGGAACTCGTGTTCCATTGATTCCGATACAACGCGGTAATGGGCATTTTTCACCAATGTTCTTGCCTCGAGTTTTCAGTAACCAGAGTTTTGCCAATGTACTCACCCACACTGCTTAATAGGACATCTATCTACGCGCATTTCGCGCTATGTCGCCAACACCCGCACCTCACCGTTTGGCCGGGTCCAGGAAAACCTACCCACCCCCAAGCCTGCCGCAAAATCCTTTTCCGCACCCATTTTCCAGGAAACACGAGTTTTCCCTGAATAGTCAGCTAGTGGGTCTGCTAAAGCTCCTTCAGCCACACATGCCCCACGTACTCACTAGCTCCCGCACTCCACCGTTACGCTAGCAGAACCAGCAGGAATTCGTGTTCCACTGATTCCGATACAACGCGGTAATTGGCATTTTTAACCAATGTTCTTGCCTCCAGTTTTCAGTAACCAGAGTTTTGCGAGTATACTCACCCATACTGCTGGATATAACATCTATCCATGTCCAAGACGCGCTACGTCGCCAACTCCCGCACTTCCCCGTTTGGCCGCGTTCGGGAAAACCTACCCACCACCCCAAGCCGGCCACATACTTCTTTTCCGCACCCATTTTCAAGGAAACACGAGTTTTCCTAGAGTAGCCAGCTAGTGGGTCTGCTAAAGCCCCTTCAGCCACTCATGTCCCACGAACTCGCTAGCTCCCGCACTCCGCCGTTACGCTAGCAGAACCAGCAGGAACTCGTGTTCCATTTATTCTGATACAAAGCTGTAATGGGCATTTTTCACCAATGTTCTTGCCTCGCGTTTTCAGTAACCAGAGTTTTGCCAATGTACTCACCCACACTGCTTGATAGGACATCTATCTACGCCCATTTCGCGCTATGTAGCCAACACCCGCACCTCACCGTTTGGCCGGGTCCAGGAAAACCTACCCACCCCCAAGCCTCACGCACACTCCTTTTCCGCACCCATTTTCCAGGAAACACGAGTTTTCCCGGAATAGTCAGCTAGTGGGTCTGCTAAAGCCCCTTCAGCCACATATGCCCCACGTACTCAGTAGCTCCCGCACTCCGCCGTTACGCTAGCAGAACCAGCAGGAACTCGTGTTCCACTGATTCCGATACAACGTGGTAATGGGCATTTTTAACCAATTTTCTTGTTTCCAGTTTTCAGTAACCAGAGTTTTGCGAGTATACTCACCCATACTGCTGGATAGAACATCTATCCATGTTCAAGTCGCGCTACGTCGCCAACTCCCGCACTTCCCCGTTTGGCCGGGTTCGGGAAAACCTACCCACCACCCCAAGCCGGCCACATACTACTTTCCGCACCCATTTTCAAGGAAACACGAGTTTTCCTGAAGTAGCCAGCTAGTGGGTCTGCTAAAGCCCCTTCAGCCACTCATGTCCCACGAACTCGCTAGCTCCCGCACTCCGCCGTTACGCTAGCAGAACCAGCAGGAACTCGTGTTCCATTGATTCCGATACAACGCGGTAATGGGCATTTTTCACCAATGTTCTTGCCTCGAGTTTTCAGTAACCTGAGTTTTGCCAATGTACTCACCCACACTGCTTAATAGGACATCTATCTACGCGCATTTCGCGCTATGTCGCCAACACCAGCACCTCACCGTTTGGCCGGGTCCAGGAAAACCTACCCACCCCCAAGCCTGCCGTAAACTCCTTTTCCGCACCCATTTTCCAGGAAACACGAGTTTTCCCGGAATAGTCAGCTAGTGGGTCTGCTAAAGCTCCTTCAGCCACACATGCCCCACGTACTCAGTAGCTCCCGCACTCCGCCGTTACGCTAGCAGAACCAGCAGGAATTCGTGTTCCACTGATTCCGATACAACGCGGTAATTGGCATTTTTAACCAATTTTCTTGCCTCCAGTTTTCAGTAACCAGAGTTTTGCGAGTATACTCACCCATACTGCTGGATAGAACATCTATCCATGTCCAAGACGCGCTACGTCGCCAACTCCCGCACTTCCCCGTTTGGCCGGGTTCGGGAAAACCTACCCACCACCCCAAGCCGGCCACATACTACTTTTCCGCACCCATTTTCAAGGAAACACGAGATTTCCTGGAGTAGCCAGCTAGTGGGTCTGCTAAAGCCCCTTCAGCCACTCATGTCCCACGAACTCGCTAGCTCCCGCACTCCGCCGTTACGCTAGTAGAACCAGCAGGAACTCGTGTTCCATTGATTCCGATACAAAGCTGTAATGGGCATTTTTCACCAATGTTCTTGCCTCGCGTTTTCAGTAACCAGAGTTTTGCCAATGTACTCACCCACACTGCTTGATAGGACATCTATCTACGCCCATTTCGCGCTATGTCGCCAACACCCGCACCTCACCGTTTGGCCGGGTCCAGGAAAACCTACCCATCACCCCCAAGCCTCACGCACACTCCTTTTCCGCACCCATTTTCCAGGAAACACGAGTTTTCCCGGAATAGCCAGCTAGTGGGTCTGCTAAAGCCCCTTCATCCACACCTGCCCCACGTACTCACTAGCTCCCGCACTCCGCCGTTACGCTAGCAGAACCAGCACGAACTCGTGTTCCACTGATTCCGATACAACATGGTAATGGGCATTTTTAACCAATTTTCTTGTCTCCAGTTTTCAGTAACCAGAGTTTTGCGAGTATACTCACCCATACTGCTGGATAGAACATCTATCCATGTCCAAGTCGCGCTACGTCGCCAACTCCCGCACTTCCCCGTTTGGCCGGGTTCGGGAAAACCTGCCCACCACCCCAAGCCACCCACATACTACTTTCCGCACCCATTTTCAAGGAAACACGAGTTTTCCTGAAGTAGCCATCTAGTGGGTCTGCTAAAGCCCCTTCAGCCACTCATGTCCCACGAACTCGCTAGCTCCCGCACTCCGCCGTTACGCTAGCAGAACCAGCAGGAACTCGTGTTCCATTGATTCCGATACAACGCGGTAATGGGCATTTTTCACCAATGTTCTTGCCTCGAGTTTTCAGTAACCAGAGTTTTGCCAATGTACTCACCCACACTGCTTAATAGGACATCTATCTATGCGCATTTCGCGCTATGTCGCCAACACCCGCACCTCACCGTTTGGCCGGGTCCAGGAAAACCTACCCACCCCAAAGCCTGCCGCAAACTCCTTTTCCGCACCCATTTTGCAGGAAACACGAGTTTTCCCGGAAAAGTCAGCTAGTGGGTCTGCTAAAGCTCCTTCAGCCACACATGCCCCACGTACTCAGTAGCTCCCGCACTCCGCCGTTAGGCTAGCAGAATCAGCAGGAATTCGTGTTCCACTGATTCCGATACAACGCGGTAATTGGCATTTTTAACCAATGTTCTTGCCTCCAGTTTTCAGTAACCAGAGTTTTGCGAGTATACTTACCCATACTGCTGGATAGAACATCTATCCATGTCCAAGTCGCGCTACGTCGCCAACTCCCGCACTTCCCCGTTTGGCCGGGTTCGGGAAAACCTACCCACCACCCCCAAGCCGGCCACATACTACTTTCCGCACCCATTTTCAAGGAAACACGAGTTTTCATGAAGTAGCCAGCTAGTGGGTCTGCTAAAGCCCCTTCAGCCACACATGCCCCACGTACTCACTAGCTCCCGCACTCCGTCGTTACGCTAGCAGAACCAGCAGGAACTCGTGTTCCACTGATTCGATACAACGCGGTAATTGGCATTTTTAACCAATTTTCTTGTCTCCAGTTTTCAGTAACCAGAGTTTTGCGAGTATACTCACCCATACTGCTGGATAGAACATCTATCCATGTCCAAGTCGCGCTACGTCGCCAACCCCCGCTCTTCCCCGTTTGTCCGGGTTCGGGAAACCCTACCCACCACCCCAAGCCGGCCACATACTACTTTTCCGCACCCATTTTCAAGGAAACACGAGTTTTCCTGGAGTAGCCAGCTAGTGGGTCTGCTAAAGCCCCTTCAGCCACTCATGTTCCACGAACTCGCTAGCTCCCGCACTCCGCCGTTACGCTAGCAGAACCAGCAGGAACTCGTGTTCCATTGATTCCGATACAAAGCTGTAATGGGCATTTTTCACCAATGTTCTTGCCTCGCGTTTTCAGTAACCAGAGTTTTGCCAATGTACTCACCCACACTGCTTGATAGGACATCCATCTACGCCCATTTCGCGCTATGTCGCCAACACCCGCACCTCACCGTTTGGCCAGGTCCAGGAAAACCTACCCACCCCCAAGCCTCACGCACACTCCTTTTCCGCACCCATTTTCCAGGAAACACGAGTTTTCCCGGACTAGCCAGCTAGTGGGTCTGCTAAAGCCCCTTCAGCCACACATGCCCCACGTACTCACTAGCTCCCGCACTCCGCCGTTACGCTAGCAGAACCAGCACGAACTCGTGTTCCACTGATTCCGATACAACGTGGTAATGGGCATTTTTAACCAATTTTCTTGTCTCCAGTTTTCAGTAACCAGAGTTTTGCGAGTATACTCACCCATACTACTGGATAGAACATCTATCCCTGTCCATGTCGCGCTACGTCGCCAACTCCCGCACTTCCCCGTTTGGCCGGGTTCGGGAAAACCTACCCACCACCCCAAGCCGGCCACATACTACTTTCCGCACCCATTTTCAAGGAAACACGAGTTTTCCTGAAGTAGCCAGCTAGTGGGTCTGCTAAAGCCCCTTCAGCCACTTATGTCCCACGAACTCGCTAGCTCCCGCACTCCGCCGTTACGCTAGCAGAACCAGCAGGAACTCGTGTTCCATTGATTCCGATACAACGCGGTAATGGGCATTTTTCACCAATGTTCTTGCCTCGAGTTTTCAGTAACCAGAGTTTTGCCAATGTACTCACCCACACTGCTTAATAAGACATCTATCTACGCGCATTTCGCGCTATGTCGCCAACACCCGCACCTCACCGTTTGGCCGGGTCCAGGAAAACCTACCCACCCCCAAGCCTGCCGCAAACTCCTTTTCCGCACCCATTTTCCAGGAAATACGAGTTTTCCCGGATTAGTCAGCTAGTGGGTCTGCTAAAGCTCCTTCAGCTACACATGCCCCACGTACTCAGTAGCTCCCGCACTCCGCCGTTACGCTAGCAGAACCAGCAGGAATTCGTGTTCCACTGATTCCGATACAACGCGGTAATTGGCATTTTTAACCAATGTTCTTGCCTCCAGTTTTCAGTAACCAGAGTTTTGCGAGTATACTCACCCATACTGCTGGATAGATCATCTATCCATGTCCAAGTCGCGCTACGTCGCCAACTCCCGCACTTCCCCGTTTGGCCGGGTTCGGGAAAACCTACCCACAACCCCAAAGCCGGCCACATACTACTTTCCGCACCCATTTTCAAGGAAACACGAGTTTTCCTGAAGTAGCCAGCTAGTGGGTCTGCTAAAGCCCCTTCAGCCACACATGCCCCACGTACTCACTAGCTCCCGCACTCCGCCGTTACGCTAGCAGAACCAGCAGGAACTCGTGTTCCACTGATTCCGATACAACGCGGTAATTGGCATTTTTAACCAATTTTCTTGTCTCCAGTTTTCAGTAACCAGAGTTATGCGAGTATACTCACCCAAACTGCTGGATAGAACATCTATCCATGTCCATGACGCGCTACGTCGCCAACTCCCGCACTTACCCGTTTGGCCGGGTTCGGGAAAACCTACCCACCACCCCAAGCCGGCCACATACTACTTTTCCGCACCCATTTTCAAGGAAACACGAGTTTTCCTGGAGTAGCCAGCTAGTGGGTCTGCTAAAGCCCCTTCAGTCACTCATGTCCCACGAACTCGCTAGCTCCCGCACTCCGCCGTTACGCTAGCAGAACCAGCAGGAACTCGTGTTCCATTGATTCCGATACAAAGCTGTAATGGGCATTTTTCACCAATGTTCTTGCCTCGCGTTTTCAGTAACAAGAGTTTTGCCAATGTACTCACCCACACTGCTTGATAGGACATCTATCTACGCCCATTTCGCGCTATTTCGCCAACACCCGCACCTCACCGTTTGGCCGGGTCCAGGAAAACCTACCCACCCCCAAGCCTCACGCACACTCCTTTTCCGCACCCAATTTCAAGGAAACACGAGTTTTCCCGGAATAGCCAGCTAGTGGGTCTGCTAAAGCCCCTTCAGCCACACATGCCCCACGTACTCACTAGCTCCCGCACTCCGCCGTTAGGCTAGCAGAACCAGCAGGAACTCGTGTTCCACTGATTCCGATACAACGTGGTAATGGGCATTTTTAACCAATTTTCTTGTCTCCAGTTTTCAGTAACCAGAGTTTTGCGAGTATACTCACCCATACTGTTAGATAGAACATCTATCCATGTCCAAGACGCGCTACGTCGCCAACTCCCGCACTTCCCCGTTTGGCCGGGTTCGGGAAAACCTACCCACCACCCCAAAGCCGGCCACATACTACTTTCCGCACCCATTTTCAAGGAAACACGAGTTTTCCTGAAGTAGCCAGCTAGTGGGTCTGCTAAAGCCCCTTCAGCCACACATGCCCCACGTACTCACTAGCTCCCGCACTCCGCCGTTACGCTAGCAGAACCAGCAGGAACTCGTGTTCCATTGATTCCGATACAACGCGGTAATGGGCATTTTTCACCAATGTTCTTGCCTCGAGTTTTCAGTAACCAGAGTTTTGCCAATGTATTCACCCACACTGCTTAATAGGACATCTATCTACGCGCATTTCGCGCTATGTCGCCAACACCCGCACCTCACCGTTTGGCCGGGTCCAGGAAAACCTACCCACCCCCAAGCCTACCGCAAACTCCTTTTCCGCACCCATTTTCCAGGAAACACGAGTTTTGCCGGAATAGTCAGCTAGTGGGTCTGCTAAAGCTCCTTCAGCCACACATGCCCCACGTACTCAGTAGCTCCCGCACTCCGCCGTTACGCTAGCAGAACCAGCAGGAATTCGTGTTCCACTGATTCCGATACAACGCGGTAATTGGCATTTTTAACCAATTTTCTTGCCTCCAGTTTTCAGTAACCAGAGTTTTGCGAGTATACTCACCCATACTGTTGGATAGAACATCTATCCATGTCCAAGACGCGCTACGTCGCCAACTCCCGCACTTCCCCGTTTGGCCGGGTTCGGGAAAACCTACCCACCACCCCAAAGCCGGCCACATACTACTTTCCGCACCCATTTTCAAGGAAACACGAGTTTTCCTGAAGTAGCCAGCTAGTGGGTCTGCTAAAGCCCCTTCAGCCACACATGCCCCACGTACTCACTAGCTCCCGCACTCCGCCGTTACGCTAGCAGAACCAGCAGGAACTCGTGTTCCATTGATTCCGATACAACGCGGTAATGGGCATTTTTCACCAATGTTCTTGCCTCGAGTTTTCAGTAACCAGAGTTTTGCCAATGTACTCACCCACACTGCTTAATAGGACATCTATCTACGCGCATTTCGCGCTATGTCGCCAACACCCGCACCTCACCGTTTGGCCGGGTCCAGGAAAACCTACCCACCCCCAAGCCTACCGCAAACTCCTTTTCCGCACCCATTTTCCAGGAAACACGAGTTTTGCCGGAATAGTCAGCTAGTGGGTCTGCTAAAGCTCCTTCAGCCACACATGCCCCACGTACTCAGTAGCTCCCGCACTCCGCCGTTACGCTAGCAGAACCAGCAGGAATTCGTGTTCCACTGATTCCGATACAACGCGGTAATTGGCATTTTTAACCAATTTTCTTGCCTCCAGTTTTCAGTAACCAGAGTTTTGCGAGTATACTCACCCATACTGTTGGATAGAACATCTATCCATGTCCAAGACGCGCTACGTCGCCAACTCCCGCACTTCCCCGTTTGGCCGGGTTCGGGAAAACCTACCCACCACCCCAAGCCGGCCACAAACCACTTTTCCGCACCCATTTTCAAGGAAACACGAGTTTTCCTGGAGTAGCCAGCTAGCAGGTCTGCTAAAGCCCCTTCAGCCACTCATGTCCCACGAACTCGCTAGCTCCCGCACTCCGCCGTTACGCTAGCAGACGTGTTCCATTGATTCCGATACATAGCTGTAATGGGCATTTTTCACCAATGTTCTTGCCTCGCGTTTTCAGTAACCAGAGTTTTGCCAATGTACTCACCCACACTGCTTGATAGGACATCTATCTACGCCCATTTCGCGCTATGTCGCCAACACCCGCACCTCACCGTTTGGCCGGGTCCAGGACAACCTACCCACCCCCAAGCCTCACGCACACTCCTTTTCCGCACCCATTTTCCAGGAAACAAGAGTTCTCCCGGAAAAGCCAGCTAGTGGGTCTGCTAAAGCCCCTTCAGCCACACATGCCCCACGTACTCAGTAGCTCCCGCACTCCGCCGTTACGCTAGCAGAACCAGCAGGAATTCGTGTTCCACTGATTTCGATACAACGCGGTAATTAGCATTTTTAACCAATGTTCTTGCCTCCAGTTTTCAGTAACCAGAGTTTTACGAGTATACTCACCCATACTGCTGGATAGAACATCTATCCATGTCCAAGTCGCGCTACGTCACCAACTCCCGCACTTCCCCGTTTGGCCGGGTTCGGGAAAACCTACCCACCACCCCCAAGCCGGCCACATACTACTTTCCGCACCCATTTTCAAGGAAACACGAATTTTCCTGAAGTAGCCAGCTAGTGGGTCTGCTAAAGCCCCTTCAGCCACACATGCCCCAAGTACTCACTAGCTCCCGCACTCCGCCGTTATGCTAGCAGAACCAACAGGAACTCGTGTTCCACTGATTCCGATACAACGCGGTAATTGGCATTTTTAACCAATTTTCTTGTCTCCAGTTTTCAGTAACCAGAGTTTTGCGACTATACTCACCCATACTGCTGGATTGAACATCTACCCATGTCCAAGTCGCGCTACGTCGCCAACTCCCGCACTTCCCCGTTTGGCCGGGTTCGGGAAAACCTACCCACCACCCCAAGCCGACCACATACTACTTTTCCGCACCCATTTTCAAGGAAACACGAGTTTTCCTGGAGTAGCCAGCTAGTGGGTCTGCTAAAGCCCCTTCAGCCACTCATGTCCCACGAACTCGCTAGCTCCCGCACTCCGCCGTTACGCTAGCAGAACCAGCAGGAACTCGTGTTACACTGATTCCGATACAACGTGGTAATGGGCATTTTTAACCAATTTTCTTGTCTCCAGTTTTCAGTAACCAGAGTTTTACGAGTATACTCACCCATACTGCTGGATAGAACATCTATCCATGTCCAAGTCGCGCTACGTCGCCAACTTCCGCCAGCAGGAACTCGTGTTCCACTGATTCCGATGAAACGTGGTAATGGGCATTTTTAACCAATTTTCTTGTCTCCAGTTTTCAGTAACCAGAGTTTTGCGAGTATACTCACCCATACTGCTGGATAGAACATCTATCCATGTCCAAGTCGCGCTACGTCGTCAACTCCCGCACTTCCCCGTTTGGCCGGGTTCGGGAAAACCTACCCACCTCCCAAGCCGGTCGCATACTACTTTTCCGCACCCATTTTCAAGAAAACACGTGTTTTCCCGGAGTAGCCAGCTAGTGGGTCTGCTAGAGCCCCTTCAGCCACCGATGCACCACGTACTCGCTAGTACCCGCACTCCGCCGTTACGCTAGCAGAACCAGCAGGAACTCGTGTTCCACTGATTCCGAAACAACATGGCAATGGGCAATGTTCACCAATTTTCTTGTCTCAAGTTTTCATTAACCAGAGTTTTACGAGTATACTCACCCACACTGCTGGATAGAACATCTATCCATGTCCAAGTCGCGCTACGTCGCCAACTCCCGCACTTCTTCGTTTGGCCGGGTTCGGGAAAACCTACCCACCACCCCAAGCCGGCCACATACTACTTTCCGCACCCATTTTCAAGGAAACACGAGTTTTCCTGAAGTAGCCAGCTAGTGGTTCTGCTAAAGCCCCTTCAGCCACTCATGTCCCACGAACTCGATAGCTCCCGCACTCCGCCGTTACGCTAGCAGAACCAGCAGGAACTCGTGTTCCATTGATTCCGATACAACGCGGTAATGGGCATTTTTCACCAATGTTCTTGCCTCAAATTTTCAGTAACCAGAGTTTTGCCAATGTACTCATCCACACTGCTTAATAGGACATCTATCTACGCGCATTTCGCGCTATGTCGCCAACACCCGCACCTCACCGTTTGGCCGGGTCCAGGAAAACCTACCCACCCCCAAGCCTGCCGCAAACTCCTTTTCCGCACCCATTTTCCAGGAAACACGAGTTTTCCCGGAATAGTCAGCTAGTGGGTCTGCTAAAGCTCCTTCAGCCACACATGCCCCACTAACTCAGTAGCTCCCGCACTCCGCCGTTACGCTTGCAGAACCAGCAGGAACTCGTGTTCCACTGATTCCGATACAACGCGGTAATTGGCATTTTTAACCAATGTTCTTGCCTCCAGTTTTCAGTAGCCAGAGTTTTGCGAGTATACTCACCCATACTGCTGGATAGAACATATATCCATGTCCAAGTCGCGCTACGTCGCCAACTCCCGCACTTCCCCGTTTGGCCGGTTTCGGGAAAACCTACCCACCACCCCCAAGCCGGCCACATACTACTTTCCGCACCCATTTTCAAGGAAACACGAGTTTTCCTGAAGTAGCCAGCTAGTGGGTCTGCTAAAGCCCCTTCAGCCACACATGTCCCACGTACTCACTAGCCCCCGCACTCCGCCGTTACGCTAGCAGAACCAGCAGGAACTCGTGTTCCACTGATTCCGAAACAACGCGACAATGGGCATTATTCACCAATTTTCTTGTCTCCAGTTATCAGAAAACAGAGTTTTGCGAGTATACTCACACATACTGCTGGATAGGACATCTATCCATGTCCAAATCGCGCTGCGTCGCCAACTCCCGCACCTCAACGTTAGGCCGGGTTCGGGAAAACCTACCCACCTCCCAAGCCGGTCGCATACTACTTTTCCGCACCCATTTTCAAGAAAACACGTGTTTTCCCGGAGTAGCCAGCTAGTGGGTCTGCTAGAGCCCCTTCAGCCACCGATGCACCACGTACTCGCTAGTACCCGCACTCCGCCGTTACGCTAGCAGAACCAGCAGGAACTCGTGTTCCACTGATTCCGAAACAACGTGGCAATGGGCAATGTTCACCAATTTTCTTGTCTCCAGTTTTCAGTAGCCAGAGTTTTGCGAGTATACTCACCCATACTGCTGGATAGAACATCTATCCATGTCCAAGACGCGCTACGTCGCCAACCCCCGCACTTCCCCGTTTGGCCGGGTTCGGGAAAACCTACCCACCACCCCCAAGCCGGCCACATATACTTTCCGCACCCATTTTCAAGGAAACACGAGTTTTCCTGAAGTAGCCAGCTAGTGGGTCTGCTAAAGCCCCTTCAGCCACACATGTCCCACGTACTCACTAGCTCCCGCACTCCGCCGTTACGCTAGCAGAACCAGCAGGAACTCGTGTTCCACTGATTCCGAAACAACGCGACAATGGGCATTATTCACCAATTTTCTTGTCTCCAGTTATCAGAAAACAGAGTTTTGCGAGTATACTCACCCATACTGCTGGATAGGACATCTATCCATGTCCAAATCGCGCTGCGTCGCCAACTCCCGCACCTCAACGTTAGGCCGGGTTCGGGAAAACCTACCCACCTCCCAAGCCGGTCGCATACTACTTTTCCGCACCTATTTTCAAGAAAACACGTGTTTTCCCGGAGTAGCCAGCTAGTGGGTCTGCTAGAGCCCCTTCAGCCACCGATGCACCACGTACTCGCTAGTACCCGCACTCCGCCGTTACGCTAGCAGAACCAGCAGGAACTCGTGTTCCACTGATTCCGAAACAACGTGGCAATGGGCAATGTTCACCAATTTTCTTGTCTCCAGTTTTCAGTAGCCAGAGTTTTGCGAGTATACTCACCCATACTGCTGGATAGAACATCTATCCATGTCCAAGACGCGCTACGTCGCCAACTCCCGCACTTCCCCGTTTGGCCGGGTTCGGGAAAACCTACCCACCACCCCCAAGCCGGCCACATAATACTTTCCGCACCCATTTTCAAGGAAACACGAGTTTTCCTGAAGTAGCCAGCTAGTGGGTCTGCTAAAGCCCCTTCAGCCACACATGTCCCACGTACTCACTAGCTCCCGCACTCCGCCGTTACGCTAGCAGAACCAGCAGGAACTCGTGTTCCACTGATTCCGAAACAACGCGACAATGGGCATTATTCACCAATTTTCTTGTCTCCAGTTATCAGAAAACAGAGTTTTGCGAGTATACTCACCCATACTGCTGGATAGGACATCTATCCATGTCCAAATCGCGCTGCGTCGCCAACTCCCGCACCTCAACGTTAGGCCGGGGTCGGGAAAACCTACCCACCTCCCAAGCTGGTCGCATACTACTTTTCCGCACCCATTTTCAAGAAAACACGTGTTTTCTCGGAGTAGCCAGCTAGTGGGTCTGCTAGAGCCCCTTCAGCCACCGATGCACCACGTACTCGCTAGCACCCGCACTCCGCCGTTACGCTAGCAGAACCAGCAGGAACTCGTGTTCCACTGATTCCGAAACAACGTGGCAATAGGCAATGTTCACCAATTTTCTTGTCTCAAGTTTTCAGTAACCAGAGTTTTGCCTGTATACTCACCCATACTGCTGGATAAGACATCTTTCCATGTCCAAGTCGTGCTACGTCGCCAACTCCCGCACCTCACCGTTTGGCCGGGTTCGGGAAAACCTACCCAACACCCCAAGCCGGCCACATACTACTTTTCCGAACCCATGTTCAAGGAAACACGAATTTACCTGGAGTAGCCAGTTAGTGGGTCTGCTAAAGCCCCTTCAGCCACCCATGTCCCATGTACACGCTAGCTCCCGCACTCCGTCGTTACGCTAGCAGAACCAGCAGGAACTCGTGTTCCACTGATTCCGATACAACGCGGTAATGTGCATTTTTCACCAATGTTCTTGTCTCCAGTTTGCAGTAACCAGAGTTTTGCCAATGTACCAAACCACACTGCTTGATAGGACATTCTATCTACGCCCATTTCGCGCTATGTCGCCATCATCCGCACCTCGCCGTTTGGCCGGGTCCAGGAAAACCTACCCACCCCCAAGCCTCACGCACACTCCTTTTCCGCATCCATTTTCCAGGAAACACGAGTTTTCCCGGAATAGCCAGCTAGTGGGTCTGCTAAAGCCCCTTCAGCCACACATGCCCCACGTACTCACTAGTTCCCGCACTCCGCGGTTACGCTAGCAGAACCAACAGGAACTCGTGTTCCACTGATTCCGATACAACGCGATAATGGGCATTTTTAACCAATTTTCTTCTCTCCAGTTTTCAGTAACCAGAGTTTTGCGAGCATACTCACCCATACTGCTGGATAAAACATCTACCCATGTCCAAGTCGCGCTACGTCGCCAACTCCCGCACTTCCCCGTTTAACCGGGTTCGGAAAACCTTCCCACCACCCCCAGCCGGCCACATACTACTTTTCTGCACCCATTTTCAAGGAAACACGAGTTTTCCTGGAGTAGCCAGCTAGTGGGTCTGCTCGAGCCCCTTCAGCCACCCATGCCCCACGTACTTGCTAGCACCCGTACTCCGCCGTTACGCTAGCAGAACCAGCAGGAACTCGTGTTCCACTGATTCCGAAACAACGTGGCAATGGGCAATGTTCACCAATTTTCTTGTCTCAAGTTTTCAGTAACCAGAGTTTTGCGGATATCCTCACCCATACTGCTGGATGGGACATCTATACATGTCCAAGTCGCGCTATGTCGCCAACTCCCGCACCTCACCGTTTTGCCGAGTTCGGGAAAACCTACCCACCACCCCAAGCCGACCACATTCTACTTTTCCGCACCCATTTTCAAGAAAACACGAATTTTCCCGGAGTAGCCAGCTAGTGGGTCTGTTGAAGCCCCTTGAGCCACTCATGCCCCACGTACTCGCTAGCTCCCGCACTCTGCCGTTACGCTAGCAGAACCAAAAGGAACTCGTGTTCGACTGATTCTGATACAACGCCGTGCGTGCGTGCGTGCGTTTTAATTATCCATCTGCAATACCGGTCGAAATGTGTTCACAAAACGTTTGAGAAATATATTCATGTAGTTATGTTACAAGGTTGATCCTGTTGGATAGTTCCTGCTAGCAGGAGATTTGACTCCGGCCGGAACTGGAATGTTCCGGCTGGTCCTGCCAGCAGGAGATTGAGTTCCGGCTGGAACTGCTCTCCTGCTAACTTCACGCATCCTTTTCCAAGCCCTGATTGGCGGAGGCGAATTTGCAAGTAGTAGTGTAGTTTGGGATCCATCGACATTAATATTCAGAGCTCTTGTAATCTCTTCCTATTCTCGAGCTTTTTTCCATAATCTTTGCTTTAATATTACGTTATTATCTAATATCAATCCTTAAGGCAAGAAGGAAAATTCTAGAGCAAACGAAAAGCTGTAAGGCTTGTCATCTCATGTGAATTGTCTGTTTACGATTTACATCACGTGAACAAGTCCGTGAAATGAACAACATCTAGCCACCCTTTATCTAGAGAAAAATGGGGTTTGCGGAAGTTAATACTATTTTTTCTTATTTCTGCTCCAAAACTTACATGTAGGTTGTGGGTACCCGTTAGAACCGCCTCAATGAGGCGGTTCTAACGAGCACCCACAACCTATGTTTAAAGTAGAAATAAGAACAATATCACAAAATGTCATCAAAACTTTAACGTTTTAGAGATATAAAATAATTTGTGAAGTTAGATCCTTTGGAAGCAAGGAATACACCAAATAAACAAAAATAGCAGACTCGGTTTTATTGAGTCTGTTCATGACCAGTACTGAAATGTGCAACAGCGGCCACGCCCTCTAGCACCGGCTTAAGCAGAACTCTATTTTCAAAAAATGATACCAAAGGACCAGAAAATATAATCTGCATTATGATGATGTACGGGGAGACGTTTTACGGCCGCCACACGGCACAACACCAGCTACAGTAAAAAATAAATAAGTTCTGAAGTTAGATCCTTTGGAAGCAAACGATACACCAAATATACAAAAATAGCCGACTCGGTTTTATTGAGTCTGTTCATGGCCAGTACTGAAATGTGCAACACCGGCCACGCCCTCTAGCACCGGCTCTATTTTCAAAAAATTATACCAAATGAACCCAATGATCCAAAAGAACCAGAAAAATATAATCTGCACTATGATGATGTACGGGGAGACGTTTTACGGCCGCCACATGGCACAGCAACAGCTACAGTGAAAATAAATAAGTTCTGAAGTTAGATCCTTTGGAAGCAAGGAATACACCAACTAAACGAAAATAGCAGACTCGGTTTTATTGAGTCTGTTCAATATTAAGAATGCAATATGTCGCACGGATACGTTATCGTAATGTCATCGCATGTGAATTATCTGTATACGAGTTACATTACCTGGAATGTCGAGCCCGACTTTCCCTGTAAATTCGACAAGATATTTCTAAAATGTGGTCTGCTGACGTGATAGGCGATTTATGGCTAAATTCTTCGAACTACTATTTAGTAGAATCGAAGATTAATTGTAGAGCTGGCGGAAATAGGATACTGCTATCAAAATGTATGTGTTTGCACTTGATGTATCTTTAACCTGTCAATCTCTGAGTCCTCAGAAAAGACTCTTCTTGCGCACCAGATAATGAAATCCTGGGATAAAGGATATTGTCCTTCCAAGGTTATACTACCCAGGTATAGGATAAATGTGTTTGGTTTTTGTTTGTTTGATTGATCTGAGGTTTAACGTCCCCGTCAACACTGTAAAGGTCATTTTGGAGACGTTGCTTCCAATTTTGTGGGACTTTTACCCGACACTGAGATGAAATGACATCTCAAGCCCTGCCGCTCAATGCAACCGATAGGGTGTATAAGCATGGACGGTCCGACTCGCTCCGCTTTGCCTGGACAGGCTTAGATACTCTAAATGGTTTACCAGTACTCCTGTGCGGGTCAGTTCCAGCTCTGCGTGGAAGCATCATGCAACCCATCTATTTCTTCAAGCCCCGATGGGCGGGGGCCGGACTCTTCTTGTGCGCCACATAATGAAATCCTGGGAAAGAAATTCTTGTCCTACCAAGGTTATACTACCCAGGTATAGGATAAAATGTGTATGATGTGCCCTGGTTACATAGGTTGGACTGCACGTCAAGTTACGTCACATTACGCAAACACGCCTATACAAATACATTGCCACCTTTATCGCCGAAAAAATGAATATTTTATGATGAAAAATTGTGATATTTTTCTTATTTCTGCTCCAAATATAGATTGTGGGCACTCGTTAGAACCGCCTCATCGAGGCGGTTCTAACGAGTACCAAAAATCTATATTCTAGAGCAGTAATAAGAAAAATAAGGTATACCCCCGGAAACCCCAGTTTTACTATATAAAAGTGGAGTTCAAGGGGGTCAAAATTATATAGGCGTGTTTTCCTGATGAGAAATGCCGAATTCATCACGAAAACACGCCTATCTAATACCGACCCCCTTTTACCCCACTTTTATACAGTCAAACTGGGGTTTTCAGAGGTAAACATTATTTTTCTTATTTCTGCTCAAAAATATAGATTTTGGGTTCTCGATAGAACCGCCTCGTCGAGGCGGTTCTATCGAGTCCCAACAATCTATGTTTTGAGCACAAATAAGAAAAAATATCAGATTTTTTTTATCTGGAAATGTTCCTTTTTGGGTGGTAAAATCTTTCAATATATTTGTATAGGCGTGTTTTCGTAAGGAATATCATCCAAAACAGTTTGGCATCAAAAAAAATCACCATTTCGGAAATATGGCAGAATGCATTATGTCGCAAGGATGAGTTTTGTTAAAGGGTAGATGCAACCATTTTACACACACACACGTCCGCACGTCTATACAAAGGCGCAGTCGCACACATGCACAAACACAGTGATTGATTCCAACTTTTGACATGTTTCAATCGCTGTTTTACATGCACTGATAATGCACATGGCTTATGTACCAGGAAAATACTGAGCAAGAATCATAAACCACTCAAGGCGCTAGGTACCACAGCATTTGCTTTTTTTTTTCATTTCGTAATTCTGCATAAATTCATCAGGTCCTAGTTGCTCTAAGTAAGCATCGTCATGTGATACAAAATGTCTGATATTTGCCTTATTTATACCACAAATATAGGTTGTGAGTGCTCGTAAGAATCGCCTCAATGAGGCGGTTCTAACGAGTACACACAACCTATGTTTGGGAGCAGAAATAAGAAAAAAAAAGTATATCAATGTTAAGCCCAGATTGACGATTTCAAGTTACGCAGAATACGCAGAATTATTAACAAGAGCCATGCCTCGGGGACTGGAGCATAACAATAGAAGTGGGGAGGAATTTTCAAAACTCGATAATAAATTGCTTTTATCACGACAAAACTCGGTAACGAAAAACTATTCCGATACTAACAGGACACTTTAAAGGCGACAACGTTTCCGAAATCTCGTTTGGACGAGAATATCGATAAAAATACAGTCGAACTTCAATGGCTCGAACACCTTTTGGACTATGAAAGTTTGTTTGAGCCAGAAGTAGTTCGAGCGAATAAGGGTTAATTAAGCGCTCGGTCAAGAAGCATAATAGGGATATCTTTTCCATTTTCTTGAAAATAAAGGTATGTCGTGTTTACTCATTAGAATCGCCTCGTGGAGGCGATTCTAATGAGTACTCAAAACATACATTTCCATGATAAGATAAGAAAATTATCTCAAATATGTTAATATCTGCCGTTACGGTATATTTTCCCTAGGGGCTCAAGAAGTAGTTCTAAACAGCCGTGGTAAACGAGCCATCGGTGTTCGAACCATCGAGTGCACACTGCCAATGTTTTATATGAAGTCTTCAAATGTTAGATCTCATCACATTAAGAGGTCCGTGAAATGAACACCTCAACCCCCTTTATATATAGAGGAAAGTGGGGTTTACAGGGGTATGCATTTTCTAATTATTTTTGCTCCAAGACATAGGTTGTGGGTACTTGTTTGAACTGCCTCAATGATGCGGTTCTAACGAGCACACACAACCTACGTTTGGAGTATAAATAAGAAAATTTTCATCAGAAACGTAACCATTTCAGAGATATTGAAGTATGCACTATATCGCACGAATAGGTTATCCTAATGTTTTGCACGCTTTAATTCTTTTAATTGGCAAAATGTGTTATTTTGCGATTGTCTACAATTCCATATTGGGAAAATGTTGACGTCATGTCAGAAAAAAATATTAAATAGGTCTAAAAGGAGCCTTGAATACAAAACGAGTGCCATAACATATGTGCCGGACATGTCAATTATCTGTAAATGTTGGCGTTTCTAATTATCTACTGTTTGTCTTGATATTGGGGGTGTACTGTGGTCTTCATTTTCTGAGCCTTAAGTTTTATTTTCCCCCGTCAATATAAATTCTGTGACTATTTTGGCTTTTGGACTTAGCCATTTTTGGAACTTGAATGCTATTACAGCGCATTGCCATGGGAACATTATGTGCGCGAATTCTAATACAATTTTATACCAATCAATTTGAAACTTCGTAGGCCGTTTCGCTATGGTCTGTAGATATGCGTGAGGCTTTGGCATGATCGTCAGTTTAATGTTTGTCACTTTTTTCGTCTCTAGAACATAGCAATTATTTGGTGCTTAAGTATTACGACCAATGCATGTTTTAGGAAAAGCATACAGTTGAGACTCAGTCTTTTACAAACACAGTTTCCAGATGTTGATCTGATGTAATTTGAATTTGATCGAGATATCATCAGGCAAAATATTCTTATGGGTTTCCATGAATAATGAAGAAAATCAGCAGCCTCTAGAGTACCACAATGTTTTACTGAAATCTGGCCTATTGACCGTGTTTTATCTCATAGTACCCACATTAGACTTGACCAAAATTCAGTAAAATTCCGCTTTTAAGACCACCTAAATTTAAGACTATTTCTCCTTGCAAAAGCTTATTTAGTAGGTTGTAGCTATGCTCTAGTTGTGTTTCCTGTATAAAGTGTCCTCTACCCAGAGTCCACCTTTGGGACTGTTCAAAAGTGGTCTTAAAAACCACTTTTGAACAGTCCCAAAGGTGGTCTAAATATAGGAATTTTACTGTATTACTAGGACAAAGGTTGTGATAAAGTTACTTTAAGGTTGAAGCAAACGGACCTCTTCAATTCGCCGCACGTTTAAAACAAATGTGACCTAGGGACCTAGTTCTTAAGTCGACATGACCCATTAGTTAACTAGATCTGGATATCATCAGGACAAATATTATGACTAAGTGTGGTGAAGCTTTTAACAAAATTGTGCTTCTAGAATTCACACAAAGTTAAACAAAATTCTAAATAAGTATCCAAGATTTTACCATATATGCGCCACATTTAAACCCGATAACGATATCAGCAAAACAAAGACTCTAATTTAGTTTCATAAAATTTCGACCAAAACTATAGCGTCTAGAGTGTACACATTGTTTTTATTAATTTTTATGTTTGACAAAATATGACAAAGTGGATTTATTTTCGGTAACATGTACATGTAAACATGACCCATATTCGAACTTACATGAGGTGTTGTCAAGACAAATACATTGATGTTGATGAAGATTCAAGCTAATGTTAGCAATATTGAAGCCCAGATTGCCCACACGGTTGTAACGAAATCTAAGCTAACATCCCAGTTTTCGACACCACGTGACCAACATTTGTAATTGATCAGGATACCATAAAGACAAATATGCTAAACAGGTTTCATCAAGTTTTAGCAAAACAATGATGTCTAAGGTATACAAAACGAAATATGACCATTGAAGCTTGCATACAAGCTTTTAACAAAATCAAACCAAATGACCTAGGTTCTGACAGCACATAGGCCGTCCACATTTACATGTAAAATCAATCAAAATACATGTATTCGTATTATCAAGACAAACATTTCGATAAAGGCTCACACAGTTTTTAGCAAAATGTGGCGTTTAGGGTGCATATAAGGTTGAACAGAAATTTGACCTAGTGACCTTGACCTTGACCTAGACATGACTCATATTCTTACATGACTAAGGAATTTTTTGGAACATATATTCTGATGAAACTTCATGAAGACGAACTTGAACGAGTTATCATGAAAACAAATATTCGAAGATTGAAGTAAAATCGCTCATATCATTTGTGTTTTAGATAGCTCGTCGGCCATTTTCTTGGAAAGTAACTGTCCTTTTGGCTTTCAGCTATTGGTGTTTCCATAAGAGCCCAGTTATTTCAGGTTTGTGTTTCTTTCCCTTTGGTATATATTATGTATGGTGTGTGTTTATTGTATCGATTCCTGATCAGCGCCTTCACTTCTATTTTGTTACTCCAGGAAGTGCAACAATCACAGCAAACAGGCTACTAATGGAACAAAACTAATGAAAGCTAAATACGTTTTACCACTAAAAAAACGACTTGTTTTGTTCCAAATGCGGTCAATAGTTAGACAAAATAAATACCATCATGAAAATAATAGATCAAAAAACGACAACCGAATGACAGTCTGGGGTCAATTTCAGACAGAGCGGTATGCATAAACGAGGCGTGTCGCAAACATAGTCGTGAACTAACTCATAAAGCCACGTCTACTAGGTAGAAGACTGTATATATGTAGCGTATCGTGATTATTTTGCATAAGGGGTAGAATTGTACATTGGTTTGACGAGTTACAGTTTAAAAATTTCAGTTTAGAGACAGATCAAACCCTTTGGATATAACGAAATGGAGCTTTATACGCGATTTAGATTACCTCGATACAGATTGCTTGAGTTAATTGGTGAGCTCCGTCCTGATTTAGAACATCCTGCGGAGCGACAGTGTGTGATTTCAGCCGAAATTCAAACCCTTGTTTGGGTTGCGCTATTTGGCGAGCGGCTGTTTCCAGACTGCAGTTGGTAACTTAGTTATTAATAGAGCGATTGCTGACAGGCTGTCTCTTATGCACCGCTTTTGCAATGCCCAAATAAATAGAATGTAACAAGACTTTCGCGCCATAGCAGGGTTTCCGTATATAACCGCTTTTTTATGGAACGAAAATACAAATTCAAGCTCCTACTAAAGACAATGTCAGAATAATCTTTTCTAGCGCGGGATAGTACACGGCTGGTAGACTCGTAAAGGGTATCCGCCGGTTATGCACTCAAAATCCTTACGGGAACTTCCGGTTATGCCTTCCGAGACCACAAATATGTCAACAAATAGGTGAGTGTTCCCGATTTATGAATTTTAGTCTTTTTTGTAAACATGATTTGAGAAATCGGGCAATGCTATTCTCAACAACTTTCATTTCTGCATCAGAAAAGATGGGTGTGGACATGAAGAGGCAAGTGGTCGAGTTTTAATTTAACTTCTTCCTGAGGAATGATAGTCAATGAAGGCATTTTCATCCACCCGGTCGATGCGAAATTAATCCAACATGCCAAATAACACTTAATTCAAACCACTTTCATGTTGAAATACATAAGTTGCAAAATTTCCGCAGAATTTGTTCTAGGAGCTTTAAATCGAGCTTTAAATTAAGTGCATAAATCTAGGAGCTTTAAATCGATTTAATCCCCCCCCCCCCACCACAGTGGAAATCTTTCCACTGACCGTTCCAAGGCGGTTCTTCTGTGGCGGTTTGTTTATGGTGTTGTTTGTTACTTACTGTGTGTATCACTTGTGTCTTTTTATTATGGATGGCCATATGGCCATTTCGTGGGAAAGTAACTGTCCATATGGCCGTCCTTTGTTTAGGTTTCCATTATGGTCTGGTCGCTTTGTGTTTGTGTTTTTTTTCCCTTTGGTGTCTTTGGTGGGAGGAGTAAGTTAATTGTATCGATTTCTGAACTTTGTTTTACTTCTACTTTTAATAGTTGTGCCGATTATGACGTACGAGGACCGATTACCCCTTACGGGAGCATTACACCTTGCGGGGACAGAAAAAAAAAGCCAACAAATGGGTGTTTGATTGAAATGCGTTTTTTTTTCTTTTTTTTTTCATTCAATAATCCACACAAAAGGTTCATCAAAGCCCTGAAGACACTGCAGTTGCTCGGTACGACTGATAATACTGTTAACTCTATTCAGAACGATAACTTAAAATCGAAATTCGTGCGCTCGTATGAATTGCTCAAACAAATGTATCCAAATTCATGTACTCGAACGAATTGCTGAAAACCTGATATTAGATCATTTTCAAGATATTTATATGATATGCTCGTACAGTAGAATAAATTTCGTATTAGATACGCATTTTACTATACGCTCCCGCCCATCGGGGCTTGGAGAAATAGTGCTTCTGAAATCGCTAACGTTTAAGGAGCGTTCGCACTCGCAGGCAATCTTAGACATAAACGGTTTACCAGTACTCCAGTGCGGTCGGTGTCAGCTCTGCGCAGAAGCAATATTTCTCCAAGCACCGATGGGCGGGAGCGTATAGTAAAATGCGCATCTAATATGAAATTCATTCTACTGTACGAGCATATCATATAAATACATTGAAAATGTATTTATATCAGGTTTTCAGCAATTCGTTCGATTACATGAATTTGGATACGTTCGTACGAGCAATTCATTCGAGCACACGAGTTTCGATTTTAAGTTATCGTTCTGAATAAAGTTTATAGTATTATCAGTCGTACCGAGCAAATACAGTGTCTTCAGGGCACTGATGAACCTTTTGTGTGAATTATTGAATGAAGAAACGCATTTCAATCAGACACCCGTAAGTTGGCTTTTTTCTGTCCCCGTAAGGGGTAATGCTCCCGTAAGGGGTGATCGGTCATCGTAAGTCATAATCGGCATAAATATTAAAGCTCCTGGAACAAATTCTGCGGCAATTTTGCAACTTATGTACTTCAACATGAAAGTGGTTTGAATTGCGTGTTCTTTGGCATGTTGGATTAGTTTCGCATCGTCCGAATGGCTGAAAATGCCTTCATTCGGCACTAGAAAATAGATCAAAACAGAAATATTTGACTACCTTCCCCAGGGAGAAATTAAATTTAAAATCGACCGCTTGCCTTTGCATGTCCACACTCATCTTTTCTGATGCAGAAATCAAAGTTGTTGGGAATAGCATTGCCCGATTTCCCAAAATATGTTTACAAACATGACTAAAAATCATAAATTGGGAACACTCACCTGTTTGTTGACATATTTGTGGTCTCGGAGGGCATAACCGGAAGTTCCTGTAAGGATTTTGAGTGCATAACCGGCGGATACCCTTTACGAGACTACCAGCCGCGATAGTAGATCCTTCCATTTGTGTTTGAGTTCATTTGTTGTCATTTTATTTATTTATGTGTTTTTGCTTTCCAGTCGAATTTACAGCACATTGTATTGCCTGCCAGTTTTGCTTTTTCCATTTTGACGTCGACACATTGCAGAAATTTGATCATTTCTCTTTTCAATTTTTTTACCCCAACATTTTCGTTATATAAGTTCAAGAGTCTCAAAATTTCATTTTCTTCAATCTTCGTTTTTTTTTCTGGCAGACATTGTATCAGGACATGCACTGCAGATGTGTTATGCATAAATTTCTGTCATACAAAAAACAAGTGGAGGCAATGATCAGGAATCGAAACAATCAACCCACAGCTACCATCAGAGACACCAATTTGAAAGGAAAAGACACACAAACATGAAACAACAGACCCTAATGGCAACATCAATAGCGGAAAGCCAAAAGGACAGTTACTTTCCGACAAAATGGCCAATAGGCTATCCAAAATAAAATAATATAAGCGACACAAACACCCAAAAGACAAACCATAACAAAAATAAACCGCGACAGAAGAACCGCCTTGGAACGGTCAGCGGAAACGAATTCCACTTGGGCTGGGGGGGGGGGGGGAGCTTAAATCGATTTTACGTGGCCACAGTCCTCGCCCTTACTTCCTTCGCAATTAAGACAAATAATTGGTTCAGTCCGCATGAAGGCCTCCTAACTTGAAGCGTGTGTATCGGGTGTATAAACCTTGAAGCGTGTGTATCGTTTGTATAAAGCAGAAAAAGCATTTCGCATATAATATATATGATACATCATACAATTAATGCTATACACCAGTATCCCTCCAGTCGCAACTAAGTCCGACGTACACCCGCTTTATGTACTCCAAAATTTAAAGACAGTCGTACGCTGGGCTTAGCTGCGCCTCAGGGCGTAGCATACGCTGGCATTAACTACGCTACCTGTGTGCACTCGGCTCCGGAGGCCGCTACGCTACCCGTATGCACTCGGCTCCGGAGGCCGCTACGCTACCCGTATGCACTCGGCTCCGGAGGCCGCTACGCTATCCGTATGCACTCGGCTCTAGAGGCCGCTACGCTACCCGTATGTAATCGGCTCCGGAGGCCGCTTCGCTACCCGTATGTACTCGGCTCCGGAGGCCGCTACGCTACCAGTATGCACTCGGCTCCGGAGGCCGAGTGAATAAAGCAGACGTAAGCCTACGTCAGGCGTATGTCGTCGTAAGTCGCAGCATTTTACGCGATATGCATAATCGATGAGTGTCGCAAACATACACGTAAACTCACTCATAAAGTCACGTCTACTAGGTAGCAGGCTTAACTCTAGCGTATCGTCATTATGTCGCATTACTCTTTGAAACAACGGGTCGAACTGCACACTGGTTTGAAGAGAAAACGGGTATTTAGAGAAAGATCAAATCCTTTAGATGTTTATAATGATACTGAGCTCAATAGGCGATTTAAATTACCTCGCTATAAATTGCTTGAATTAACGGATGAGTTCCGCCCTGACTTGGAACATCCTATATACGCGGCAACAGCGTGCGATTTCAGCCGAAATTCAGATACTTGTTGAAACTTGATAAACAACAACAAACGGGACTTGGGTCCAACAACATTTATGTGAAAGGCCCTGGGTTGATCTTGACCTATTTTACAACATGATTAACTCTGTTCTGTCAGGAGTTGAATATAAATTATGATATACGACCTAAATATGTAACATCAAGTCATCACGTCAATCATTGATTATCAAGCTAATGAATTCACAACCTGTCACTCAGTTATCCTCTTTTTCCCTGTTGAAATATTCAGAAACGCTCTTCCTCTGTTAACATCGGTGACTCAGATGAGCGATATTTGCATTATAGTTTATGGTCATATTTTTTTTATCAGAAAGTGAAACTTGCAAAGCCATGAAGGGCAATTTTATCTCATGTGGATTGTTTTCCAAAAGGATTGCTTTGTTTTCAATCAAATAATTCAAAACTTTGATTAGATGTCCGCATTGATACTACATTCTTTCATATCTCCAATTATTATTCCGATGAAAAATTGTGATATTTTATTCTTTCGTATACTTCAAACATAGGTCGCGTGTGCAATTTAGAAACGTCTTATTGAGGATGTTCTAACGAGTACATGTACCAACAAGCTATGTCTTGGAGAAGAAATAAGAGAAATATTAAATCCCACATTTCCCTATATAAAGTGAGTTGGGAGACCTTCGTGCGGACTGAACAAATTGTATGTCTTAATCGCGACGGAAGTAAAGGCAAGAATTGCGGCAGCGTAAAATCGATTTAAGCCACCCCCACCCCATCCCCACAGTGGAATTCGTTTCAATGACCGTTCTAAGCCGGTTCTTCTGTCACGGTTTATTTTTGGTATGGTTTGTCTTTGAGTCTTTGAGTGTGTGTATCGCTTATATTTTTGTTTTGGATAGCCAATTGCCCATTTTGTCGGAAAGTGACCGTCTTTTTTGGCATTCCGCTGTTGGTCTTTCTATTAGGGTCTAGTTATTTCACATTTGTGATGCTTTCCCTTTGGTGTCTCTGGTGAGAGCTGTGGGTTAAGTCTATCGATTCCTGATCATTGCCTTTTTAACATGATGATATGTTCTGTGCCATACTGTTTTGATTGGCCAGTTTGTGGGAAAGTAACTGTCCTTTTGGCTTTCCGCTGTTGGTGTTTCCATTAGGATCTGTTGTTTCATGTTTGTGTGTCTTTCCCTTTGGTGTCTCTGATGGGAGCTTTGGGTTGATTGTATCGATTCCAAATAATTGCCTCCACTTCTATTTTCTAGAAATACTGAGTACAGCAGAGCTCCCATATTAAGGCCATCTTTGGGATTGTTCACTTTTGAACAGTCCCAAATGTGGTCCTATTCTGGAGGATACTGGGTGCCTTAAACATAGAACGTGTTTTAAGCACAGAAAGAAAAAAACAGAACATTTTTAATATGTTTTTAAAAGAATATATAGTCGGTCTTAATAGCGGAATTTTACTGTATGTTGCCCAATATTGTTATTTTTGCAATACAGTAGAACTTCGATGGCTCGAACACCGATGGCTCGTTTACCATGGCTGAGTCGAACCCGTTCTTGAGTCCCTAGGGAATTTCTGTACGTTAGAAATAGGTCGAGTAAAAATTAGGATATTTTCGTCTTTTATCTTGCAAATGTATGCTGTGTGTACACATTAGAATCGCCTCGATGAGGCGATTCTAATGAGTACACACAGCATACATTTTCATTATAGAACACAGAAAAAGATGTCCTAAAGTGTGTCGTTATGCCTCCTGGCATTAGCCCTCAGTGGCTCGAACTACCCCTGTCTCGAACAGATTTTCCTGGTCTCAAAGGTGTTCGAGCCATTGAAGTTCGACTATGTATTTTTAAAGGTGTTTCAATGATAAGCTTTACATGTGATAACATCAAGTGCAGTATGGTTCACGTATCTCTCACTGTGTGTTATTGTCTCTACAGTAATCAAATGCGCATCTGTTACATATTGCTATTCAATAACTCGTTTCATGAACCTAATGCCAATTTGCAGACATCGATCCATTCAGATACATAGTACATGTATGCATAACTTGGACCACTGCACTTTTTATGAACAAATTGGTAACAGATTTAAGGCAGCTACTTTTCGCATATGCGACTAGCAAAAGCGCAATTATAACAGTGCCATTGTAGCCATGCCCAAGGCTAAAAAATGTAATGAAAAAAGGTCCATATTTTTTTTTATTTTAAGTTGTCTCAGGAATATTTTGTTGTTGGTCTATATGTTGGCTAGAATTTCACATCATACAGACCTACGATAGCTGGACATCACCCAGTAGATAGACTAGTCTTGGCCAATACGTGGAAAATATAAACATGTAAAAAAAATAATATTATGATATATTTAAAACAAAAAAACGCAATTGTCAGTCTAGTAGCTTGTGTATTATATAATATACAGACCTAAGGTAGCTGGATATCACTTAGTAAATAGACTAGCATTGGACTTTCACCACTTTACCTAACCCCATACACATTTTTCGAGCAGCCTTATGCATAAGTGGCTAACCAGTACAGTAAGCATTATTTTGCCAGAACGGTGCCGAGAAGAGAATGAACGTAGCAAATATTTCCGGCTGTGTGTTTCGAGTTTAACGTACCAATACTTTAGATTATTGACTGGGAATAATTTTTGAAATGACAAGGATTTGCATTGCTTCATTTCCGTTTAACAACACATAATCCTCTGAGATCGCGTGAGAGTCGGGCATTTACACAGACTAATAGGGCAAAGTTTGACAATAGCAACGATATCCGTTTAATACGACACGCTAAATGTGCATCTAATACAGCAGACTTGAGGTTAAAATGATGTTTACTGTACTGCTTAGCAAATTATGCATAAGGCAGCTCGAAAATGTGTACGGGGTTAGGTAAAGTGGTTAAAGTCCAAGGCTAGTCTATTTATAAGTCCCATAAAATTGGAATTGGTCTGTTGTTTCATGTTTGTGTGTCTTTCCCTTTGGTGTCTCTGATGGGAGCTGTGTGTTTATTGTATCGATTCCCGATCATTGCCTCCACTTCTATTTTGTATGACTACTGTGGAGCCTCGCTATTCAGGCAGCATTTGTTCAAAAACAAATTGCTGTAGCGAATCCAAACAAGGAGTAGTATAATTGATTGTATGCTATAGAGTTTTATCAGTTACCCCATGTATATATTGCATTGTAACGCATTGACCCAATAAAGATATGCTATCTCAGGACAAGTGAGCTTTAACACGTCAACGTGACATTGCACTTTTATGAATGAACCGAAGTACTGGAAATGACAATAAAATGTTATTGGTACTGGGAAAAATGGCAAATTTACTTGAAAAAATATCATAGGAAAAACATGGTTAGTTTATACTAAATATATCGACGACCAGAATGCTTGGACGCACTGAGGACCATGAATAACTGACCGTAAATTGCTAATATAATAGTGTACAAGGATATAAACTGATAAATAGAATACCAGATATGTGTCATTTGATATCAAGTTTATCAGGCTCGGCTTCGAGAACGCATGTAGAATCGCTCGACAAGCCTCGCGATTCTACAAGCGTTCTCGAAGCCTTTCCTGATAAACTTAATATCAAAATACACCAACCTGGTATTCTCTATTTACGGTCCAATCAACACTAGGTAATAAATGACTTTTACCCTTAATTACTCCAAGTTACAAATGTTGTCGACAGTTGTTAGAATCGCCTCGAGGAGCCGTTTTTGGTAGTATTAAATACATTGAAGTTACAGTATTCTTGAATATCTCTATTAATCGTCCTATCGCGGGATCCGTTCCGTTGAAATTGTCGTTATAACAAGTTTTATCGTTTTACCGAATGTCGGTATAAAGAGGGTTGACTGTATTTATTTTTTTTTTTTTTAATTTTTGATATTGTTTACGGTACTTTCACCGGGTTTCACAAGTCCGTGTAACGAACATCTTTCTAAACCCAACTTTATATAGAGATAAGTGGGGGTCAAAGGGCTAAACGTTATTTTCCATATTTTTGCTCAAAACCATAGCTTGTGTGTACTCATTAGAACCACCTCATTGAGGTGATTCTAACGATCACTGACATCCCATGGTTGGACTTGTAATAAGGAAAATGCAAAAACAAAATAATATTAATCTGATAAATGCTAGTTCCAGAAATATGAAAAACGTCATTTTTGCATGCGGACTTCTCCAAAATTACCAAAATAGTGTTGACAGGGACAAAAAAAACTCAACACAAACACACAAAACCACTTCTATGGCTGATTTTCCACAAAACATCATTTTGCAAAGACTGAGCGTTTTATCACGACTACTTCAGAATTAAGGGGAGAAAGGGTTAAATGCACGATGCCAGTCATAACGCTAACATGTGCATGGGGCGGTTAATATTCTGATGGAAATGTATGATATATTGTGTTTATTAATACTCCAAACTGAGGTTGTGGGTGCTCATTAGAAACGTCTCATTGATGCGGTTCTTAGTAGTACCCACAACCTACGTATAAGAGCAGAAAACAAAATGTATACATGTACCCTTGTTAACCAAAGTTTTGTCTATATAAAATAGGGTTTAGAGGGGTTTTCATGACACGGCCTTGTTAAACCATTTTGTACCGGAAACACCAAAACGTGTTTGCTCAGGGTCTACACTATTTGCCAAAAGTTCAGCTATTTTCCGAATAAATTTTGAAGAAAAACACAACCTGTCACCCCTTAATTTCGAAATGGACTCCTGCCATATATAAGGAGGAATACTACATTTTGGTGCAAAAAGGGTTAACGCGATGTCAAGACGATATAGCCGAACTTCATTGGCTAGAACACCTTGATGACCGTAAATTTGTTCGAGACGGGAGTGAGGAATTTGCATTTGCGAGCTTGTTTGGAGTTTAACGGCCCAGTAAAAACTATTTACGTCATATTAAGCAGGCCCGTTTACCTAGCCAGACTTTTCCTGGGCAGGCATTGACAAGTATAATGTAAAATATTCAAATGAAATCAAGAACATAAGCACATAAGCAGTTAACCAGTACATTGCACGTTCTTTCGCAAGAAACTGACAAGTATCCTTCTTGAATCACCGGAAGTGAGAGAACGACCGTGGTAAAGATTTCATGAGCAATCTCCAGAAAAGACTGTTGTCGACCCGGCTGGGATCGAATCCCACGACCTCCTTGTCACCAGTCAGACAGGGATCCGACTGAGCTACGAAGTCCGGGACACTGAGGAATAATCAAAACACCAGGTTCGCCCGTCCATCGGGGCTTGGAGAAACAGATCCACGCAGAGGTGAAGCTGGCCACACATGAGTACTGGTAAACTGCTTAGACGGACTAAGCCTGGCTAATGCAAATAAGCCTTTTGGTTTCATTAGGTGACAGGGCTTGATATGTCATTTCGTCTCAATGTCGGGTAAAAGCCCACAAAATTGGAAGCAGCGTCTCTAAAATTACCTAAATAGTGTTGACGGGGACGTTTAACATCAACCTAAACACACCAGGTCAGGAGTTGGTTGGTTGTTTGATTTTAGGTTTAACGTCCCCGTCAACACTGTAAAGGTCATTTTGGAGACGTTGCTTCCAATTTCGTGGGACTTTTACCCGACATTGAGATGAAATGACTTCTCAAGCCCTGTCGCCCAATGAAACCAATAGGGTTTATTAGTATGGACGGTCCGCCTCGCACCGCGGTTCCTGGACTGGCTTAGATCCTCTAAGCGGTTTACGATGCTTCCACGCAGAGCTGTATCCGGCCCGCACACTAGTACTGGTAAACCGCTTAGAGGATCTAAGCCTGTCCAGGAACCGTGGTGTGAGGCGCATGGCCAACTATATCTGACATTAGCCCGATGACTTTCAACCGTGACAGTCGCACAGAAAGTCAATATTGGGTTGTCTCCCTTTGACTGAGGCCAACGATAGATACCTATTCGTGTACCTATCGTGTAATCAATATTGTGTTTTAATCCGGCCGTGTGTGAAAATGACCCCGGGGGATATTGAACGATAGATACGTCTAGTTAATTTTGATCTGCGTGTTTTTGTACTTTAAGCGAGAAAAATTCTCGTTTTGTCAAACGGTTAAAATTGAGCCTTTTTGTACTTAAAATATTATCGGGTCTCATAAATCCATTTTTTCTGGAATGTGATATTCCACATTATTTAAAAAAAAAACATTTATAGTTAATGGACGTCAGATTGCATTATTTAAAATTACATTGTTTAGTAAAGCAACATGTTCATAAGTCCATGTAATAAAAACCCCTGTAAACCCCACTTTACATTACAGAAGAGAGAGGTTTAGAGGGGTTACAAGGTGTATTATCCGCACCAAGACATTGTATTTTTCATCATAAAAATAATGTTTTTTTTAGATATAAATTAACATTTCGAAGATAAGAAAGAAAACATTGTCACAAGGATATGTTTTCTTAATGGGTTGACAGTTTTGTTTGATTAGAGGTTTAACGTCCCCGTCAACACTGTATAGGTCATTTTGCGGACGTTGCTTCCAATTTTGAGGGACTTTTACCCGGCACTGAGATGACATCTCAAGCCCTGCCACCCAATGAAACCAGTAGGGTTTATCTGCATGGACGGTCCAACTCGCACCACTTTTCATGGGCAGGCTTAGAGCCCCCATGCAGTTTACTAGTACTCATATGCTGTGCAGTCAGTTTCAGCTCTGCTTGGAAGCATCATGCAGCCCAATCTATTTCTTCAAGCCCCGTTGGGCGGAGGCCGTAATGGGTTGACAGCAAAGGCCATGATCTAAGCTCGACGTCTGATCAGAGCATGCACTGTTTCCAGCATAAGTGTCCATGTTTGGGCTTTCCCGTCCGAAATGTACTTAAATCGGCTTGACTATCATTATAATGTTAACAAGTCCATGTCACTGATGAACACCCCTTCTAAATCCAACTTTATATAGAGAAAACTGTGGTTTGCTGGAACATAATATATATTTTTCTATTACTTTTGTCCCAAACATATGTTGTGGATATTCGTTAGAAGCGAGGCGGTTCTAACAAGATCCGCAACCTATATTTAAAGTAGTAATAAACTATGACACACTTTTTTAATAACCGTTTTCTGCAACCTAAAGAATGCATTATTTCACATGGATGTGTTATCATAATGGTCGCAATGATTATTCAATATTGTAACATATCCATGTTAAGGTAATGCTTACTTACACTGTTTGAAATTAATTGTGACTAATCAAAAATATAAAACGAAGCATTAGGTTTTAATTACTCTTTATTTACCTGTAACCATTTTGATTATCTATAATAACATACTGCAAATTCAAACATCAAATATTTATTAAGAAAGGTTCATTGATTGTTAATTTGTTTGTTTGATTCGAAGTTTAACGTCCCCGTCAACACTGTATAGGTCATTTTGGAGACGTTGCTTCCCATTTTGTGTGACTTTTACCAGACATTGAGATGAACTGACATCTCAAGCCCTGCCGCCTAGTGAAACCAATAGGGTTTATAAGCATGGACGTTCCGACTCGCACCGGCTTAGATCCTCTGAGCGGTTTACCAGTACCCGTGTGCAGTCGGTTTCAGCTCTGCGTGTAATTGCATCATGCAGTCCATCTATTTCTTCAAGCCCCGAAGGGCGGGGCCGTTATTGATTGTTAATGTAAAGGAATATGTTCAAAATGCCGACAATAACAAACAACAAATTGCCCGATTTATCAAAAGGGACCAATCACTTACATATCTGCAAAATACATTACGAAAACACGCCTATACAGATGCATTGAAAACGTTACTACCGAAAAAAAAAAAATAAAATAAAATAAGATGAAAACTTGTAATATTTTTCTTATTTCTGCTCAAAAACATAGATTTTGGGCACTCGACAGAACCGTCTAGGCGAGGCGGCTCTAACGAGCACCCACAATCTATGTTTTGAGCAGAAATATGAAAAATACCACAAGTTTTCATCTGAAAATTTTCTTTGTTTGATTTTTAAATTTACAATGTATTTATATAGGCGTGTTTTCGTAATGTATCCGTTGAGACGAGAACCTTGAGTCTGAGTTGTAAGCATAGAAATGCAAAGGAGATACTCTTACTGATTTTAATGCGGATAAATCTATCGATTTGTCTTGACACAATAATTGCCGATTATCTATCGATCTATCTATCTATCTATCTATCTATCTATCTATCTATCTATCTATCTATCTATCTATCTATCTATCTATCTATCTATCTATCTATCTATCTATCTTTCTTTCTTTCTTTCTTTCTTCTTTCTTTCTTTCTTTCTTACTTTCTTTCTTTCTTTCTATCTATCTATCTAGTCTCAGTTGCTTCTTAGTGACTCAGTAAGTATATTTATCATGCCATCATTGTGTGAAAGGAGTAAAGATAAACAACTTCAAGTTTTCAGTTGTTCACAAATAATATTCATCTTCCTTTCTTTTTTCTTCCTTTATTTATTTATTTATTCGAAAATACACATGAAATATTGTTATATTCTCATTTATGCTGATAACACAGAGTTTGAGCACTCGTAAGACCGCCTCGTCGAGGCGATTCTAATGAGGTCCAACAATCTCTGTTTTAAACAAGCAATAAGAATACTCCCCCGAGAAGAAGTATTTGTGGCGGCCTGTGCCGCCAATGTCTCTTAGCTAGTTTATATGTTTCTCTTCCTTATTTTTTTATTGCTAAACGAGTAAATCTTTCTTTCTTTTTTAAATGACGATAACTTCATCATATTATACGCTCTTTCTTTCTTTCTTTCTGCTCAGGTAAATGACGCACGTCAATATAATCGTTCATGATGGATTGCTAATCGATCAATACATTGAGTAAGCACACTTCCGACTACCTGTCGATAATCGAATTATCACCAAGTATTGTGACGCACGCCGTTAATCTTTGCACCAATAGTAGTCACTAGACCAGTAAGTGGCAACTTGACCTGCAGTTGTATTTAAAAAGTAATATCATAAACCTGGGGACGGTAAATAAAAATAATTCAGATAAAATGAACAATTAAGACTCAGGGTTTCATCCGAGATTACGCTTCTTGCTAAAAAGAATCACCGTTTTATCATCACGATAGCAAGTCCGTGTAATGAAAACCCTCTAACCCCCACTTTATACAGAGAAAAGTGGGTATACATTATTTTCTTTATTTCTGCGCCAAGACATAGGTTGTGGGTACTAGTTAGAACCAGTCGCCTCTACTGGCCGTGCATTTAGATAATATATTTATTTACAATATTTTTTATTTACTTTCTTTTACGCCACAGCCATAGATATTTTTGTCATTTCGAGTTGTACGCAAAAATTACAGAATATAGACAATGCGTTTCTGAAGATTTAGAAAGTAAACGGTTTTCCTAGACATATTACTGAGCAATTACTGAGTTTCATGTGGACAAATCTTCATTGACACAATTATCTATCTATCTATCTATCTATCTATCTATCTATCTATCTATCTATCTATCTATATCTATCTATCTATCTATCTATCTATCTATCTATCTATCTATCTATCTATGCGAGTGGATCGTTCATGCATATAAACCCTATTAGTGTAATTGGGTGGCAGGGCTTGAGATGTCATTTCCTCTCAATGTCGGGTGAAAGTCCCACAAAATTGGAAGCAACGTCCCCAAAATGACCTATACAGTGTTGATGGGGATAAATAAAAACGTATGTTATCAATGAAATGTTTCCAGCAATCATCCCAAACCTTTTCTTCTGTACAAAACATAGGTTGTGGGTACTCTATAGACCGGTTCTTGCAAATCTTGATTAATATGTATTTGTCTGTTGAAGCAATTAAAATAAATTTTAAAACAACAGTTCTAGCAATAACCCTCAACCTATAAGAAGGTACTGTGTCAAACGGATGTATTCTCGTTACTTGGACCCAGTATACATGTATAATTCACGGTCCCCGCCCATCGGGGCTTGAAGAAATAGATTGACTGCATGATGCTTCCACGCAGAGCTGAAACCGATCGCACACCAGTACTGGTAGACCGCTTAGAAGATCTAAGCCTGCCCAGGCAAAGCGGTGTGAGTCCATGCTTATAAACCCTATTGGTTTCATTGGGCGACAGGGTTTGAGATGTCATTGCATCTCATTGTCGGGTAAAAGTCCCACAAAATTGGAAGCAACGTCTTCAAAATGATCTTAGTCCTATACTGTGTTGACATGGACGTTAAACCTCAAATCAAACAAACAAATCAAACATGTATATTGGATCCAAGATATAATAATAATAATAATAATAATAGATTCTCATTATCTAAATAATACCTATTCTGCTTAGAACTTAATGCATATGAATAAAGTTAATCTCTCCGGAAAGAAAATACAATATACCTTGCGCGCGTGTCCATTAATCTTCAGGCTTCCTGATGGTCAGTAGCCGGTATACAATACACATCACGTGTCATAAAAAGCGATAACTGAATTCAGCTTAAATACCCGTGATGCCCCCCCCCCACCCCCACTCCCCACTGAGTGTGCTGAAAATATATGGGCACAGAACCGCCAAATTGATATGGTTCTTACAAGTACTTTCTACCTATATTTTGTGTAAAATCATACTGATTCCTGATAACCCGACTGTTTTATATAAAAAGTAGAAGTAAAACAAAGATCAGGAATTGATACAATTAACTTACTCCACCCATAAAAGACACCAAAGTGAAAGAAATACAAACATTAAGCGACCAGACCATAATGGAAACCTAAACAAAGGAAGGCCATAAGGACAGTTACTTTCCCACAAAATGGCCATATGGCCATCCAAAACCAAAAGACACAAGTGATACACACAGTAAGTAACAAACAACGACATAAATAAATCGCCACAGAAGAGCCGCCTTGGAACGGTCAGTGGAAGATTTCCACTGGGGGGCTTAAATCGATTTTACGTGGCCACAATCCTCGCCCTTACTTCCGTCGCGATTTAGACAAATAATATGTTCAGTCCGCATGAAGGCCTCCTAACTCATCAGTGCAACATCTCCGTGAACACAAAAATCAAAGAACCACGGAGGTGAGACAACGGTGAGGACTCGACAGCAAGAAACCACAGAAATGCTGGAGCAAAAGAAAACCAACAGTTAGACTCCGATCAGCCCGACCAGAGACAGAGCATCAGGCACCAACCAACATTATCTCTCTAATTTTCGATAAGCCTTTACGTTGGAGCCGTCATAGAATCTGAGGCCTGACCCACCGGCGTGCAATTAAAGAGGGAAGCAAAGTTGCCAACCGTGATTGGGTTAACTACCATGCATGCAGTCTGTCGTATAATATCCATGTTGGACCCAATCTTTTTATATCGAAGAATGATTTTACGAAATTGGGTGCTGAAGTCATTGCGGTTATGTATTTTTCTGAATTTATATACTAAGTCACCATAAAATTCGGGTTCCGATAGACCTTGTTGCAGAAGAGATTTAAGTCCAATATTGAATTTTGAAATTAAATCAGAATGGCGTCTATAAAATTTTGAAAAGGCTTTAAGTTTGGTTAACATGCATATTCTTTTTCGCAGCATCATGGAGAGAACACCAGAAAAAGGGTACACACCTAATCTTAAATCACTTAACAGTTGAATTAAATAAATAATTAATTTAAATAAAAAAAGAAAAAATTCTAATAATCATTTGATTATACATAAATGAATAGAATAATAATAATAAAATATACACATACCGATAATACATCCGTGCGGCATAGTGCATTTTTGACATGTCAAAAACAGTTAATTGGTCAAAGTAAACTCATCAATACTTAAAACATAGTTATAACCGCCTCATTGAGGTGGTTCTAACGAGTACCCACAACCTATGTTTTGGAGAAGTAGTGAAAAAAAAAATGAATACCACAGTAAACCCCAGTTTTCTCTATATAAAGCAGTTTTTAATTAGGTTTTCATTACAACCAAGATAATAATAATGAATACAAAACAATTAACATAGGCATTAGGCATGAATGGCATCTTTACGGTTATTTTTTTATTATTTACCAGACTGAATTCACAATAGCATTTAGATAATCAAACGCATGTTAGAAAAATAAAAAATAAATAAAAATAAAATAAAACAAACATTCCTCTGGTATTCCAACAAAACAATGTGCGAACAACGAAATGTCAGATTAGCCTGTATCTGAGTAATTGGAATAAGATATATATTATAACCAAGTTATATAATATTTTTAGAAATTTCGTGACAAATTCACATGGGTTTCTTTCTTTCTTTCTTTCTTTCTTTAAGCTGTAATCATACAAACATACAAAACAAACAAATGTAATCATAAATCTTATTACTAGCAATGTTTATTTAACTTTGCGTAGTAAGTATAAAGAATGCGCAAAAATCTAATCAGGTCATGAAAATAAAAAAATACGTGAATAAATAAATAAATAAATAAATAAATAAATAAATAAATAAGATGCAGATCAGACACCGCATTCTTAGATTAATTTACATTCCAAGGAGATGCCCAGGCGAACTTGTGTTGATTTTACAGTCGAATGAAACTGACCCGCTTTGGGATTACACGCGTGTGTAGACGATAAAGCTTTTTCTGAATAAGCACCAAATTCAATCGCAAAATGCCGTTATTAAATATTATTTTGAAATATTGTAATTGCTGTCAAAATGCACAATATTGTATACACATTGCGTCTGATACGGGCGTTTTATTGCAATATTAACGGAAAGTGTAGATTTTAGCCGTTAAAGTCGGTTACTGTCGTTGTTTTTCCACAGATTTGTATGCTTCAAGTAAGGATTATAGGCTATTAATTTGAAATTAAAAATGCCGGCAGCTAATTAAATAAAAGTTCCACTTATTTGATATCGTTTTGAAGGAATTTAAACGAACAATAAAATTAAATCGGAACATGTTTGTCAAATTGAAAAATAAAAAAGTTATATTTGTTTAAAAATTGTTTTCCATTAAAGCCCCTGCTATTTCCATCAAGAGATTCTGTACAGGTAAGCCGAGAAGGTCAGCGCACAGTAAAAGGCTTAATCCTTTGCGCCAAAGGCATAAATGTCAATAATAGTTGCGGATGGGACCGTCCATGCTAATAAACCCTATTGGTTTCATTGGGCGACAGGGCTTGAGATGTCATTTCATCTCAGTGTCGGGTAAAAGTCCCACAAAATTGGAAGCAACGTCTCCAAAATGACATTGACAGTGTTGACGGGGACGTTAAACCTCAAATCAAACAAACAAAACGAGTACTAGTGTGCGGGCCGGATTCAGCTCTGCGTGGAAGCATCATGCAGCCCATATATTTCTTCAAGCCCCTATGGGCGGGGGCCAACACCAGGTCAGGAGTCATAGTGGGGATGACTTACCATATCTTTCGAACTAAAAATAAAGGTATGCTGTGTGTACTCATTAGAATCGCCTCATTGAGGCGATTCTAATGAGTGCACAAAACATACATTTTCAAGATCAAACTGGCAGGAAAATTTCGCTAAATTATCCTAATTGCATTGATTTCTTGAGTTACGGGAAAATATTCATAGCCTAGGAACCCAAGAACGATGTCGAACCAGCTATGGCATACGAGCCATCCAAGTGTAACTATAATTTCCATTTATATTCCAGGTTTGTTGCCATTGTGTACCCTATCAAGGCCCATATACTATGTGGAAGAAGGAAGATCATGTTCGCCATACTTCTGATCTGGCCCGTCGCTCTAGGATGTGGACTACCGACAGCTTTCTTCAACACAGTGACGTACCCCCACCCCTCCGTGCCGTTCAAACACTGCATAATCCTCTTTCCGGAACCACACCACTACCGAACGTTTGACTACATTCAGTTTGTTTTGTTCTATTTCGTACCTGTGACAATACAGGTGATTCTGTACGCAGTAATTGGCAAGAAATTGTATGCAAGTACGGATGAGCTCCATACAAGATTTCAGATGCGCCCGGATTCTAAATTCAAAAATGATAGGACATCTGAGACTATCAGAGCGCGGAAGGATGTCGTAAAGATGTTAGCCGCCAGTGTACTTGTTTATATCATTTGTTACGCGCCGCCGCAAATCTTGCTGTTTTATGACACATTTTCACCGGAGCCATTCCAGATCACATGGTCATTTCGGGTATTCAGTATAGTGATATCAAACGTTAACTCGGCGGCGAATCCAGTCCTGTACAGTATATTTAGTCAAAACTTTCGGCGAAACTTTAAGAAGTGTTTATGTTATCTGTGCCTTAGAACGACAAAAGAGTATCGCAGGGCACGCTTTGACTCTTTTGACTCGAGAGGAATGTCACGGAAAGTGAGCAGTGGAGCTACTACAGCCACTTCTGTCTCACGCCTGTGACGAATGGTACCAAGATGACTGCAGACCCCTTCAGATGGGGTAGCTGTTTGAAAAACAAATGTTTTGTCATCCTTTTCAACAGGTGTCTACTCTTCAACGGAAAGGGAAGAAATTGTCATGACATCACGAAAACATGTCTATATAAATTTTATTCCCATAAACCCCAGTTTTATATAGTGAAACATGAGGTTTACAGGGGTATACATTATTTTCCTTATTTCTGCTCAATAATTGAATTCTGGGTACTTGTTAGAACCGCCTCATGTTTTGGAGCAGAAATATGAAAAATATCAGATTTTATTTAATCTATTTTTTTTTTACTATTAATTTTTGCAGGTAAAAATGTTTAATATATTTACATCACGAAAACACGCCTATATTATTCTGACCCCCTTGAACCCCACTTTTATATAGTAAAACTGGGGTTTAGAGGGGTTAACCTTATTTTTCTTATTTCTGCTCTAAAATATAGATTGTTGGTACTCGTTAGAACCGCCTCAATGAGCGGTTCTAACGAGTACCAACAATCTATATTCTAGAGCAGAAATAAGAAAAATAACGCAATTTTTTATCTTAAAATTTTCTTTTTTTCTATGGAAAACTTTACAAAGTATGCGTATAGGCGTGTTTTCGTAATGAATATGCGTGTTTTCGTAATGCATTTCTCCCTTATCGAAATGGCCCTACTCTTAGAGAAAAGAATTAAAGATTTTGATCATTTGGAGCAAATTCTTTGCGCTAGGAATAGACTGTTTTACAGTTGAGTAGGTTTTCTAGAACTCAAAAATGTCTAAAAAAAGATTGTTCTGTGCTTTTGAACAGACAAAACACACAATTTGTATACATGTATATATCTTACTTGCAAATATACTGTGGGTATTCGGAGTTATTCATATTGATATGAACTTGATGTAGAGACGGTGGTCCGAAAAGGGGACACCACTGGTGTATACTTCAAATGGTTCAGTTCCCGCATTACATATACCACACGGTTTGACACAGAGCATAAAACGATTATTTCTACTGATGAATGACCCCGCCCATCGGGGTTTGGAGAAATAGATTGGGCTGCATGATGCTTCCACGCAGAGCTGAAACTGACCATACATGAGTACTGGTAAACCACTCAGAAGGACTAAGCCTGCCCAGGCAAAGAGTTGCGAGTCGGACCATCCAGTGCATCTAAACCCTATTGGTTTCATTGAGTGGCAGGGCTTGAGATCTCACTTCATCTCAATGTCGGGTAAAAGTCTCACAAAATGGGAAGCAACGTCTCCAAAATGACCTAAATAGTGTTGACTGGGCCGTTAAACCTCAATTCAAACAGAAAATCTACTGATGAACATGTGATTTTATTCTTATTTATTCTGCAAACACACTTTGTGGAAGCTTGTTATAACCGTTCTAGAGAGTACCCGAGACCTAGGTTAGAAGTAGAAAGAAAAAAAAAATGTTTGCCCCCGTTACATGTAACCATTCTTCTTTATATAAAAAAGAAGTGAAGGCAATGATCAGGAATCGTTACAATTAACCCACAGCTCCCATCAGAGACACAAAAGGGAAAGAAACACAGACAAGAAACAACTAGACCAGACCAGAGACAGAGCATCAGGCTACAACCAACATTACATAAAATTAGATTCTCTCTAATTCTCTGAAAGCCTTTACGCTGGAACCATCATAGAATCTGAGGCCTGACCCACCGGCGTGCAATTAAAGAGGGAAGCAAAGTTGTCAACCCTGATTGGATTAACTAACACACATGCAGTCTGTCGTTTAACATTGTACCCTATCTTTTTTTGTCGAAGAATGATTTTACGAAATTGGGTGCTAAAGTCATTGCAATTATATATATTTTTTCGGAATTTATATTCTAAGTCACCATAAAATTCGGGTTCCCATAGACCTTGTTGCAGAAGAGATTTAAGTCCAACATTGAATTTTGAAATTAAATCAGAATGACGTCTATAAAATTTTGAATAGGCTTTGCGTAGTTTATGATACCGGTAACCCTGAAAAAGAAACTTAGCAGTTAACAGTTTATTACGAGTGTTGAAATCAGTTACAATACAAGGGACTCTGGCAAATCAAATTAATATATTCGCCATCGGATGCCGCACGATGAACATCACCAGCTAAGAAAGGAAAATTTACAATCTCAACACCATAATCATCGCGTTTATCATAAATTTTGCAAGAAACAAATCCATTTCCAATTGATATATGTATATCCAAAAAATGGAGCCTCGGTATCAGAAGAATTTGCTTTATTAAACTGAAGTTCTGGGGTGGGGGTGGGGCTAATTTGACTGCTCAAACCATCAAAATAGGTATTGTCAATATTTAAAAAATCATCCAAATATCTAGAAGGCGGGCTAATGGGATTGGTTTTCAACGGAAAGGGACAAGTGGTGCGCAATTTGTACCATTGTAATACCCAAAACTTGTCTAAACAACTTAGTACCAAATCTTATATCTATATTGTCAAGTTGAAAGGTGAGAGCTTGACACACTTTCTAGCATGACCAAAAAGTATAATGTTTATGTTCTTCTGAAGTGAAAAAACCCAACTCTTACATTGCACGCAAGATAGAAGGAGTCTTCCCTATATAAAGTCCATTCAGTTAAACCATTAAGTTTTCCTTTTATAATATAAGATTATGAGGAAGAGAAGTGAAAAGGGTGGAAAATCATAAGCTGACAGACTTGATGCACGAAAACGTCTGGATTTCAATGTATTTAAAACTTTATTAGAATTGTGTATAGACAAAAACAGATTTCTCCCTGATCTTTCAAGACTTTGTCGCAGTATTTGATCATATGTGTTTGATGGCAGTAAAACATGAAGTTAATAATACGTAGAGTTTAGCTGTGGTATAAGAGCTTGGATTTGCAATAAGCCGTGCTTTGTATGGGTTACAAAGTTGTGTATGTAAAGTCGGGTTAACAGGAGTATTTATTACACGGACTTGTAACACGACTCATCCCGTGAACGAATACGTGAAATGAACACCCCTAACCCCACTTTATATAGAGAAAACTAGGGTTTACAAGCGGATACGTTATTTTCTTTTTTTTTCTGCTACAAGACATAGGTGGGGGTTCTCGTTAGAACCGCCTTAATCTATGTTTCAAGTATAAGTAGTTTAGGTCGTAGTACCAAAGCGTTATAACTGAGGAAAATACCATGGATTTTCATCAGAAAAGTAGCCATTTTTGAGATTGAAAAAAAACTGCTCTATGTCGCACGGGTATGTTATCGAAATGTGGCGCAGGATATTGTCATAAGACTACTGTGTGAAATGAAACTCTCGAATCCTCAGCGACTAAGTCGAGCTACATTACAATAACACATTTGTGCGACATAAAGCATTATTTCATATATCTCCAAAATGGCCACTTTTCCGATGAAACTGTATGATATTTCACGTATTTTTACTCCGAACATAGGTTGTTTGTACCAGTTAGAACCGCCTCAATGCGGCGGTTCTAACGAGTACCCACAACCTAGTTTTTGGAGCAGAAATAGAAAAAAAAGTGTATCCTCGAAAACCCTTGTTTTTTTTTTTTTTCAAATTAACGCGGGGTTTAGAAGGGTGATCATGACACGGAGTTGGTCAGACAAAATGAAACTCTAGAGATACGAGAGTTCTAGTGTACAGGTACATGTATTAGATTTTAGAGTTAAGAACAAGTTTCCTTTGTGTCATTTGTCTTGATTGCCATACTTCAAAGTTCAGCAGACTGATCAAGAACACAAAGATGCTGGTTCTGCAAAAGCCTATGCAGTGATTTGCGAGATCTATAAAAAGTAGAAGTAAAACAAAGATCAGGAATCGATACAATTAACTTACTCCACCCATCAAAGACGCCAAAGGGAAAGAAACACAAACATTAAGCGACCAGACCATAATAGAAACCTAAACAAAGGAAGGCCATAAGGACAGTTACTTTCCCACAAAATGGCCATATTGCCATCCAAAATAAAAAGACACAATTGATACACACAGTAAGTAACAAACAACAACATAAATAAATCGCCACAGAAGAACCCCCTTGGAACGGTCAGTGGAAAGATTTCCACTGGGGGGCTTAAATCGATTTTACGTGGCCACAATTCTCGCCCTTACTTCCGTCGCGATTGAGACAAATAATTTGTTCAGTCCGCATGAAGGCCTCCTAACTCATCAGTGCAACATCTCCGTGAACACAAATAATCAAAGAACCACAGAGGTGAGACAACGGTGAGGACTCGACAGCAAGAAACTACTGAAATGCTGGAGCAAAAGAAAACCAACAGTTAGACTCGGATGGGCCCGACCAGAGACAGAGCATCAGGCACCAACCAACATTACCTTGAATTAGATCTCTCTAATTCTCAATAAGCCTTTACGTTGGAACCGTCATAGAATCTGAGGCCTGACCCACAGGCGTGCAATTAAAGAGGGAAGCAAAGTTGCCAACCGTGATAGGGTTAACTACCATGCATGCAGTCTGTTGTATAATATCCATGTTGTACCCAATCTTTTTATATTGAAGAATGATTTTACGAAATTGGGTGCTAAAGACATTGCGGTTATATAGTTTTCTGAATTTGTATACTAAGTCACAATAAAATTCGGGTTCCGATAGACCTTGTTGCAGAAGAGATTTAAGTCCAATATTGAATTTTGAAATTAAATCAGAATGGCGTCTATAAAATTTTGAAAAGGCTTTGCGTAGTTTATGGTACCGATAATCCTGATTAAGAAGTTTAGCCGTTAATAATTTATTACGAGTGTTGAAGTCAGTTACATGACTACACACTCTAGCAAATCGAATTAATTGCGAAATATTAACGCCATAGGATGGCGCACGAGGAACATCACCATCCAAAAAAAGGAAAATTTACAATCTCAAAATCAAAGTCATCGCGTTTATCATAAATTTTGCACGAAACAAACCCATCTACAATAGAAAGATGTAAATCCAAAAACGGTGCCTCGGTATCAGAAGAATTTGCTTTATTTAACTGAAGTTCTGGGGGGTGAATCTGACTGATCAAACCATCGAAATAGGTGTTATCAATATTTAATAAATCATCTAAATATCTAGAAGTGGAGCTAAAAGCTTCAATAATTTCAGATTGGTTATCAATGGAAAGCGACAACATGAAGTCTCTTTCATAACAATACAAGAATAGATCAGCCACAAGGTGTGCGCAATTCGTACCCATCGGAATGCCCACAATTTGTCTAAATAACTTAGTACCGAATTTAATATAAATATTGTCAAGTAGAAAGGTGAGGGCATCACATATAAACCCATTTTATGCTAGTGGACTCTTCACTTGCTACATGTTGGGCAAGTCTATTTGTAATATAAGGGGTGGTAGGCCTATGTTTTCGTTTTTATTCTATTTTTGACGGAAAATTATGTTTGCAAATAGTGCAGGTCGTGATTAGACGCCGCGTTCTGCGGCGTCTGATCTGGGCCTGAATGGTTTGCCAAGGTACCCATTTAGGGGCTTTTGCATGCAAAGGGTTAAAGACGCAGATTCCCCTGCAATTGTCGAGCCTTTAGGGTGGCCATAACAAGCGAAAGCTCAAAAGTTTTCTTGTCTTGGCATGTAGCTTAGTCTGCATGACGTTAACGCAGACCGATCTGAGTATTAGCGGTGCATATCCATGTAGGACGCGTCACAGCCATGATGGACGACCCAACCAACAGCGTAGACAGCAGACTACGGTCGTTATACTACATAATAGCGCATGGACTTGGCGCTGTCCCATCTGCGCCGTACCTGATCTCAGCCACAGTGCCCACAGCAAGAGGGCATGACATGAGATGTCTTGTCTCACACTTAACAATGTATGCCCACTTGTATTCCTTCATCCCACGTACCATAAGGATATGGAACCAGATGCCACAACTGGTTGTCTCCGCGCCCACCTTAGAGGCCTTCAAGCTGCTGGTCCAGGCATCCACCAGGTAAACACTATCCATGCCGTCTGTAAGCTGTACACAGATAGTTTTTTACCAGCACCACATTTCCGTCTCGGACGTCACATGCACTCAAGTAAAAAATACCCGGATCTACCTTGAGACGAACTTTAAAGGAAGAAGAAGTGTCAATTAAACCCCTCCCATCTTATTATAAGGATTCGTTTCATTGAAATTGTTGTTGTAACGAGTTTTGTCGTTATAAAATTGTCAGTATAAACATGTTTATCTGTCGTCAGCGTTTTAAAGATAGTCCTATACTTTCTTCAAACAGTGAAGACACTGATCAGACACCGCGTTCTGCGGCGACTGATCTGGGTCATCATTGTTCGCCAATGTCCAGTTTGTGGTAGCAAGGTATATAAGGAGATTTATTCGTATACTCATAAAATTGAGGCAGTTCGATCACCAACCATGGCTAACCATAGTTAACCTCTGATTTACCAAACTTTGATCGAACGACCGCTGGTTCTATGGCGGAGAAATCGTGACGTCACTCTGGTCCAACCGGACTAAGCGTTGGTGTCCATGGTAAATAGTGAACAAAATGGCGGCGAAATGTAAGAAAATCTGCTGGCCAAAGGGAAAATACATATTTTTAGTGTTGTTAAAGCATTTTTTATAGGTAAGCAGTTGTAAAATGTGCTCAATATGAGAGACATAATCGGCACTGCTATTTCTGCAGTGTTCAAAATGTTGATCTCTCTCGTCGTCACAATAAGTATAATCGTGTCATGGGGGCTGCCATGTATGCTTACCAAAGATCTACCAGAGTATGTTAGATCACACTTGTGAAAGAACATGCGCAGTTTGACTTCCGCTACCCTATTCCGGTCGATGTCCAAAGCTATTGAGAGGAAGATCATAGATGCTATTTGTTAATTTGCACGGTGTAACGTTATCGGTCGGTAAGAAGCAATTGGGCACTGACCGTAAAAGCCTACCATTATTTACGTTGTTAAGGTCCAGAATACGTAAATGACGTCGCCACCAAAATCTACGCGCGTTGACCGGCAACCGAATTGGATACGAAACAAACGTCTTCATTGAAAACGCCCTTATTCTCCTAAAACATAAAAATCTTCAGCTTTATTGTAAACGCATGATACAGAAAATTTATTTATTTATTCATTTATTTATAGTTCTTACAACGACAAGACATAGAGGGTTTATTTTGTGTTTTAGATTGATTACGGTGAAATAATTCTCATGTGTTGTAAGGCTTCCGAGTAAAAACGAGTGAGCCATAGCGAACGAGATTTTTTACACGAAAGCCTTAGAACATGAGTGAATTATTTCTCCGCAATCAATCAAAACAATAAAATAAACTGTTAATTACATTTCCATGCATGTTTTACCTGTGAATTTTCAAATTCAACCATCAAAATAGCCCCAGCAAGGGCATGGATTTCAGGAGGCGTGGTTTAGTTTGAAAATCAGTCGCCATCTTGTTTTCATTTCAATGCAAAATTCACCCTGTGCTTGAAATACAGATTCAACAATGTCATGAAAGTAGAAATGTATTACCAGGAAAATCATACTTTATTTTCGTGTTGCATGTTTTCCTCAAAAATGTCAAATGAACGTAAAAATGAAGTCTGATTTCTATGATTTTATCGGATTCTCCGCAAAACGTTAACTATTGTTATTGTTGTTACAAACACTGTCAGCAACGTCGCCTAGCAAGTATGACGTCAAAACGTTTGAAATGGAATAATTCACTCAATGAATTATAGATTTATAATTCACTGAGAAATCTCAGTAAATCACTACTGAAAATGTAATAAACATGTATTCTGCAATCTTTCAAATAAATTAGCCGAAATAAAAGATAATCACTCATGATCAAATGTAAATTAGAATGAACATCAATCGATAACTGAGACCATTTTGCATACTCCGGTGGTCTCTTTAAGAAATAGATCAGCTCTAGCTGTGATTTGTTGACTAATAAATCACAGTTTGGAGGTTAGTTGTAAAGTAGACAAATCACGTGCAGGTAACGCGCGTGATTTGTCTACTTACAACTGACCGACAAATTGTGATTCATAACTCAATAAATCACAATCTAGAGCTGATATATTTCGATTCTAACAGGCAGAAAATCGGCAATAATGCTGTTATTTCCTTCAACATCTCACAACTTTTCGCCATTGTTAGAAGAAATCCCGCTAAAATTATCGACTGAAACACATGCTTTTATATCCTTTTCTAACGTTTTCGATGCGAGAAAATGACGTCAAGGAAATCGACTAGTGACGTCATACATTGGAAGTGTTTAATGACGTCACTCGTCACGCTCTTCCTTGCCGTGGTTTGTTGTAGAATAAAACAGTTATTTTCCGTTGCCTATGTAGGCGCGCTGTGTTAGGATCATAGTCTTCACAGTACCAAATGCGCGGTTCATTTTACATTAGCCTGGAAACCCATAACTCCGTTCACCTAAAATTGACGGCCCCCGCCCATAGGGGCTTGAAGAAATATATGGGCTGCATGATGCTTCCACGCAGAGCTGAATCCGGCCCGCACACTAGTACTGGTAAACCGCTTAGAGGATCTAAGCCTATCCAGGAACCGCGGTGCGAGGCGGACCGTCCATGCTAATAAACCCTATTGGTTTCATTGGGCGACAGGGCTTGAGATGTCATTTCATCTCAATGTCGGGTAAAAGTCCCACAAAATTGGAAGCAACGTCTCCAAAATGACCTTTACAGTGTTGACGGGGACGTTAAACCTCAAACCAAACAAACAAAACCTAAGGTTGGGCAATCCTGCTTTCATTTTTTTTTTGTTGCAAGAACAATTTTCTGTAGGTATTTTTTAAAGATTTGACTAAATGGCTATGATAATCTCAATATTTAAGAAAATAAATCTCTCTTCTGTTTATTCTACAGCCGTCTAGAAATGCAGGCCGTGTTTTGGGCATGTTCCCATAACTCTGTTCACCCAAATTTATTTGATTATTGTAAGTAGTCAGATTCATTCTATGAATATTATACATGATGAGTGTTTTATTTAGACTGTGTACTATTCTAATTTGATGATACTTTTTATTTTCAGTCACATGCTTGTGACTGGTTAGAGATTATTTTGGGGGACCGCTAAAATATTAAGCATTTTGTAATAAATTTCGATTTCTGTGAATTAATTGTAAATCAAAACTGGTTTTCTTCAAAACAGGTTGCAATGTTAGTTATTTATTACAAATTCTGATGTGTGATAAGTGTAAAAATGATTCCTTTTCATATTAATCAAAAACGAGGGTGAACGGAGTTATGAGACTGAACGGAGATATGAGAAAATGGGATATTTGATCAAATATAACAGCCCAGAAAACGCTACCTGTTACACGGTGAAGTGAAGTATGCAGTGGTCTTAAGATTATTTTCATCGTTTTTGCAAAGACCATTGCTGCTGGATCTTATACTAGGCCTGTCTCACAGACACAAAGACTCTATGTTTGTGTAATATGAACGTATGAATAAAGTTTACCCTCGATTATACACACGGAATATGGCATAACTATCGTCTTTAATAGTGCTGTTCACATATGTGCTAATACATGATGTTTAGAACATTATGTACTAGTAGGCGACACCTTAGAAGAACGTTGACGCCACACTTCTGAAACGTCATTTACAAATTACGTCAAAATGCGCCTAAATAATGCACACTCTATACTTCTTTACGCTGCTAAAGCTCATAAACTAACACGGTATTCAAGGACTTTTTTCACCAAATTCTAATCAACAATAAAAACGACACAAAATATTCGTTTTTAGAAACATTCTATGACCAGTATATTTTCTATTGGCCATAAAGCTTAACCAGAGGACCAGTGGTCCTGAACCGCTCACCTGTCTGGTGACAATTCTCCTACTTAGATCAGCAGAAAATGTCATTTATCCTGCTCATAAATTTTAAAATGCCATCTCAATATTTGTTGGCATTTTAAAACTTATGAGCAGGGTAAATTTCATGCTGAAGTGAGTTGAGCGTGAAAAAAGTTTAATAACCTCGGTGCCTATGCTTCAGACTGGTCCCCTTTTTGTCTATTTTAAAGTAGAAAATAATAAAAAAAAAAACAATAACAACCGACGCTTAAAACTATAAACAGCCTCAATTTATTTTTATTAAACTCTGCACAAAATCAAATAGTTATAAGATAAATATATAGTCGTGGTGGCTATCTTGGTCATGTGACCTAGACCATATTGGCAACATTTCATCTTGGTCATGTGATTGGCATTTTTTCATTTGTTCAACTCACAAAGGCTCCATATTAAATTTCACTTAAATTGGCTCAGCAGTTTTGGAGAAAAAAATATCTGAAATATGGATCCTGAATGACCTTGGTCTAAGGCCAATGAATGACCTTGACCTTTCTGACCCATAGATCTTCAAGTATTCAGTTACTTTACCTGATCTACAAATTTTGGTTACACTGTCTTCAATGGTTTCCTATAAATCCATTATTTTCACTTTGCCCCATGCAAAAACCTAAGTTGGCAAATTTGACATTGCTGAAAAATAGGTCAAGGTCATCCCAGGGTCACCAGTTGTACAAACCATGATGGGCCCGAGTACCATATGCTACATGCCAAGTTTCAAGGCCACTGGCGTTATGGTTCTGGAGAAGAAGATTTTTGAAGGCTTTTTACCATATATGGGCATGGCGGCCATCTTGGGTCTTAGGCCAATGAATGACCTTGACCTTTCTCACCCACAGATCTTCATGTATTCAGTTACTATACCTGATCTACAAATTTTGGTGACACTGTCTTCAATGGTTTCCTATAAATCCATTATTTTCACTTTGCCCCATGCAAAAACCTAAGTCGGCAAATTTGACATTGCTGTAAAATAGGTCAAGGTCAACCCAGGGTCACCAGTTGTACAAACCATGATGGGCCCGAGTACCATATGCTACATGCCAAGTTTCAAGGCCAATGGCCTTATGGTTTTGGAGAAGAAGATTTTTGAAGGTTTTTTACCATATATGGGCATGGCGGCCATCTTGGGTCTAAGGCCAATGAATGACCTTGACCTTTATCACCCATAGATCTTCATTTATTCAGTTACTTTACCTGATCTACAAATTATGGTAACACTGTCTTCAATGGTTTCCTATAAATCCATAATTTTCACTTTGCCCCATGCAAAAGCCTAGGTCGGCAAATTTGACATTGCTGTAAAATAGGTCAAGGTCAACCCAGGGTCACCATTTGTACAAACCATGATGGGCCTGAGTACCATATGCTACATGCCAAGTTTCAAGGCCACTGGCCTTATGGTTCTGGAGAAGAAGATTTTTGAAGGCTTATTACCATATATGGGCATGGCGGCCATCTTGGTCATGTGATCCAGGCCCCGCGAACAAACTTTCGTTCCCCCATCCCACTGAGGCTCCATATGAAATTTGGCTTTGATTGGCCCTGCAGTATAGGAGAAGAAGATCTTTGAAAATGGTGGACGGACGATGGACCATGGCTATACTATAAGCTCACCTATGAGCCTAAAGGCTCAGGTGAGCTAAAAATCCATTATTTTCACTTTTTCCTATCCAAAAGCCTAAGTCAGCATATTTGACATTACTGTAAAATAGGTCAAGTTCAACCCAGGGTCACCATTTGAACAAATTATGATAGGCCCGAGTACCATATGCTACATGACAAGTTTCAAGGCCATTGGCCTTACGGTTCTTGAAAAGAAGAATTTCGAAGTGTTTTTACCATATATGGGCGTGGTGGCCATCTTGGTCATGTGATCTAGACCATATTGGCAGCTCTTCATTTGTTCAACTCCCAAAGGCTCCATATTAAATTTCACTTCAATTGGCTCAGTAGTTTCTGAGAAAAAATGTTTGAAATATGGAACCTGCGTGACCTTGGTCTAAGGTCAATTAATGACCTTGACCTTTCTTACACATAGATCTTCATGTATTCAGCTACTTTACCTTATCTACTAATTTTGGTGACAGTGTCTTCAATGGTTTCCTAAAAATCCATTATTTTCACTTTTTCCCATGCAAAAGCCTAAGTCGGCAAATTTGACATTGCTGTAAAATAGGTCAAGGTCAACTCAGGGTCACCATTTGTACAAACTATGATGGGCCTGAGTACCATATGCTACATGCCAAGTTTCAAGGCCATTGGCCTTACGGTTCTGGAGGAGAAGAATTTTTAAGGCTTTTTACCATATATGGGCGTGATGGCCATTTTGGTCATGTGATCTAGACCGTATTGGCATTTTTTCATTTGTTCAACTCACAAAGGCTCCATATTAAATTTTACTTAAATTGGCTCAGCAGTTTTGGAAAAAAAAAAGTTTGAAATATGGATCCTGAATGACCTTGGTCTAAGGCCAATGAATGACCTTGACCTTTCTGACCCATAGATCTTCATGTATTCAATTACTTTACCTGATCTACAAATTTTGTTGACACTGTCTTCAATGGTTTCCTATAAATCCATTATTTTCACTTTGCCCCATGCAAAGCCTTAGTCGGAAAATTTGACATTGCTGTTAAATAGGTCAAGGTCAACCCAGGGTCACCATTTGTACAAACCATAATGGGCCCAAGTACCATATGCTACATGCCAAGTTTCAAAGCCACTGGCCTTACGGTTCTTGAGAAGAAGAATTTCGAAGTGTTTTTACCATATATGGGCGTGGTGGCCATCTTGGTCATGTGATCTAGACCATATTGGCAGCTTTTCATTTGTTCAACTCCCAAAGGCTCCATATTAAATTTCACTTCAATTGGCTCAGTAGTTTCTGAGAAAAAATGTTTGAAATATGGAACCTGCGTGACCTTGGTCTAAGGTCAATTAATGACCTTGACCTTTCTTACACATAGATCTTCATGTATTCAGCTACTTTACCTTATCTACTAATTTTGGTGACAGTGTCTTCAATGGTTTCCTAAAAATCCATTATTTTCACTTTTTCCCATGCAAAAGCCTAAGTCGGCAAATTTGACATTGCTGTAAAATAGGTCAAGGTCAACTCAGGGTCACCATTTGTACAAACTATGATGGGCCTGAGTACCATATGCTACATGCAGGCATGAGACTGGAGGACTGCTGAAATAATCTGAAACTTGAGTGAAAAAATCTGAAACCCCTATCACCCCTTCCAAAAATATCATTTTTACCACTTTCAGACAAAAACAAGTAACTTTGAAAAACACATTTTAAAGCAAAAAAATCTGAAATCTGCCAAAAATCTGAAAAGTCTCATGCCTGTGTAACATGCCAAGTTTCAAGGCCATTGGCCTTACGGTTCTGGAGGAGAAAAATTTTTAAGGCTTTTTACCATATATGGGCGTGACGGCCATTTTGGTCATGTGATCTAGACCGTATTGGCATTTTTTCATTTGTTCAACTCACAAAGGCTCCATATTAAATTTTACTTAAATTGGCTCAGCAGTTTTGGAGTAAAAAAAGTTTGAAATATGGATCCTGAATGACCTTGGTCTAAGGCCAATGAATGACCTTGACCTTTCTGACCCATAGAAATTCATGTATGCAATTACTTTACCTGATCTACAAATTTTGTTGACACTGTCTTCAATGGTTTCCTATAAATCCATTATTTTCACTTTGCCCCATGCAAAAGCCTTAGTCGGAAAATTTGACATTGCTGTAAAATAGGTCAAGGTCAACCCAAGGTCACCATTTGTACAAACCATAATGGGCCCAAGTACCATATGCTACATGCCAAGTTTTAAAGCCACTGACCTTATGGTTCTGAAGAAGAAGATTTTTGAAGGATTTTTACCATATATGGGCATGGCGGCCATCTTGGGTCATGTTATCCAGACCCGCGAACAAGGCCAATGAATGGCCTTGACCTTTCTGATCCATATACATTCATGTATTCAGTTACTCTACCTGATCTACAAATTTTGGTGACACTGTCTTCAATGGTTTCCTAAAAATCCATTATTTTCACTTTGCCCCATGCAAAAGCCTAAGTCGACAAATTTGACATTGCTGTAAAATAGGTCAAGGTCAACCCAGGGTCACCATTTGTACAAACCATGATGGGCCCGAGTACCATATGCTACATGCCAAGTTTCAAGGCCACTGGCCTTATGGTTCTGGAGAAGAAGATTTTTGAAGGCTTTTTACCATATATGGGCATGGCGGCCATCTTGGTCATGTGATCCAGACCCCGCGAACAAACTTTCGTTCCCCCATCCCACTGAGGCTCCATATGAAATTTGGCTTTGATTGGCCCTGCAGTATAGGAGAAGAAGATCTTTGAAAATGGTGGACGGACGGTGAGCTAAAAATTGACGATTTACATCGGAGGACCATTGCTTTCTATTCACCATATTTGCATTATTTGCTGGCTCCCAGCTTGCACATTGTCAATATTGGAAAAACAGATAACCAGACCCCCCAGACCTTTTAAGGTCAGGGGGGTCTGGTTACCTGTTTTTCCACTCGGTAACGTATCATTTTATTGCTATGTTGAGATGTACTCGCATGGCCAAATTTTAAAAACAAGATGTATAGGAGAGCCCATTTACGTATTCTTGTCCAAGTTTTTTATGGAAGCGGTTGAAAACGACGGGGAATGATCAATTGTTATTAAATAAAAAGACAAATTAACGCTAAACCTATGTAACAAAAAGTTGACCTTCGGAAATAATGATTTTAATAATGGATCCCAAAAAATCGCTAATTAATACTTGTGGTTACAAAAACAGACAAAATAACTTTAAATCTATATTCAAAAATGCCTGCCTTCCGAAATAAGCTTCTTAATAAAGAGTGAGTGAGTGATTTTAGTTTTACGTCCCACCAACAGCTAAGGTCATACGGAGACGGGACCTCGGTTTAAAGACTCATCCGAAAGTCTGGAGAAGCCCGGGATCGATCCTGCGATCCCTGGTTTAGAAGGCGAGTAGCTTAACCACTGCACCACAGGGGCTTCTTTCTTAATAAAGAATCACAATATATCCGTCTTCCCTCAATGTCCGCCAACATGACAAGTAACTTAGATGACTAGCATATTGGGACCCATTAATAAGATGCTTATTTCCGAAGATAGACTTTTTTTAAAATATTTGTCTAAATCGCGATGGAAACACGGGCGAGGATTATGAAATCGATTTACACCCCCCCCCCCCCCCCCCCCCCATCACCATCCCAAGTGGAATTCGTTTCATTGACCGTTCCAATGCGGCTCTTCTGTCGCGGTTAACTTCTGTTATGGTTTGTACCGGCCCGATAGCTCAGTTGGTAGAGTGTCCGCTCCAGGGAACGGGAGGTCTCGGGTTCGATCCCGGGCCGCGACATACCGAAGTCGTTAAAAATGGTACTAGCTGCTCCTCGCTTGGAACTCAGATTTACGGGGTAGAGCTAGGACTGGTCGACCCAATGTCAGGATAATGTGACTGGGTGTGGTATCATGTAATGTGTCTGGGACATGATACTTCAGTGAGGCAGCACTATATACGTGAGCATTGAGCTCCCTGTCGCAACCAGACACCGTCGTGATATGACTGAAAAATTGTTGAAAGCGACGTTAAACCCGAATTCACACACAAATTCTGTTATGTTTTGTATTTGAGTGTGTGTACCGCTTATATTATTTTGTTTTGGACAGCCAATTGACCATTTTGTGGGAAAGTAACTGTCCGTTGGGCTTTCCGCCATTGATGTTTCGATTAGGGTCCAGTTGTTTCATGTCTGTGCTTCTTTCCCTTTGGTGTCTCTGATGGGAGCTGTGGGTTAATTGTATCGATTCCTGGTCATTGTCTTCACTTCTATTTTACATTATTCTGTCTTTTTATTTATCCATAATTGATTATTTTCCACAAGAGTTATTTCACAAATTACTTGTCATGCTCACGGACATTTTGGGATGGCGGCATATTGGGACCAAAGACCAACGTTTATAACACAGGTTTGATGTTTATAACACAGGTTTGATGTTAATTTTCCTTTTTGCAAAATAATAATTGATTATAACTTAAAAAAAGTATTTTTATAAGTTAATTTTGATGTTGTCCGACATTTAGAGGATGGCGGATATTCATGGATGCTTGGGTCATCCCTAAGTGTCCGACAAGAAAAAAAATCAAGTTAAATTTTGAATATTTTACAAAAATCTTTTTCGCAATTTTGTCACTTAATATGCCAAAATCGATCCTTCCTTACCGTTTGCAACAACTCCCAGAAAAATAAACTTAGAGTTTGCCGGACACTTAGAGATGTCGGACGTTTAGTGATCCCACACCCGTTAACACTATGCAGGTTATTTTAGAGACATCGCTTCTATTTTTCTATTTATGTGCGACTTTTACCCGACACTGAAATGAAATGACAGCTCAAGCTTTGCGGCCAAATGAAACCAATAGGGTTTATGTACATGGACGGTCCGACCCGCATAACTTTGCCTGTGCATGCTTAGTCCTAAGCGGTTTACCAGTTCTCGTGTTCGGTTGCTTTCAGCTCTGCCTGGAAGCACCCTGCAGCCAAATGTATTTCATCAGGCTCCGATGGGTGGGGGCCCATATATTAGTTACGTTAACTTAAACCACACGTTTTTCTCACTCTGGAGTGACGGTACCTGCCATAAAAACCCCCAGCTAAAAAGTCCTTCGGACCGCAGGGAACATCTAAGGCTTGTCATATCTAAGTAATTATGAGACATATACGGACAACCTGACATTCAATTGCGATAACACACCGATAACACCGATAACATTGCGATAACACACCCGTGTGATATAGTGCATTCTTACATATCTCCAAAATGGCTACTTTTTGCGATAAAATTTGTGATATATTTCTTATTTTTACTCTTAACATACGTTGTGGGTGTCGTTGTGGCGGTTCTAACGAGCACCCACAACCTATGTCTTGGAGCAGAATTAAGTAAAATAGCATATACCTGTGTAAATCCCGTTTTTTTCTATATAAAATAGAAGCGAAGCTAATGATCAAAAATCGATACACAAATAACCCACAGCTGCCATCAGAGACACTAGGGAAAGAAACACTAGACCCTAATGAAAATATCAATAGCGGAAAGCTAAAAGGACAGTTACTTTCCCGCAAAATGGCCAATTGGCTATCCAAAGCGATACACACACTCAAAGACAATCCATAACAAAAATACACCGCAACAGAAGAACCGCCTTGGAACGGTCAAGTTGGGTTTGTGGGGGGGGGGATATTCATTTCACGAACTTGTTATCATGATGGTAAAAATAAATTGACCAATGCTATCAAGCAAATCTTACGAGCTATGTGTGTTGATGTGCACGCGGTTAAACTTTATTTGTCAGTGAGAAACAATAGAACAACAGCCGTATAGGCCTAGGTATCTACTTTGTTGAATTGTTTGGCAATCAACAAAAGGCAAAATTTTGTTGTGGAACAGATCTTGACGTTTGAGCGTGACAGTAACGGAATCATTTTACATTTACAAGCTGTTTCCGAAACGGTATGTTTATTTCCAGATCTGAATGCCATAAATGTGACAGCCATGATGTCAGTAATGATTAGTAATGATTAGTTAAACTGCCCACAAATTGTCCCTGCGTAGTTAATAAGAGTTTTGCTGAATTATAAACTGCGGATGTCTAGACGTTCATGTCAAACATGAAACGCACGCTAATGGAATTTAGAAGGTACTTGCAGTGTGCTCATGTTTTAAAAGCAATCATTGGCGGCACTACTTTGTTATGATACGTATTTTGACGAAGTCTTTTATTGTGTCATGGCATAAGAAAACCTCTTTCTTCTATTTGCGAACAACAAAGGCGCTGATTAGCCTGCGCATGCGCAGGCTGATCAGCGCCTTTGTTTTCGCAGGGTATATAGTACATTACTTCCTGTTTCTATATGTAAAACTTCAAAACTTGTGTTAGTATGGGCAGCTACGTATACAGGTCTGTGTCTTACCCAGTCGAACATCTCAAAGACAGGTTTTATTGCGACGGAGAGCTCAAATTGAGATCTTACTACAATTACTACTATTAGAAGACCTTTAGATACAATTTCCTGGATATCGGGATTGACAGTATGGAACCACTTCATCAACACTTTACCAACAACCATTTATTAGAATTAGAAATAATTTATATAACTCTCGTTTTCCCTTAGCAATAAGTTTCAATCATTCCACTGATGGCACCAGGAGAAAGAACATATACATGTAACAAGCCGAAAACCTTAAAAGTGCAAATTCAATAAAAAATAAATCCATCGGTTTCCCCTATCGCGCTAAAGAAAGCAAGGTAAACAGTCCATTACGATAACACATCCGTGTGATATAGTACATTTTTCAAACCTCTAAAAAGCTATTTTTTTCTGATGAATATTTGTGATATTTTTCTTATTTATACTCCAAACATAGGTTTTGGGTGCTCGTTATAACCGCCTCGGTGAGGCGGTTCTAACGAGTACCCACAACCTATGTCTTGGAGCAGAAATAAAGAAAATATTGTTTACCCCCGTAAACCCCAGTTTTTTCTATATAATGTGGGGTTTAGTGGGGTCTTTATTCCACGGATTTGTTCACGTGATGAATTCTTCCCCCACAGCAACCCTTTTCAATGAAAAGAGTGCCGTATTTACCTTATGTACTCGAACAAAGCACTATCTTTGAAGTTGTTTTCAAGGAAACTGTTCTGAGAGAAAAACAAAAACAAAACTCGAAACTGTCCTCTTTCGAAAGCAGGGGGCGACAGAATAACGAGCCGTAGAATGTCTTTGAAGTTTTGTTTTTCATGAGCGAAATCATTCCAGAAAAATATGCAGCAGTAAAAGAAAACTCCTATAGTGTCGTGAATGCATACATGTACCTAAGCATTTGGTTAGATATCTGAAATTAGAACGAAATTCAAATTTATTTTCATTTCTTCACAAAAATAGTTATTATTATCAACAGCACCATTTCCTTGCAAAAGAAATGTTTTGCCATGACTGGACTCATATATGTTCTCAAAGATAGATCGCGGTGCTTGCTTGGGCTCCAACGAGTACTCACACTCTTTGTTTCTTTTTATGTTTTTTTTTTTTTTTTTTTTTTTGTTAGGCAAAAATGATCTCAGTCAGAAAAGTGGAAGCAACGTGTCAAAATTGACATATACAGTGCTAACGGGGACGTTAAACATGAAATCAAACAAAACAAATAACCGGTCGTATATTTTTGACGTTATCCAGTCAGCCGCCGCGTTCATTTGAATGTTTCATATCTTTTTTTGTTTTTCTTTTTTTTTTTACTCCGTGGCCTAGTGGTTAAGAGCGCTGACTCTTGATCATTAGGTCTCTCACTGCTGTGGTTCGAGCCTCGCTCGGGTCACAAGTGAGACGCCAAGTTCTGCAACGGAGGGTCAGGTGGTTTATTTCTCCGGGTACTTCGGTTTTCGTCAACCTCTGATTAACGATCGGCTCGATATGAGTGAAATAATCTTGAAAGGGCCGTAAAACCCAAACCCCCAAAAAAACATATCTTTGGGTCGATTGAATATCAATCCACCCAAAGCTATTGTACCGCCATGTATACATGTAATATTCAGGTAATAGTCGCTTTGACGTGAAAGTGAAATGTAAAAATGTAGATCTGTAAAACGACGACTTGCCCCATGCGCTAGGACACTGTCAACTAGTGTATTCCCAGGTTCGACGCCGAAGAACACTGCGACCGATTAGAGTCTACACAATTTGCTTAATATATAGGCACAATTTCACACGGCGTTTTCTCTGCGAGATATCACGGAAACACGCCTATATAATTCTGACGCGCTCGAATCCCAATTGTATATAGTAAAACTGGTGTTTACAGGGGTAAACCTTATTTTTACTTATTTCTGCTCGAAAATATAGGTTGTGGGTACTCGTTAGAACCGCCTCGATGAGGCGGTTGTAAAGTGTACCCAAAATCTATATTTTAGACAGTTTTACTGTATAAAAGTGGGGTTCAAGGGGTCAGAATTATATAAGCGTGTTTTCATGATGTTTCTGTTCCTGAAATGCATGTTGAAGTTTTATATGGAATTATTTTGTTGGCTTCATTACAAAAACACGCCTATACAAATACATTGTAAATTTTAACGCGAAAAAAACCCCGAAAATTTCAAGATGAACAATTGCGATATTTTTATTATTTCTGCTCAAAACATAGATTATGGGTACTCGTTAGAACCGCCTCATCGAGGCGGTTCTAACAAGCACCCACAATATATGTTTAGAGCAGAAATAAGAAAAATAAGGTTTACCCCTGTAAATCCTCAAATCAAACAAACAAACAAAAATGGTGTTCAATGGGGTCGAAATTATGTAGGCGTGTTTTCGTGATGTTTCGATTCCTCAATTGCATGTTTAAGTTTATGACATGTACTTATTCTCGTCAAAATTTTTGTCCCCCGCCCATTGGGGCTTGAAGAAATATATGGGCTGCACGATGCTTCCACGCAGAGCTGAATCCGACCCGCACACTAGTACTGATAAACCGCTTAGAGGATCTAAGCCTGTCCAGGAACCGCGGTGCGAGGTGGACCGTCCATGCTAATAAACCCTATCGGTTTCATTGGGCGACAGGGCTTGAGATGTCATTTCATCTCAATGTCGGGTAAAAGTCCCACAAAATTGGAAGCAACGTCTCCAAAATGACCTTTACAGTGTTGACGGGGACATTAAACCTCAAATCAAACAAAAAATCGTCATAATTTTATAATCGTCTCTTTTAGTTGCTTCTTACAGAAGCAGATATGGCTTTTATTAAATATTATTTCATAGAAAAAAGACATCTTACAGAATATTAAGAGAACCGTATGAAATGAAATGTGAAACTAAATGCCATCTTTCAGACGAAATAGCATGCAGCCAACAAACAGCACCTGAGGCTTCGTAAAAAAAAACCTTTCAACCCTGTAGACTAGTTCATTTGTTTGTTTGTTTGATTTGAGGTTTAACGTCCCCGTCAACATTGTAAAGGTCATTTTGGTGACGTTGCTTCCAATTTGTTGGACTTTTACCCGACATTGAGATGAAATGACATCTCAAGCCCTGTCGCCCAATGAAACCAATGGGGTTTATTAGCATGGACGGTCCGCCTCGCACCGCGGTTCCTGGACAGGCGACGCAAGTAAGGGCGAGGATTGTGGCCACGTAAAATCGATTTAAGCCCCCCAGTGGAAATAATCTTTCCAGGCGGTTTATTTATGGTGTTGTTTGTTACTTACTGTGTGTATCACTTGTGTCTTTTTTAATTTTGGATGGCCATATGGCCATTTTGTGGGAAAGTAACTGTCCTTATGGCCTTCCTTTGTTTAGGTTTCCATTATGGTCTGGCCGCTTAATGTTTGTGTTTCTTTCCCTTTGTTGTCTTTGATGGGTGGAGTAAATTAATTAGATCGATTCCTGATCTTTGTTTTACTTCTACTTAGATCCTCTAAGCGGTTTACCATTACTAGTGTGCGGGCCGGATTCAGCTGGCGTGGAAGCATCATGCAGCCCATATATTTCTTCAAGCTCCTATGGGCGGGTGCCGAGACTAGTACATTTCCCAATGCAAACAATGTAGGTACAGATGAGCAGACTCATCAGAATCTATTCTATTACCTTTCTGTTCATGATTTTGGCTCATTACGATAGCAAAACCGTGTGTCATACATTACGAACACACGCCTATACAAATACGTTGTAACCTTTATCGCCGAAAAAATGAAAATTTTATGATGAAAAATTGTGATATTTTTCTTATGAGGCAGTTCTAACTAGTACCCACAATCTTTATTTGGAGCAGAAACGCCAGTTTTACTATATAAAAGTGGGGTTCGAGGGGTCAAAATTATATAGGCATGTTTTTGTGATGACAGTTTATTAATACTCAAACATTGTAATTTTTCTGATGACAATTTGCGATGAATGTTTATAACATGTATTTTTGTTTATCCCAAACATAGGTTGCGAGGGCTTTTTAGAGCCGCCTCATCAATGCGATAACACAAATACTGGCCCCGATAGCTCAGTTGGTAGAGTGTCCGCTCCGGGGAGCGGGAAGTCACGGGTTCGATCCCGGGCCGCGACATACCAAAGTCGTTAAAAATGGTACTAACTGCTCCTCGCTTGGCACTCAGATTTACGGGGTAGAGCTAGGACTGGTCGGCCCAGTGTCAGGATAATGTGACTTGGTGTGGTATCATGTTATGTGTCTGGGACATGATACTTCAGTGAGGCAGCACTATAAAAGTGAATATTGAGCTCCCTGTCGCAACCAGACACCGTCGTGGTATGACTGAAAAAATGCTGAAAGCGACATTTAACCCGATTTCACACACACACTGCGATAACACACCCGTGGGACAAAGTGCAGTTTTTCACAAGTGCGGCAAAATGACTTCTTTTCTGGTGAAAATTCGTGGTATTGTTCTTACTAATACTGCAATTATATGTTATGGGTGCTCGATAGAACCGCCACATTCGAGTAGAAATAAGAAAATAATGTATATCCCTTAAACCCCATTTTCACTACATAATGAGAGTTTAGGGGTTCTCATTTCACGGACTTGTTCAAGTGATGCTGAGGCGGTTTGAACGAGTACCAACAACCTATATCTTGGCACAGAAGTAAGAAAGATAATGTATATACCGGCGAACCCCAGTTTTCGATGTATGAAATGGGGTTTATGGGGGTGATTTTTACCCGGACTTAACCTGAAGATTCTCTAGACTAACAGCAATGAGCGTGTCCAAACTTAAGTATGAAAACTCCCATCCAGAAAACCAGGAAAGGAAGGGTTATAAGAATAAACCTATATTCAACCATAATTCCATCACACACTTTCATAGCACACCCAAACGTGCACTATAAAGACGTCTCAGTGTCATCATTTCTATACGATATTTATTATGTTATACCCTCCGAAGTTTTGCGTGTCCGTCCGTCCGTAGGTGCCCCATCAGTCCATGCCCGCTCCATAACTTTGATACTCATTACGAAACTGGCCTATTCAAATACATTGTAAATCTTACCCCCGAAAAAATGAAAATTTTAAAATGAAAAATTGTAATATGTTTTTTTTTTATTTCTGCTCAAAGTATAGATTGTGGGTAAACGTTAGAACCGCCTCATCGAGGCGGTTCTAACGATTACCCACAATCTTTATTTTAGAGTAGAAATAAGAAAAATAAGGTTTACCCCTGCAAACCCCAGATTTATTATATAAAAGGGGGTTCAATGGGGTCAAAATTATATAGGCGTGTTTTCGTGATGAATTCCATTACACATTTTCATAGCACACCCCACACATGCACCATAAAGACGTCTTAACGTCATCATTTCTATACGATTGTATTATGTTATGTTATGAGTCCGTGTGCTCTCCATAACTCTGATCCTCATTACAATGTACGAAAACTGGCCTATTAGAATACATTGTAAATCTTACGGCCGAAAAAAATGAAAATTTTTAGATGAAAAATTGTAACATTTTTCTTATTCCTACTCAAAATATAGATCGTGAGTACACGTTAGAACCGCCTAAGGCGGTTCTAACGGGTACCCACAATCTATATTTTAGAGCAGAAATAAGGAAAATAAGGTTTACCCCTGTAAACCCTAGTTTTACAATACAAAAGTGCGGTTCAAAGGGGTCAGAGTTATATACGCATGTTTTCGTGATGTGTTAGAGATGTTTTCATGAAATTTCAGAAATATGTAAAGCACCATGTGACGACGTGACGTGCAGATCATAATAACCGTAACTCTGATTTTACTACTTTTTGGTGTTATTGTCCTTGGAACATTGAACATAGCCATTACTACCACGTACTCGTGTCCGCTCCACAACCCTGACACCGTTAAGAGATATTTTCATGAAACTTGATAAAAACGAAGAGCGCCAAATGACAATGTGCAGAATATGCAAACAATAACTCTGGTTCGCCTGCTTTTGCAGTCATTGCCCTTTGAACATTGAGCATATCCATTTTCTACCATGTAGTCGTGTCCTGTGAGTTGAAAACCGTGCGAGATATTTTATGATTTTTTTCACAAATGTAAAGCACCACGAGACAACATGCAGAACAAAAGACTCGTGACTCTGGTTAACCTAGCTTTGGTATTATGGCCCTTTGAACACAATAAATATTGAAAACAGCCATTTTTAAAAGTGTCTTTTGTCCTGGAACCATTTCAGATGTTTTGATGAAACTTCTTCCAGCTGTTGAACACAAAAACCGTAAATTTTGCTAAGCTACGCCTGTAGTTATGACCGTTTAAAGATTGAAAAAGTGGTGTCTGTAATATGTTTTTGTCTGCTTTAAACCTGAAAACTGTTTGTGATAGTTTCTGGAAAATTTATGTAAATGTACATCACCACGATATGGTATGCAGAATTCTATATTACCTGCTTTTAAAGTAGTTTAATCATATTTTATTGCATATAATAATAAGCAACGGGGTTGGGCCACAGTTCTCTCAACATTAGTTACGGCCCTTCCCCTACAGTTACATACACAGTTTCATTAAGCACGTGGTAATAGCAAACACACAATAAAGAAAAAAAACATATGTTGAAGTAAATACATAAATAAATAAACAAATAAATAGATAAATAAATAAATAAAAATGGTATTGTCGAGAGAATCTGTTAGTCGTGGTAGCCGTACATAAGAGGAAACAGGTAAACATCAACAGATGGATGATTTGGTTACATTAAGAATTATTAAATCGTTTTGTGTCTTTAATGAACTTTTGGACAGCATTGAAAATAAGTGAATTTTCTAATCCGGTCAAAGATCCATCACCGTATAGAATTGTATTCAAGTTTAAAGGGTGAAAGGCCCTTGTTGCCTGAAACATTAAAACACGTTCTGTTTGAAAGTAAGGACATTTGAGTTGCAGTATGGAGTAAGACTAATGTGGTTCGAATATAAATCACCTTTAAGGTTACTACATTTATTCCTGACCCGAGCATGTATTATTGAAAAGAACCTTTCACCAGAAAGAAAATATACGGGAACTTTAGGATTTTGAGGGGCATTACGTTTAAGTTGTTGTTTAAAAGCGGAAACACTTCCAGCTGCACGAACATTGTTATCAAGAGAGTTCCATAGAGAGATGGAAGACGGAATACAGGATTTTTTGGAAATTTCAGTGCGAGTATATGGTACTGTGATATTGTTGCTATTTCTTAATGGATAATTTGATACTTCTCTAACTAGTGGGGGAATAAGATCAGTTATATATGCAGGAACTGTATCGTTATAAACTTTGTACATGAAAACCATTTTCTGTTGCTTACGCCGATCAGACGTGCTTTTAAAGTCACCGCCCCTGGAGCATTGTAAACGGTAGACCTAGTCATGCACGTGTGCCCTTTCTATAATTTGTTGAGAATGGTTTCAGAGATTTTCTTGAAGCCTTGCAAAAATGAACAGCAACGTAAGATGACATGTAGAACACAAGAATCGTAAGTCTTGCTAATATTTTGAGTTATTCCTCTCTGAACATTTAAAATAACGGCTGCTGTGATATACCTGTAAACAGAAAACTGCTTTGAGATATTTTCAGTAAACTTCACGCGCATGTGAAACACCATGCGGATGTTCTGACAAAAACAAGAACTGTAAGTCTAGGTTTGCCCACTTTTAGAGCTTTGACCCTTTGTACATTTAAAATAGTCATCTATTCATATCAACTTTATTTGGGAAATACTGATGCAACTTCACTTTGAATTATTTTGAATGTATTATGGACTTATATGTCATCATCAGGTATAGCTCTGCACTGGCATGACAGATAGGGGGGATTCTGGGTTTATCTCAAGTGAGTCTCGTGAGATGTGATGTTTTTTTATCATTCAAGTTGCATTCCCCAGATTGAACGGACGTGGGTTTTCGAAGTCTAAAATAGTGGAGCACGTAGTCAAAATAGATGTAAGCTTCTAGTTTACTTAGCTTTTTATTTATGCAGTCAGGAGATTCGTTCGGAGACTGCCACGGTTTTAAGCAATTTATTCAGGCGGAAAGTTTGTAAGATAGGTCAAGAAAAACTTTTCGGTGTTACTGTAATGTTCAGTTTTTGAGAGAACATTTTAGAGAGATGTTTGGATTTCTTTCTTTGTGAAACAGAAAGGATTGAACAGCTATTTTGACTTGTTGAGTTTTGAAGCCGCTTGAAGTTACATGTATGTTTGGTGGAATGTTAAATTGTGCAGTCAGGAGATTCGGTCAGAGTCTGCCACGGTTTTTTTTTTTTCTTTTTTTTTTTTTTTTTTTTTTGCAAATGTTCAGGCGGAATGTTTGTTCGATAGCTGGAGCAAAATGTGTTCGATGCAATGTTCATTTATGAGAGAGAACATTTAAGAGAGCTGTTTGTTTTGTTTCTATGTGAAACTGGACTGCTGTTTTGACTTGTTGAGTTTTGAAGCCGCTTGAAGTTACATGTATTTTTTACTGTTCTGTGTGTATTGGTTTTATACGGGTAGTTTCAGAGACACGTGGCGAGATTTTGGGGCTCAAAGCTAGTGTTCATTCAGGACACTAGCGTTTACAAGTTCTTGGTTGTTTCTGATTACGACGGAGTATTTTCGCATTATTGGGACGTTTTTGTGGCCATGCTAGAGCGAGGATTGCGGCCACATAAAATCGATTTAAGACCCACAGTGGAATTCGTTTCCGCTGACAGTTCTAAGGCGGTTCTTCTGTCTCGGTTTATTTTTGTTATGGTTTCTCTTTGGGTGTTTGTGTCGCTTATATTATTTTATTTTGGATAGCCAATTGGCCATTTTGTGGGAAGGTGACTGTCCTTTTGGCTTTCCGCTATTGATGTTTCCATTAGGGTCTGTTGTTTCATGTTCGTGTTTCTTTCCTTTTGGTGTCTCTGATGGGAGCTGTGGATTAATTGTATAGATTCCTGATCATTACCTCCACTTCTATTAAGTGTTGTGGTTCAGCTAATAGTCTGGCTGTTTGAGCCGGCTTCGGGACGGCAATTACGATAAAAATATCTGTGCTTGTATTTCTGGGTGTTTTAAGGGCAAGTGATTTTCACTGTTTACCTTTTATACCCTTCCATGAATATGTACACTGGTCCATAGTTTCGGATGTCTACTGACAACTTTGGACAAAAGATTCCGATTAGAGAGAGGGACAAGAGGACAAAGTCTAATTTGTCATGTTTTTAATTTTCGTGGTTTTCAATAGGCACTACCCATGTCTTTACACAGGACTACTAATCTCTCAGTGAAATTTTTCACGCGGGTTGGGGCTGGGTGTTTCTCTGATTTGGTTTGATCATTTCCAAGTTATGTGACACGCAATCAAGGGGAACATTAGGTTACTTTACGCGTTGAGACAAGCCAGCCTTTAACTCGCATGCCATCAGCAAAGGTTATTTGGACTCCATTTTGCTAAACCGGTTATGTACAATTAAGCCGGTGTTTAGGCCACCAGTTTTGAGTAATTGTCTGGAAGCGCCACTACTTCGGATCCCAATAAATCTAAAGTAGTAGAAATCTATCTGTATTAAGCAGGCACCTGCCTTCTAGAACCACATTTTGGCTCATCTCATACTAGGTGTTTGCTTGATACAGTTTGGACTGGATGTTTGCTAATTACAGGTTCGACTGTAATATTTAACATTTGTAATCAAGGCAACAGAGCGTATATGCTTTTCTGGAGCAGATTCGAAATACACATAGATTTATAAGGGTACACCTAGTACAGGTTAGAAGGTGTTTCAGAGCATGTTGATTGGCATTTTGTACCCCTATCTGACATTTCAAACCCCCGTTGCAGGGTCTGACATTTCAGAAGTCCTTTCTTCCCGTAGACCATTGGGGATTGGAGTGCCCTTCCCTAATTGATCATTTCTACGGCTAGGGGTGCTAGAGATTGTATGACTGAGTCTCCCTCTTTGGCGAGGATTGGGGGCTGACTTCCCTTGCCGCAGGTCCTGGTGTATCATTGTCGTTCGGCGTGTCGGTGATGACGGTTCTGATTATAAATTGGCATTATTTAAAAAGTATGTAACACACATTAAATTATAAATGTTTGATGGTGCATTCTGTGATTCAAGTTTTCACTCCTTATTCCCCAGGACTTATACATAAACTTGAGTCACATTGAGCGCAGGGTCAGTTTGGATAATATTATCTTCCATGTAATGTGTTTTTAAAGGGAAATTCCAGTTTTTCATATTTAGAAAATATGTATGAGCGTGTGGTAAGACGTTTTTCGGTCAAAAATTGAAAGCTTGTAACATTTCAGACATAGAAGAGTTTGGTTTCTTGCAAATTGGATGAAATTACATGTGTTGTCAGCCTGTCGCGTAGCAATATTTATCCTGTATAGGATAGTGATACGTCATACTAGACAGGTCAATCTTCGAAGAATAGGACATGCACTTGCTAGATGTACGCGCAGTGGCGGGGCATGATGCAGTGTTTGCAGTGCGTTTATTGACAGTGTTAAGGCACTTGCTTGATGTAAGCTCAATGGCGGGGCATAAAGCAGTGCTTGTTAACTGTTTGCATCAATCGTAGGTTATGGGTGCTCCTTCTAACTGACAATGTTTGAGAACAGAAAAAAAAACCTATAATGTACGCCCTTGAAAAATGGACCCACCGTTCTCAATATATCATTACGATAAAACATACATGTACATGTAATATACATGTCTTTTTTTTTTCTTTTTCAAAAGTACAGTGCGGGTGCCCGCTAGAACCGCATCAATGTTTTGAGCAAAAACAAAAAGAAGAGAAAAAGAAAGAATATAACGTCCACATTTTTGCTTAAAATACAATCGCTCTAACGACAGTATTCGTTCCTTTACAATCAGCCGCTATAGCGAATTTGCCCCTACAAAGAATCCCAAATAAGGAGTAGTATAATAAGTAATAAAGGAATTACTCCGAGAAACAAATGTTGTGGACATTTGTTCGAATCGCCTCACGGGGGCGATTCTAACAATTATCCGCAATATTTGTTTCTTGGAGTATTAAATAATTACAATATTCTTGTTCGCCCCCGCCCATAGGGGCTTGAAGAAATATATGGGCTGCATGATGCTTCCACGCAGAGCTGAATCAGGCCCGCACACTAGTATCGGTAAACCGCTTAGTGGTTCTAAGCCTGTCCGGGAACCGCGGTGCGAGGCGGGACCGCCCATGCTAATAAACCCTACTGGTTTCATTGGGCGATTGGGCTTGAGATGTCATTTCATCTCAATGTCGGGTAAAAGTCCCACAAAATTGGAAGCAACGTCTCCAAAATGACCTTTACAGTGTTGACGGGGACGTTAAACCTCAAATCAAACAAACAAAACAAAACAATATTCTTGAACATCATAAATTCGTCTCTTCTTGAACTAGGGATTAGTTCCATTGAAATTGTCATTATAGCTGATATTGTCGTTATACCTAATGTCGGTAGGCATACTTAACCCAGCCAGTACCAGAAACCCGGCCTCCGCCCATCGGGGCTTGAAGAAATATAGGAGCTGCATGATGCTATCACGCAGAGCTGACACCGACCGCACACGAGTACTGGTAAACCGCTTAGAGGATCTAAGCCTGCCCAGGAAAAGCGGGGCGAGTTGGCCCATCCATGCTTATAAACCCTATTGGATTCATTGGGCGACAGGGCTTTGGATGTCATTTCATCTCAATGTCGGGTAAAAGTCCCACAAAATTGGAAGCAACGTCTCCAAAATGACTTTTACAGTGTTGAAGGGGACGTTAAACCTCAAATCAAACAAAAAACAGTACCAGAAACCCTTAAACGGTACCTTGACAAACAGTGCAGGCCCAGATCAGACGCCACAGAACGCGGCGTCTGGTCAGGACCTCCACTGTTTGCCATTTTCCTAACAAATTTTGAAGAAAACGCAACCTGACACCCCTAAAATTTGAAATGAACTCCAGCTATATATAAGGAGAAAGATTCCATTTGGTACAAAAAGGTTTAAGAGTTAAACGAAACAGACTAAGTCCCCGTTCAGGACCCTTTTTTCTAGAGACAATCGACCCACCAGCGCTGTCAGAGCTTTAATAGTTTGTCCTTTTACATTGCGAACAGTGTACTCGTATACTGTCGCGCGCTGAGTTAGAATAGAAGATTCTTGCACACCAGACAAGTAAATCCGTGATTTTACCCTGGGATAGAAATTTATGTCCTGACCTGGTGTTCCGACCCAAAATCGAATATAATCGCGTGTTTGATAAATGCACTTGTTGATTGCGACCTCATATGCGCCGTCGTTAAGGTTGATGTAACACCACGTTACGTAACGTCACTAAACATTCCTGCAGTGTCAACACAATATGGTGGACGTTGGTAACCCAAGTGACTGCAGCATTAAAATCCACGCTAAGAAATGGAAGGTATGTTACAACGCATAATGTAGTAATGTAGTAATTACTACATTTTGATTTTTTTTACTACATTATGCGTTGGCATAGTCGACGCGAAATGAAGTAAAAAAATTATTTCATTTCGCGTTGATATGCACCATATCGACGCATAATGAAGTAATGATGGTAGAACATAGCTGTCTTCGAAAAGACTTAGGAAGCAATACAGTTAAATTCCTACAATTTAGACCACATTTGAGACGGTTCAAAAGTGGTCTTTAAGACCACAGTTGAACAGTCCAAAAGACGGTCTTCCACAAAAGCACACTGAAGGTCAAAATCACAAAGAAAAAGGTTTATTGGGCGGCATCTCAATGTCGGGTAAAAGTCCCATGAAATTGGAAGCAACGTCTCCAAAATGACCTAAATAGTGTTGACGGGGACGTTAAACCTCAAATCAAACAAATCAAACAAAAGACAGACAGGCAGACAGACAGACAGACAGACAGACAGACAGAATGGACAAAAACTATATACCCCCTTGCATACTTCGTATGCCGGGGGTATAAATAGATGGGCTGCACGATGCTTCCACGCAGAGCTGATACCGCCCGTACATGAGTCCTCGTAATCTGCTTAGAAGGTCTAAGCCTGTCCAGGAAAACTGCTGCGAGTCGGCCCATCCATGCATATAAACCCTATTGCTTTTAATTGGACGGCAGCGATTGAGATGTCATTTCATCTCAATATCGGGTAAAAGTCCCATAAAATTTGAAGCAATGTCTCCAAAATGACCTAAATAGTCTTGACGGGAACGTTAAACCTCAAATCAAACAAACAAACTGTTGACGCATAATGAAGTAAAATTAAGTATGCCACCCATCGCCGCAAAATGAAATAATTCTTTCATTTTGCTCAAACCTCTTAGTATCGACGCATAATGAAGTAAAAACGACATTTTATTTCATTTCGCGTCGACTATGCCAACGCATAATGTAGTAAAAATTTCAAAATGAAGAAATTACTACATTACTACATTATGCGTTGTAACAAAGGTACAAGAAAAAGAATCCAATATGGGTGTGAGGGGTGGATAGAAAAATCCGTCCCTCGGGGTCACTGTCCGGCATCACTCGGCAAGCCTCGTGATGCCGGACAGTGGCCCTCGGGACGGATTTTTCCATCCTCCCCTCACACCCATATAAGATTCTTATATTCTTGCACACCAGACAAGGAAATCCGTGATTTTACCCTGGGATAGAAATTTATATTATGATCCTGGTGTTCCGACCCAAAATCGAATATTATCGCGTGTTTGATAAATGTACTGATTGAATACGACCGCATATGTGCCGTCGTTAAGGCTGACGTCATGCACGTTACGTGACGTCACTAAACATTCCTATAGTGGCATCACAATATGGTGGACGTCTGTAACCGAAATGACTGCAGCATTAAAAATCCGCGCTTAGAAGTGGAAGGTATGCTAGAAAAAGAATCCTATATGGGTATGAGGGGTGGACAGAAAAATCCGTCCCTCGGGATCACTGTCCGGCATCACTCGGCAAGCCTAGAGATGCCGGACAGTGACCTTCGGGACGGATTTTTCAATCCACCCCTCACACCCATATAAGATTCTTATAATCATATATGGGTGTGAGGGGTGGATGTGAAAAAAAAAAATCCGTCCCGAAGGTCACTGTCCGGCATCTCTAGGCTTGCCGAGTGATGCCGGACAGTGATCCCAATGGACAGATTTTTCTATCCACCACTCATACCCATATATGATTCTTTTTCTTGCATACATGTACCTTCCATTTTGAGCGCGGATTTTTAATTTTGCAGTCCCTTGGGTTACCGACGTCCGCCATATTGTGATGACACTACAGGAATTTTAGTGACGTCACGTAACGTGTTGTGACGTCAACCTTAACGACGGAGCATATGAGGCCATATTAATATTGCAGCCACTTGGGTTACCGACGTCCGCCATATTGTGATGACACTACATGAATTTTAGTGACGCCATGTAACGTGCTGTGACGTCAACATTAACGACGGAGCATATGAGGCCATATTCAACCAGGACAATATCAAATACGCGAGACTACTCGATTTTTGGTTAGAACACCAGGGTTAGAACAGAATTTCTATCCCATGCTAAAACTATGGATTTCATTATCTGGTGTGCAAGAATAAAGTTTGCCACGTAGCGGTTGGCTTGTCTTGTTTCACACTTTTCTGCCGCTAATTGACAACAAAGGCCGTCGTGGTATGGGAAGGACTATAATTGAAGTCAACATAATTCCATCACCTGTCAGTTTCTATAGAATTCCTAATTTAAAAGTACGTGAGAGTACATAAGTAATGTGTGATTGGTCAGAGAGTACATTGTGTACATCAGCGCACTGTGAAGTCGGATTGATCTGTAAACCCTGTTATTTCAGAAACGGCAAATTTATCTCAACAATTTAGTCGTATATTTCATGTTTGACAGGATCCCTTCCGCTGATTCAATAAGGGCAGTTGTCAGTTTCTGGCGATATAATGCGCATTGTACTGGTTAACCGCTTACGTATAAGCCTGCCCAGGAAAAGTGTGGATAGGTAAACTGACCGGCTCAAAAATGACCTAAATAGTGTTGACTGGGCCGTTAAACTCCAATAAAAACAAACAAACAAACATATTTGACAGGAACACAAACAGAAAGAGACAAAGCTACCTTGACATAAAACTGCAAGGACAACACAACCTTGAAAAAACAGTAACGCTAACCTCTGTTGAACAGTCACCTCTCTTCAGCTACCACGTGGAGGATCTTTCATGATTGTTCATGTATTTTTAATTAAAAGGGGCCTAACTCTATTATTATTTGGTGGACCATAACCTTGATATAATATGTGCTGCCCCACATCATGGACATACTATATATGAAGTTTCAGCTTGATCGGATGTAAAATGTAGGAGGAGTTATCCGGAAACAAAAAGCTTACAAAAAAATCAAAGGGGCATAACTCTATTCTTTTTGGTGGACCGTAACCTCGAAACAATATGTACTGCCCAACATTATGGTCTAACTATGTATGAAGTTGCAGCTTGATCGGACGTAAACTGAAGGAGTTATCCGGAAACGAAAATTTACAGACGGACGGACGCCGGGGGTGCATAACATAATACGTCCCGTTTTTCAATCGGGCGTACAAAAAACTGGGGTCTACGGGGGTATACATTATTTTTTCTTATTTCTGCTCCATGACAGAGGTTGTGGGTACTGGTTAGAATCGCCTCATCGTAGTATGGGTTATATTTCCAGTCATTTTGGATCACTGATTCCCATTACGAAATCATGCCTATACAAATACATTGACACATTTATCGCCGAATAAATGAAAATTTTCAGATAAAAAATTGTGATATTTTTCTTACTTCTGCTCAAAATACAGATTGTGGGTACTCGTTTGGCGATTCTAACGAGTACCCACAATCTATATCTTAGGGATGAGACGGTTCTAACGAGTACCCACAATCTGTATTTTAGAGCAGAAATAAGAAAAATAATGTTTACCCCCTGCAAACCCCAGTTTTACGAAATAAAAGTGGGGTTCGAGGGGGATCAAAATTATATAGGCGTGTTTTCGTGATGACTACAGAATTTTGAAAATATCTGATGGTCACTGATGAGGCCTATTTGGCTGAAACTAGCTAGTCTGGCACAGAAACAATTTGTACACTCTACCGTTTTCTCTTCTGTTTTGTAGTCCTTGCTTTCAAAGGAATACCTCTTTAGACCATATTTACTCTCAGCGCAGAGCTCTATATCATTGATGTTTTAGTCTGGTCTTTCCTCGTTGATTTAGCTCCCCTGCGCTGCGCAAATAGTATTGATTTCATCAGTGGAGAATCCTACTCCTGCGCATCCAGTCAGTTTTATGACGACTGTCAAAGAAATGTGATAGAGATATTTTCTAAAGCCAAAATAACTTTATTCCTCTTTATTGATATAAACATCACAATAACGGTACAATATGTTCTTAACCAGGGCGAACTTAAACGATCCAATACCGTGTATTATTAATATATATCAGCGTCAGTAAACGTTTGGCGTACTAATCTACGGTGGTTTCATTCACAAATCTTGGACAATCCCTGTGTATAATATAGGGATCAACCATGGTTCTTCATGCATTAACATTTGCCGGATCCCGAGGAAGCTGTTTGAACATGAGGCCGCCAGGCTGAATGTTCAAATATCTTCTGAGGGATCCGGCAAATGTTAATGCAATGAAATAACCATGGATGATCGTTGTTCTTGCATAACTTACGAATCCGACAGCAAATTTTGACGAAAACGCCCAAGCTCCATATAAATTCCATATAAACTCTTCAAATGCGACAGGCAAACCAAAATGGCGGCCAGTTCAGAATGATGTTTACAATAACGTTGTCATGCAGTGACGTCATCGTAGAACCCTAAAACGCTACGTTCAGGGCGATAACGTTACGTCGCTCAACGATACCTAAGCAAAGTAAGGCCCGACTTGTGATATCAAAAGCTCAAAATCCAAGTTCAAACCGCACGCGAATTTCATGATTTGAACATGGTTTTTGCTGTTTGAGCACGGCTTTCGGTCCATTTGACAATGGCTTCAAACAGCCATGCGCATAGGTATTTATGCAAGAATTTATAATAATTTATAATTAAAAAGTAAACAGGCGGACAGGTGATTTCATGAAATAAATTGATAGAACATACAGGTCATAATATTTAGTTCTATCGACAGTTTCATTTTTTATATACGAGGAACTTTTGAAACTGTTTCGAATACGGATCCATCCTGGAGATGATAAGGAAGTTTTCATCAAGCCAAAATATCAGTATTTTGTTCATTATGGGATAGCAATCACTCAAAAACGGTTACCGCACCAGGGACCTTTCAGATCACAAATGGCTGATTTATAATCGTGCGTCATCTGTTAGTCAAACGAGTTCGCTGTGGCAACGTGTCTTCAATTATCCAATGCAGAATTGCTGCTTTTCTTTGCAGAAATACTGAAATAACTACCAAGTTGATCCCACGCCGTTATTGCCGGTTAAATGTCCTATCAAACAGACCGATACTATCTATGCTTGCGTAATTGTCCGCATCTCCTACCGTCATTAAAGGAGCCGCGTCAAGTCAAAATCAAATGTGACTTCAGACATGCGCACTTGAGCGAAGACTCAAATCGGGTTGAGAACTCGCTCAGTCAAGATGCAGTCTTCACTTTAAGCATGAGTAAGCTCTAAAATAGTGTGCGTTCATATTGCGCAAAGCGAAGCCTCTGATCGACCGGCGCAATATTCGCAGGTCGATCAAAAATTTTCGCTGTGTGCATATGTGTTGTTACACACTTTCGATTGTCGCTACAACACTGTTGTGGCTTTAAAGGCATTTAATGTGTATTTTGGCTTGACGTTAAGGTAAAATGATACCTGTGACCTTTGCTTTCTTGGTTCACAAGAGATGCAACTACTGTGCTCTTCCAGTACAGGGTGATTTTTGTGAATCACTTCAATGAGTCTACACTTACAAGGAAGAATGTCCTTTCCTTGAGGGTAGACGTCGCCCCCACCCATAGGGCTTGAAGAAATGAATTTGGCTGCATGATGCTTCCACACAGAGCTGAAACCGACCGCAGACGAGTACTGGTAAACTAATTAGACGGTCTAAGCCTGTCTTGGTTCACCAGAGATGCAACTACTGTGATCTTCCAGCACAGGGTGATTTTTGTGGATCACTTCAATGAGTCTACACTTACAAGGAAGAATGTGCGTTCCTTGAGGATAGACGTCGCCCCCGCCCATAGGGCTTGAAGAAATGGATTGGACTGCATGATGCTTCCATACAGAGCTGAAACCGACCACAGACGAGTACTGGTAAACCACTTAGACGGTCTAAGCCTGTCTTGGTTCACAAAAGATGCATCTACTGTGATATTCCAGTACAGGGTTGTTTTTGTGGATAACTCAAATGAGTCTACACTTACAAGGATTGCCTGCATGATGCTTCCACGCAGCGCTGAAACCAACCGCACACGAGTACTGGTAAACCACTTAGACGGTCTAAGCCTGCAAAGTGTTGCAAGTTGGCCCATCCATTCATATAAACCCTACTGGTTTCATTGGGCGGCGGGTATTTAGATGTCATTTCATCTCAGTATCGGTTAAAAGTCCCGCATAATTAGAATAATTGGAAGCAACGTCTCCTAAATAGTGTTGACGGGGACGTTAAACCTCAAATCAAACAAAACAAACACAATTTCGATTGACGCCACTACATTGTTGCAATTTGATAGATCTGGCTTAAATGGCAGTTAATCAATTTAGTACCAGAAACCCGTGAACGGGTACCCTGGCAAACAGTGCAGGCCAAAATCAGACGCCATAGAACGCTGCGTCTGATCAGGGCCTCCACTGTTTGTTAAAGGTTCATTCATTTTCCAGATAAGTTTTGATGAAAACACAACCTGACACCCCCAAATTCTGAAATGAACTCCTGCTATATATAAGGGGGACGATTCCATTTGGTACAAAAATGGTTAATGGAGTTACATGTAAGACAATTTATATTTTGGTTTGACGTTAAGGTACATATAAACGGATACTAATGACCTTTCCTGTCTTGGTTCACAAGGGATGCTACTACTGTACTGTGATCCACAAAAATCGACCTGTACTGGAAGATCACTTTACCTTGACGTCAAACCGGCCCCGATAGCTCAGTTGGTAGAGTGTCCGCTCCGGGGAACGGGAGGTCACGGGTTCGATCCCGGGCCGCGACATACCAAAGTCGTTAAGAATGGTACTAGCTGCTCCTCGCTTGACACTCAGATTTACGGGGTAGAGCTAGGACTGGTCGACGCAGTGTCAGGATAATGTGACTGGGTGTGGTATCATGTAATGTGTCTGGGACATGATACTTCAGTTAGGAAGCACCATAAAAGTGAGCATTGAGCTCCCTGTCGCAACCAGACACCGTCGTGATATGACTGAAAAATTGTTGAAAGCAACGTTAAACCCGAATTCACACACACACACACACACACACACACACACACACACACACTGCTGTGATCTTCCCATTTTTTTTGCCCAAAACAGTTTTTTTTTCCTTCAATGAGGGTACAGGGAAGGATTTGCGTTCCTTGAGGAGGGGTAGTGGTCAATTTCAAATTGTTCTTACTCAACCTTATCATACGGCATTTAAAACGCATTCTATTCGTGATTGTTTTACAAAAATGTCATTAGTCATCAATTATTAAACGCGACGTCGTTAAGGACGTTGTACATGTAACGTTACATGTATCTAACAAATTTGCATAATCATACCGAATTTATTTAATGACGTTATTATATTTTCAGATGCGACGTCGTATGATAAATCAAGTTAAAGCTAAGAATATAGTATACATTTTTTGTACATGTAAAATAAGGCTATATAAAATATCACTATACAATGGTTTATTGTTATTAAATGAAAAGTAAACAATGTGTGTTTTAACTTGACAAAATCGATTAGTTGTAAACCATACGTTTTGAAAAGGGCCCAATTCCTTGGAACATGCTCACAAGTACATTATCTTGTTAAATAAATTAATTAGTAATACTGAACAAAAGTTTAATTTAAATCAAAATGTAATATAATATTCAAATTCTATGATACAGTTATTAAGTTGTGAATTCAAAGAACATGTATTCCATTTGTCAATGCCATTGGCACACTAATTTAAGGATCTGAACCACTTTGAAGATAGCCATCCACACAGAATTTCTTTATTCTTTTCGAAAATCTACAAAGGTCTAGTGTCCATTAAAACCATTTGAAATAAGATCGGAAGGGCTAATACAGCATCCCCTTGCTCGCTTTACCATTCCACGTTCACGAAAGTTTCAAAGACTGTCGAGACTGGCTGCTCGAAATTACAAAAACACGCCCATGCAAGGTTTTCGAAAATTGTGCCACCAAAAAAAAGAAAATTTTCAGTTAAGCAATCTGATATTTTTCGTCTATGCACTTAAAACATATATTGTAGATTGTGGGAACTCATTAGAACCGTCTCTGCGAGGCGGTTCTAACGCGTACGCGAGAGCTATAATTTTGAGTAGAAAAAAGAACAATGTATATCCCTGCAAACCCCAGTTTTACTACATGAAAGTGAGGTTAAAGGGATTAAAATTATAAAGGCGTGATTTCATGATGTTTTGTAAGTTTTGTAGTGAGCTTTCTCAGATATTATTGGATTGAAATTCTGTATTTGCATTAGAGAGGAATTTTGAATTTCCTTTCTACGTCAAAGTACGAGTACCTACACGGACATTCCATTTGATCTGTTATCAGATAAAATACATTTTACGATGGCATTCTGCAATTTGGTTTTATTTTGTACAAATAAATATAATTCAAGGATTTCTGAACTTCTTTAGAAAATTGTAGGGGGTAATAAAGAAGCTTCGTAAATAAGTTGCAGTATAATATTCACTGTATTTAGCCCATCGATTCAACGTTATGAGAAATGAAAAACAAAAACGATATGAAACGGCTTATGACGGTTCTATGTCTGTTCCAGTGTATAGACTTATTGAGAATTAGAGAGTTCTAATTCAAGGTAATGTTGGCTAGTGTCTGATGCTGTATCTCTGGTCGGACCAATGGGAGTCTAACTGTTGGTTTTCTTTTGCTCCAGCATTTCAGTGGTTTCTTGCTGTCGAGTCCTCACCGATGTTTCATCTCTGTGGTTGTTTGATTATTTGTGTTCACGGAGATGTTGCACTGACAAGTTACGGAGATGTTGCACTCATGCGGACTGAACAAATTATTTGTCTAAATCGCGACGGAAGTAAGGGCGAGGATTGTGGCCACGTAAAATCGATTTAAGCCCCCCAGTGGAATTCGTTTCCGCTGACCGTTCCATGGCGGTTCTTCTGTCGCGGTTTATTTTTGTTATGGTTTGTCTTTGGGTGTTTGTGTTGCTTATATTATTTTAATTTGGATAGCCTATTGGCCATTTTGTGGGAAAGTAACTGCCCTTTTGGATTTCCGCTATTGATGTTTCCATTAGGTCTGCTGTTTCATGTTTGTGCTTCTTTCCCTTTGGTGTCTCTGATGGGAGCTGTGGGTCTATTGTATCGATTCCTGATCATTGCCTTCACTTCTATTTTACAGCATGATCTGACGTACCGATTAGCCTCCACAGCGCAGCATAGGGCACATCATGCTCCTTTTTCGCTCACCTGTCCCGTAGGGACAAGGTGAGCTTTTGTGATCACTTTTTGTCCATCGTCCGTCGTCCGTGCGTGCGTCTGTAAACAATTCTTCATACGATATCTTCTACTTAACCACAGATCGGATTTTGACCAAACTTCACAGGAATGATCCTTATCTGGTCCCTTTTCGAAGTTGTTCAAATGGTTCCGGTCCATTGCACATCTAGGTCCCAGGAGCTAAAATAGATTTTTAAAATGAAAACTTTAAAAATCTTCTCTGAAACCTTAAGGCCCAAGTCTTCGATATTTGGTGTGAAGCTTCATCTAGTGGACCTCTACCAAGATTGTTCAAATTATAGACCTGGGGCCAAAAATGCCCCCGCGCCGGAGTACACCAGTATTACATAGACTTATATAGGGAAAACTTTAAAATCTTCTCGTCTTAAACCAGAAGGCCCAGGTGTTTGATATTTGGTGTGAAGCTTCATATAGTGGACCTCTATCACAATTGTTGAAATAATGGCCCTGGGGCAAAGAAACGCCCCCGCCCCGGGGATCCTTTGGTTTTACATAGGCTCTGATGCTCTGTCTCTGGTCGGGCCCATCTGAGTCTATCTGTTGGTTTTCTTTTGCTCCAGCATTTCAGTGGTTCTTTGCTGTCGAGTCCTCACCGTTGTTTCATCCCTGTGGTTGTTTGATTTTTGTGTTCACGGAGATGTTGCACTGATGAGTTAGGAGGCTTTCAACCATAGTGCAGTTTATATTTTACTTTTAGTCCTTTGAGATCAGCGGGAATATTCTGAGAAATCCGAAATTAATCATTGGTTTAGACTCATATTCTAGACAGTTTTTTAATTATTTGGACCCCATTTTGATTTATATCAGTCTTTGAATCGACTGCCTATTCGACATTCGCAAAATTGCAGTATGTTTCCTCTGGCTTTCTTTGCCGGATCATTTCAGGGTCACTGATGAGGCTTTATTAGCCGAAACTACGTAGTATGACCCATCTTCTTTCTTATGAATTTTTTCATTGCTCTTAAAGGAACTCATTTTTGATTTTTATTTGCCTTCACTGCAGCTGGTGTTGTGCCGTGTGGCGGCCGTAAAACGTCTCCCCGTACATCAACCATAGTGCAGTTTATATTTTACTTTTAGTCCTTTGAGATCAGCGGGAATATTCTGAGAAATCCGAAATTAATCATTGGTTTAGACTCATATTCTAGACAGTTTTTTAATTATTTGGACCCCATTTTGATTTATATCAGTCTTTGAATCGACTGCCTATTCGACATTCGCAAAATTGCAGTATGTTTCCTCTGGCTTTCTTTGCCGGATCATTTCAGGGTCACTGATGAGGCTTTATTAGCCGAAACTACGTAGTATGACCCATCTTCTTTCTTATGAATTTTTTCATTGCTCTTAAAGGAACTCATTTTTGATTTTTATTTGCCTTCACTGCAGCTGGTGTTGTGCCGTGTGGCGGCCGTAAAACGTCTCCCCGTACATCAACCATAGTGCAGTTTATATTTTACTTTTAGTCCTTTGAGATCAGCGGGAATATTCTGAGAAATCCGAAATTAATCATTGGTTTAGACTCATATTCTAGACAGTTTTTTAATTATTTGGACCCCATTTTGATTTATATCAGTCTTTGAATCGACTGCCTATTCGACATTCGCAAAATTGCAGTATGTTTCCTCTGGCTTTCTTTGCCGGATCATTTCAGGGTCACTGATGAGGCTTTATTAGCCGAAACTACGTAGTATGACCCATCTTCTTTCTTATGAATTTTTTCATTGCTCTTAAAGGAACTCATTTTTGATTTTTATTTCATGCGGACTGAACAAATTATTTGTCTTAATCGCGACGGAAGTAAGGGCGAGTATTGTGGCCTCGTAAAATCGATTTAAACCCCCCAGTGGAATACGTTTACGCTGACCGTTCCAAGGCGGTGCTTCTCTCGCGGTTTATTTTAGTTATGGTTTGTCTTTGGGTGTTTGTGTCGCTTGTATTATTTTATTTTGGATAGCCTATTGGCCATTTTGTGGGAAAGTAACTGTCCTGTTGTCCTTGCTATTGATGTTTTCATTATGGTCCAACATAAGCCTTTACGCTGGAACCGTCATAGAATCTGACGCCTGACCCACCGGCATGCAATTACAGAGGGAAGCAAAGTTGTCAACCGTGATTGGGTTAACTACCATGCATGCAGTCTGTCGTTTTACATTTATGTTGTATCCGATTTTTTATATCGAAGAATGATTTTACGAAATTGGATGCTTAAGTCATTGCGGTTATATATTTTTCTGAATTTTTATACTAAGTCACCATAAAATTCGGGTTCCAATAGACCTTGTTGCAGAAGAGATTTAAGTCCCATATTGAATTTTGAAATTAAACCATAATGACGTCTATAAAATTTTGAAAGGCTTTGCGTAGTTTATGGTACCGATAACCCTGATTAAGAAGTTTAGCCGTTAACAATTTATTGAAGTCAGTTACATGACTACACACTCTGGCAAATCGAATTAATTGCGAAATATTAACGCCATATGATGGCGCACGAGGAACATCACCATCCAAAAAAAGGACAATTTACAATCTCAAAATCAAAATCATCGCGTTTATCATAAGTTTTGCAAGAAACAAACCCATCTATGATGGATAGATATAAATAAAAAAACGGGGCCTCGGTATCAGAAGACTTTGCTTTATTTTACTGAAGTTCTGGGGGTAAATTTGACTAATCAAACCATCGAAATAGGTATTATCAATATTTAATAAATCATCCAAATATCTAGAAGTGGAGCTAAAAGCTTCCATGATTTCAGACTGGTTTTCAGCAGAAAGGGATATCCTGAAGTCTCTCTCATAAGAAAACAAAATCAGATAAGCCACAAGTGGTGCGCAATTAGTACCCATCGGAATACCCACAACTTGTCTATATAGCTTAGTACCAATTTTTATGTAAATATTGTCAAGTAGAAAGGTGAGAGTTTCACACAAATTCTGACATGACCATAAAGTATAATTTTTATGCTCTTCAGAAGTGGAAAAAGCATTTCTTATATTGCATGCAAGATAGAGGGAGTCTTCCCTATGAAATGTCCATACGATTAAATCATTAAGTTGTTCTTTTATAAGATTATGAGGAGATGTAGTGTAAAGGGTGGAAAAATCATAAGTAGACAGACTTGAAGCACGAAAACGCCTGGATTTCAATTTATTTAAAACTTCATTAGAATTTTTATAGACCAAAAACAGATTTCTACCTGATCTTTGGAAAACTTTGTCGCAATATTTTATAGCAAGTTTTTGATGGCAGTAAAACATGAAGTTAATAATTTGGAGAGTTTGGTGGTGGAACAAGAGCTTGAATTTGCAATAAACCGTACTTTGTATGGTCTTTTATGAAATTTAGGTAACCAATATAACGTAGGAAACTTGTCTTGGCCGTCTGTAACACAGACAGCAAACTTGGTGGATGAATGACAAATGTGCTCATCAAATGAAGCCCTCTCTACAGCTAAATGCTGAAGTTCATAGGCCTTAGAACCGTTAAGTTCTTGCTGAAGAGTGGTAACATAGTGAAGCCGTCAAACAACGACCACATTGTTGGCGGCCCTATCAACTGGAGCCAAAACAAACTTCCTATGAAATTCTTGAATACCTAGTTTAAAGTGACGTAACCACGTCTTAGGTTTAGGAGGTAATAAGTTCGTATTTTGCGAATAAAAAGAAATGCGTTTGTTCACTAATTTCAGAATGCTAAGTTTCCATTCTTTTAGAGCTTTATGCTCAACATACTCTCGTTTACACCATCGATTACCAGATTCATTCAAGGCAGCAGCGATTTCATCTCTACATCTGTTGAAATCAATTTTAGAAGAAAATCGATATTTAGGGCCTTTAGGAATTACATTACGTATCCTGGAATCAGGAATAATTTTTAAATTGCCAGTAATAATATGACCAGCAGCAGGATAGCAATACACTGAATTTTTACAATCACATGTATCAGGTGGGTTTGTGTCAATATCAAGATCAGAAAACAAGTTTATTGAGACTAACAATGATAGATCTAACAGGTTTATTATATTTATAGCCAATTATGGGTGTTTCAGTATTTTGCAGATAAGCAGGAATGGATGGAATAACCGAACTGTCCCGGAAGATACTAGGTAAATCTATAAAATCCAAACCCGTATTAATGGAAGATATTTTGATGTAATGACGTTTGTGATTAATTTCAGAATCGATGAAAGGACGAAGAGCAGGCTGAGTATAACCTCTAGTTAAAAGAGCAGCGTCGTATAACTGATTAGAACTATCGTAGAATTTATTCGCCTCGGTATCCAGAATCCGTAATACAGAAATGGGTAATGAACTTAAAAAACCAAGCATTGAGTGGCGTCCATGATTCAATAATATTATGGACAGTCACTTCAGTCTGGTATTGTTTCTTTTAAGAGCACGTAATTAACTTTTATAATTACCATTTTTTTCTGGTGCCGTGCGATCTAGTTTTACGCTTTCGACATTCAAGAAGCGAGAAAATATCAAAGTCGGGCATTTTAGATATATTACCCTCATTATAAATGTTGTAATTAAAGCCCAAAGGAAAAGGTGTCTGTAATAATTTAATCTATTTAATTCAGTTTCATGCCGTTTAATAATTTTAAACCTAGCTGTAGAATTTACATCATAATAATTGTTTTCCACTGGCTGTATAGAAATATATTTTACAGAATGACCTGCACGTCTGAAATGACGGTACAAGAAAGTGTCAGTTTTTTAGGCTTACTCATTCTACGATAGTATTCGTTAGATCGTGTTTTAACATGCGATAAGTTTGCATAACATACTGCATTTTACAATTTGCACTATGTCAGGTCATCACATATATCAAATCCGTAGACTTGCGGTTCCAAGGCGGTTCTTCTGTCGCGGTTTAGTTTTGTTATGGTTTGTTTTTGTGTGTTTGTGTCGCTTATATTATTTTATTTTGGATAGCCTTTTGGCCATTTTGTGGGAAATTAACTGTCCTTTTGGCTTTCCGCTATTGATGTTTCCATTAGGGTCTGTTGTTTCATGTATGTGTTTCATTCCCTTTGGTGTCTCTGATGGGAGCTGTGGGTTGATTGTATCAAGTCCTGATCATTGCCCCCACTTCTATTTTACATGTCAAATCGGACATGTAAACTACAGAAAAAACGTCTACCGTTTACAGACGAAGAAACGATAGACGCAGTGCATAAATGTTAACAGCACCTGCACCTATGTTGTTTTTTGTAAGTTTTGCAGTGAGCTTGCTCAGATATTATTGGAATGAAATTCTTTATTTGATAGGGATTTTGAATTTCCTACCTACGTCATAGTACTTACACGGGCATTCCATTTGATCTGTTATTAGATAAAATACATTTTACGATGACATTCTGCCATTTGGTATTATTTTCAACAAATAAATATATTTCAAGGATTTCTGAACTTCTTTAGAAAATTGTAGGGGGTAATAAAGAAGCTTCGTAAATAAGTTTCAATATAATATTCACTGTATTTAGCCCATCGATTCAATTTCTTTGCTCGTAACGATTGTCAATAAATAAAGAGAAATGCAAAAACGATTTGAAAAGGCTTACAGGAGGATCAGACGTACCGATTAGCCTTCACAGCGCAGCATAGGGCAGCTTATGTTTCTTTTTTCTTTAAACAAGCCCCCCCCCGTGCCCTAGACCCTTGAAACTTCAATGGCTCGAACACCGATGGCTCGATTACCAGGACTGACTCGAACCCGTTCTTGGGTCACGATGACTTTTTTTCCATAGCCCCTCACAAGGCATAATTTAATTGCTTAAATTACTTTTAATTATGAAATGGTGTGTTGTGTGTACTCATTAGAATCGTCGCGTAGCGATGAGGCGATTCTAATTAGCACACACAGCATACCTATATTTTTGTAAGTATTATGCCTCTTGACACGGTTATGAAAAGTTTGTTGTGGGTTTTAATTAGAATTGCCTCTTAGAATCGCCTCGATTAGGCGATTATAATGAGCACACACAACATACCTATATTTTTGTAAGTTTTATGCCTCCTGACACGGTTATGCAAAATTTGTTGTGTGTACTCATTAGAATCGCCTCGATGAGGCGATTCTAATGAGCACACACAGCATACCTATATTTTTGTAAGTAGTATGCCTCCTGACACGGTTATGAAAAGTTTGTTAAGTGTACTCATTAGAATCGCCTCGACGAGGCGATTCTAATGAGCGCACACAGTTTACCTATATTTTATGTAAGTATTATGCCTCCTGACACGGTTATGAATAGTTTGTTGTGTGTATTCATTAGAATCGCCTCGCACACACACCATACCTATATTTTATATAAGTATTTTGCCTCCTGGCACGGTCATGAAAATTGATGTTGTGTTTACTCATTAGAATCGCCTCGACGAGGCGATTCTAATGAGCACACACAACATACCTGTATTTTATATAAGTATTTTGCCTCCTGGCACGGTCATGAAACTTTATGTTGTGTGTACTCATTTGAATCGCCTCGATGAGGCGATTCTAATGAGTACACACAGCATACCTATATTTTATGTAAGTATTATACCTCCTGACACTGTTATATGACTGACCTCAGTAGCTCGAAATACTCTTGTCTCGAACAAATTTCTTGGTACTACAGCTGTTCGAGCCATCAACGTTTCACTATAGTTAAGAGAACTCTCTAAAAGGTTTAGTCCCTCACTGCTGAGGGATCGAGTCTACCATCGGGTTGACCGGCCCCGATAGCTCAGTTGGTAGAGTGTCCGCTCCGGGGTTTGATCCCGGGCCGCGACATACCAAAGTCGTTAAAAATGGTACTAGCTGCTCCTCGCTTGGCACTCAGATTTACGGGGTAGAGCTAGGACTGGTCGACCCAGTGTCAGGATAATGTGACAGGGTGTGGTATCATGTAGTGTGTCTGGGACATGATACTTCAGTGAGGCAGCACTATAAAAGTGAGCATTGAGCTCCCTGTCGAAACCAGACACCGTCGTGATATGACTGAAAAATTGTTGAAAGCGACGTTAAACCCGGATTCACACACACCTACACACTACCATCTGGTCAAATATGAGATCCAAAAATCAATGGAGAGCCAGAATCAAATGACGTAGCCCATCTCTGGCACCAGGAGGATGAAAACAAAAAGCTCACAGTGTACAAACAAAACATCAAGCGCTTAACAAGCAGGAACAATCATCTATCTCTTCCTTAAATTGAGTGATTAGACTGCTAGAGAGGAATTATCGAGAATCGCACAATCTAATACAAATTGCAGCATACAACAAAGCAGCAATGAAAGTGGTCGAAAATGTTATCTGTCCTGCCAAATAAAATATCAAGAAGAAGAAAAGAAGATGATGATGATGAAGAAGAAGAATAATATGATGATTATGTGTCCTGGCAAGTACAATATCAATAAGAAAAAGAAGATGAAGAAAAAGGAGATGATGATGATGCTGATGATGATAATGATGCTGATGATGATAATGATGATGATGATGATGATGATGATGATGGTGGTGATGATGATGATGATGATGATGATGATGGTGGTGGTGATGATGATGATAATGATGATAATGATGATGATGATGATGATGATGAAGAAGTCTCAATACTGATGAATTTCTATGACCGGTTTTCCGTTCTGCCTCATAAGAACAGTCTAGCATATAACCCCACCAAACTGTACAATTTTTGTACAGCCACTCAGCTGCCTTATCAGCTATGATAATCATTTAAGCAATATATATTTATTTTAACCAGCAGGATATCGTATCATATTTCTACTTTCTCTATTTTAAAGGTTTACAAGATACTACATTTATTGACCAGTGTTGGGGTAGGATGGGAGGGGGGGGCACAACCAGAGGTCACCAGAGGTCCAAAAGTAGGATTTTAGGTCATTATAGCTCATCGGAGCCGGGAAGCTTATAGGATAGGCTGCTGTCCGTCGTCGTCGTCGTCTGCGTCGTCGTATGTCGTGTGACGTCAACACTTTCAAACGACATCTTCTCCGAAGCCAATAGGCCGATTGGGCCCAAATTTCATCTGTAGCATCCTCGGGTTGGGGGGTTGAAAGTTTTGTGTTTTTATGCCCCCGAGAACCTTGAGGGGGGGGGGCATATAGTTTTTGCCCTGTCTGTCTGTCTGTCTGTCTGTCTGTCTGTCTGTCTGTCTGTCTGTCTGTCTGTCTGTTTGTTTGTTTGTTTGTTTGTCTGTCTGTCTGTCCGTCACAAAAACTTTAATCTTGATCACAACTTCAAAAGTATTTGACTTAGCCCTATGAAACTTCACACACTTATCCACCATCACAAGGGCTACATCCTGACCAAGGGCCATAACTCTGTTGTCATTTTTGGCTGAATTATCTTCCCTTGAAATTTTTGCAAAACTTTAACCTTGATCATAACTTCAAAAGTATTTGACCTAGCCCGATGAAACTTCACACACTTATTCACCATCACAAGGGCTACATCCTGACCAAGGGCATAATTCTGTTATCATTTTTGGCTGAATTATCTCCCCTTGAAATTTCATAAAACTTTAACATTGGCCATAACTTTCGATTAATATGTGATAGGGCTTTCATATTTCACATGTGCATTCCTTGTCACAAGACATTTCAAGTGGTACCATAATTTTTGACCTCGTGACCTTGACCTTGACATTTGACCTACTTTTTAAAAAAACTTTAACATTGACCATAACTTTCGATTGGTAAGTGGTAGGGCTTTCATATGTCACATGTGCATTTCTTGTCACAAGACCTTTCTACTGGTACCATCAATTTTTACCTCTTGACCTTGACCTTGACGTTTGACTAATTTTTAAAAACTTCAACATAGTCCATAACTTTCTATTGGTAAGTGATAGGGCTTTCATATTTCACATGTGCATTCTTCTTTAAAGACCATTTTAGTGGTACCATAATTTTTGACCTCGTGACCTTTACTTGACATTTGACCTACTTTTTATGCCCCAACTTCGAAGACGTTGGAGGGGCATATTGCCTCTACTTCGTTCGTCCGTTATTCCGTTCGTCCGTCGTTACGCTTTTGATGCATAGCATAACTTAAATACTGTGTATGCTAGGGTTGTGAAATTTCATATATGGATTCCTCATGGAAAATTAGGGGATACATATTTTTTTCTCGTCCAGATTATGCCCCTTTCAAGAGTTATTGCCCTTTGATTTATTTTATTAAATCTTGTCAGCAAAATATCTCAAAAACTATAAGAGATAGAGCCTTGAAAGTTGGTGAATAGATTGGTAGTGATGAGTGGATGACCTGATAACCTATTGACTACATTCCCAAAAGTACTTCATGAGTTAAGGCCCTTTGTCACTTTGGGTATTTTTACATTGTACCTCTATGTGCTTTGTGATGCATAGCATAACTTTATAACCGTGTATGCTAGGAATTCGAAATTTCATATATGGATTCCTCATGAAAAATTAGGGGACGCGTATTTTTATTTCTCGTCCGGATTATGCCCCTTTCAAGAGTACTTGCTCTTTGAAATTTTTGATAAAAGCTTTTCAGCAAAATATCTCAAAAACTATAAGAGCTAGAGCCTTGAAAGTTGGTGAAAAGATTGGTGGTGATGAGTAGATGACCTGCTTAACTTGACTAAATTCCAAAAAATACTTAATGAGTTATGGCCCTTTGTCACTTTGGGTATTTTTACATCGTACCTCTATATGCTTTGTGATGCATAGCATAACTTTAGAACCGTGTATGCTAGGGTTTTGAAATTTCATATATGAATTCCTCATGGAAAATTAGGGGACATGTATTTTTTTCTCTTCCAGATTATGCCCCTTACAAGAGTTATTGCCCTTTGAATTTTTTTTTTGATAAAATCTTGTCAGCAAAATATCTCAAAAACTAGAAGAGCTAGGGCCTTGAAAGTTGGTGAATAGATTGTTGGTGATGAGTAGATGACCTGATTAACTTTTGCCTTTAATCCCAAAAATACTTCATGAGTTATGGCCCTTTGTCACTTTGGGTAGTTTTACATTGTACCTCTATATGCTTTGTGATGCATTGCATAACTTTATAACCGTGTATGCCAGTGTTTTGAAATTTAATAATATGGATACCTCATGGAAAATTAGGAGACGAGTATTAATGAAGTTTTTAAATAAAATCTTGTCAGCAAAATATCTCAAAAACTATAAGAGCTAGAGGCTTGAAAGTTGGCGAAAGGATTGGTGGTGATAAGTAGATGACCTGCTTAACTTGACTAAATTCCAAAAAATACTTAATGAGTTATGGCCCTTTGTCACTTTGGGTATTTTTACATCGTACCTCTATATGCTTTGTGATGCATAGCATAACTTTAGAACCGTGTATGCTAGATTGTTGGTGATGAGTAGATGACCTGAGTAAATTTTGACTAAATTCCGAAAAATAATTCATGAGTTATGACCCTTTGTCACTTTGGGTTTTTGTACATTGTATCTCTATATGCTTGTGATGCATAACATAACTTTAGAACCGTGTATGCTATGGTTTTGAAATTTCATATATGGATTTCTCATGGTTTTGTTTGTTTGTTTTGGAGTTTTACGGCCCAGTCAACACTATTTAGGTCATTTTTGAGCCGGTCAGTTTACCTATCAACACTTTCCTGGGCAGGCTTATACGTAAGCGGTTAACCAGTACAGTGCACATTCTTTTGCCAGAAACTGACAACTGCCCTTCTTGAATCAGCGGAAGGGAGAGAATGACCGTAGAAAAGATTTCATGATCAATCTCCACGAAAGAATGTTGCCGACCCCGGCGGGAGTCGAACCCGCTTCCTCCTGATCACCAGTCAGACGCGCATCCGACTGAGCCACTGAGGCCGGCCAGGATTTCTCATGGTAAAATAGGGGAAGTGTATTTTTTCATATCTGGATTATGCCCCTTTCAAGAGTTATTTCCCTTTTTTTGATAAAATCTTATCAGCAAAATATCTCAAAAACTATAAGAGCTAGAGCCTTGAAAGTTGGTGAATAGATTGGTGGCGATGAGTAGATGACCTGATTTAATATTGGCTGTATTCTGAAAAATATTTCATGAAAAATGGCCCTATGTCACTTTGGGTATTTGTACATTGTGAACTTAGTACATTGTGAAAAGCAGATTTAGAGAGCCGTGTGCAAGTGTTGTGGATAGAGTGCTGGACTACAAATAAGTTTGTGGACAATGAATCTGAGAGGCGTGAGTTCAAACCTCGTTGGAGGACTGGAATTTATTTTCTTCTTCTTTTTTTTACTTCATAAACACACATAAACAGTTATTATACATACATACTTACGTACATACAAACATACATTCAAACTCTTGTGCAAACACGCGTGCACACACACACACACACACACACACACACACACACACACACACACACACACACACACACACACACACATGCATGCATGCAGACTTACGCATGTATACATGCATGCAAAAATATGCAAAAACGTACACATGCATATATGCACACATGCATATTTGCACACAAATATGCTCACACATGCTCGCATGCATGCATTCACACACACATGCATGCATGCAGACACACTCATACAGGTATGCATGCACACATATATGCATGCATGCACTCACACATACATGCATGCATACATGTGCATATGCATTCTTGCACACACATACATGCATGTACATACATACATACATACATACATACATACATACATACATACATACATACATACATACATAACATACATACATACATACATACATACATACATTTGTTTGTTTGATTTGAGGTTTAACGTCCCCGTCAACACTGTAAAGGTCATTTTGGAGACGTTGCTTCCAATTTTGTGGCTTCAAGCCCCTATGGGCGGGGGCGGACATACATACGTACATACATACATACATACAAACATACATACATACATACATACATACATACATACATACATACAAACATACATACATACATACATACATACATACATACATACATACATACATACATACATACATACATACATACATACATACATACATACTGTTTTGTTTGTTTGAGGTTTAGCGTCCCCGTCAACACTGTAAAGGTCATTTTGGAGACGTTGCTTCCAATTTTGTGGGACTTTTACCCGACATTGAGATGAAATGATATCTCAAACCCTGTCACCAAATGAAACCAATAGGGTTTATTAGCATGGATGGTCCGCCTCGCACCGCGGTTCCTGGACAGGCTTAGATCCTCTAAGCGGTTTACCAGTACTAGTGTGCGGGCCGGATTCAGCTCTGCGTGGAAGCATCATGCAGCCCATATATTTCTTCAAGCCCCTATGGGCGGGGGCCCATACATACATACATACATACATACATACATACATACATACATACATACATACATACATACATACATACATACATACATACATACATACATACATACATACATACAAACTCTTATGCAAACACGCATGCATGCACACTCACACACACTCATGCATGCATGCAGACTTACGCATGTATACATGCATGGAAAAATGTACACATGCATATATGCACACATGCATACACACTCATGCATGCATGCACATACACACACATACATACACTCATACAGACACGCATACACACACATACATGCATGCAGATGCATGTGCATACATGCATGCACACACACTAATGCATAAATGCACACACACACATGCAAGCACACATGCATGCACACATATACTCATGCATGCATACACACATGCATGCAATGCACACACACACACACACACACACACACACACACACACACACACACACACACACACACACACACACATGCTTGCATGTACAGATACAGGCACACACATACTTTCATGCACACATGCATGCATGCACTCATGCATGCCTGTACACATACATGCATGCACATACATGCAAGTGCATGCACTCATGCATGCATGCACACACACATAAACATAAATGCAATCACTCACATATGCAAGCACATGCAGGCACACATGCACCGGGATGTGCCGGGGGCCATGCTCCACCCCTCAACTTCACAAAAGACCATATATCTGAAAAACTGTTCAGAGCCCTACCCCTATACCATATATATTCTTGTTCCTTATGATAGGACGCAATCAGTGACACCAGCATGGGGGTCCCCCAGGGATGCCAAGGGCCATTCCCCACCCCTTTACTTCATTAAAGGCCATATATCTCAGAAACCATTCATTTCCTCACCCCTTAACCATATATATTCTTGTTCCTTATGATAAGATCCCACTTCATAATAGGCCATATATCTCAGAAACCATTCAAATCCCCACCCCATTTCCACATATATCATTGTTCATTGTTATTAAAACACATTTCCGCAGTGGCCATTTCTCTCCCACCCGCTTCATAAAAGGGCCTCATATCTCAGTATCCATTCAGCATTCAGTGACAACAATCTTGGGCTTTTCTTGGATCCGCCATGCCCAAATGACTCCACTGCTTAAAAAGGCCTTACATCTCAGGAGCCATACATATCCCCTCCGCTAAACCATATATGTCTCTGTTCCTTTTGATAAGACGCATTTAGTGACACCAACCTGAGCTCCATTGGGTTCTTGCCCCACCCTCTCTACTCTATAAAACACCTAATATTTCAGATACAGTCTACATGACTGCTCATTTGGGTGTGGGGTTTGTGCGGGAGACTTTATAATTGGTAGATTAAAATCACATCATGTTAAAATACATGGCTGCCATTGGGCAGTGCCCACCTGATCTCTGGTGTATGAAATTTGGCTCTTTGGTTTGTTTGCTATTGCAAGTTAAGAGTTTCCATTGACTTATGACTGGGGATAATTGAAAAATGACATTTATGCCTTCCAAGAAACTGACAATGGCCTTCTTGAATCAGCGGAAGGGCTCAGTGTCGGGTAAAACCGTAAAAGTCCCACAAAATTGGAAGCAACGTCTACAAAATGACCTATCCAGTGTTGTCGGGAGTGTTAAACCTTAAATCAAGCAAACCCCCCCCCCCCCAAAAAAAAAACAAACAAACTTATTTTGAACTGGTCATTAATCAGAGATGGGCAAAAACTGGAGTACCAGAAGAAAATCTGAGGGGTTGGTGTAGTTAAACTTTGGTATTTGCAATAGAGCATTTTCAAGTATCAGAGGAAAGTGCTACTTAGTGCCTTTAAATATTTTCAAGTGAAGTATAACTTGAGACAAACTACTTCTATGCATTTATCTTAACCCTTTTTGTACCAAATGGAATCTTCCCCTGTTGTATTATGGCAGGAGTACATTTCGAAATTATGGGGTGTCAGGTTGTGTTTTCTTCAAAATGTGTTTGGAATATGGCTGAACCTTTTGTAAACAGTGTAGGCCCTAATCAGACGCCGCGTTCTGTGGTGTCTGATCTGGGCCTGCACTGTTTGTCAGGGTACCCATTTTGTGGGTTCTGGTACTAAATGGGTTAATATAAGGAAATTTTATTTTAAAAAAGTACTTATAATTAACAAAAACAGCTAGGTTTTCATATCCATCTTGGTCATTATATTGCTTTGTTTGATAAATAAAAAAAAATCTGAATTGAGGAAAATTATTCCACATTATATTTTAATGATAAGCTATTGCTTTACTTGCCCTTAAGATGCCACGAAAAACTGTATCTGAAACTGTTGTCTGCTTATGTTGTCTGCTGCCTATTCTTGCAGACTTCAGATATTTTTGCTTAAAGGCATACAGTATAGAGGAGCAGTCTGATCTCGGTCCACAGTGTTTGCAAAAATGACTTTTAAAGTTACCAACAGACGTCAAAGCAGAAGACAATTGTTTGCAATTGACATCTTATGTGTTAAAAATCGACTTTGCTCCATGAGGTTGAATACCGTAATTATTCGAAATATTGAGACTGATAGGCCTGAGCAAACAGTGCAGACCTAGATCAGACTGCAGTCTGATCTGGGTCTACACTGTTTGCCATTCCGTCTGCACCATTTGGACTCCTAATGAATTCAGGGGTGTCCATCTGTCGCATTTTTCGGATTTCTTTGTGAAGGGAGGGCCGAAAAATGGGAATGCTGTTTTCGCGATATGAATGCTAATTTGCGAAGAAAATCGCGACCATTTTGAAAATTCCCTGTGGGGCCTCAGTGGATTGTATCCGGTTTTTGTTTGTTTGTTTGTGTTGGAGTTTAACGGCCCAGTCAACACTATTTTAGGTCATTTTTGAGCCGGTCAGTTTACCTATCCATACTTTTCCTGGGCAGGCGTATACGTAAGCGGTTAACCAGTACAGTGCACATTCTTTCGCCAGAAACTGACAACTGCCCTTCTTGAATCAGCGGAAGGGAGAGAATGACCGTAGAAAAGATTTCATGATCAATCTCCATGAAAGAATGTTGCCGACCCCGGCGGGAATCGAACCCGCATCCTCCTGATCACCAGTCAGACGCGCATCCGACTGAGCCACCGAGGCCGGCAGGATTGTATCCGGTAGAGCCCTTCTCGTTTATAGTGAGTAAAGAATAAATAATGAAACAATACTGGCACTGTAAACCTACAATGCAGAGGCAAAACAAATAATGTGCCGTTCTGGGCCGACTTTTACTTCACGGATCATTTCATTTTGCCGCAATTTGCTAAAATTCTCAGTTTTGCTGGTCGGAATCAACAACAAACTCAATTGCACTGACGGTGATCGACGGACAAAATGTGATAACAAAAGCTCAACTTGTCACAAGTGACAGGCGAGCTAAAAAAGCACGGCAGAATCAGCCGAATGGAAGCTTATCAATTCCAAAGGTCAAGGTCATTTACTGACCTTTGTCCTGGATGGCTCAGTATCAGTATTTTTAACCAGGTTTACCAATTGAAAACTCTGGTTCTTAATTTAAATGAAGTACGTCGGCGGGCGGGCGTCAACAATTCGTTTCTGGAGCATTACTCCGCAACCGTTTGAAATATTTTAATGATACTTGGTAGGATAAAAGAACAGGTCAGTGCGGAATGTCCGTGCAAGAATGACAACACTTGTCTTCCTTTTCGAATTGTCTCTCCTGATCGATATTTTTACTTAATTTTCGTTTCCGGAGCATAATTCCGCAACCGTTTGAAATATTTTAATGATACGTGGTAGGATTATAGAACAGATCAGTGTGGAGTGTCCGGTGAAAGAATGACAACTCCCGTTTGTCTTCTTTTCAAATTAGCTGTCCAGAGCCATGTTTGTACTTCATTTACGTTTCCAGATCATAACTCCGCCTGTCTTCCTTTTCGAATTATCTCTCCTGATCTATTTATTTTACTTCATATTTGTTTCCGTAGCAAAACTCATCAACCGTATGAAATATTTTAACGATACTTGGTAGCTATAGAACAGGTCAGTGCGGAGTGTCCCGTGCCACAATGACAACTCTGCTTATAGAACAGGTCTTTGCCGAGTGACACGTACAAGAAATTATTTTTTTTTATTTTATAATAATCTCCCCTGATCCATGGAGGCTTGTAACTTGGTTACTATTAGAAATAATTTCATGATGCGTGGTAAGGAAAACCTGGTTTTCGTGGACTTTCCACATTTTTTGTTATCTTCCTCTCCACTTAAACTGCCGGGTTGATTGTAACCCAATTACATGTGGATCCTTGGGTTGATTGAAGCCAAATTACATGTGGGGCCTCTATGGAAAGGTGGAACAAACATTTGTTCGTAAGCACTGGGTCACATGACCAATAAGGTCACCATGCTCTTATATAGTAAAAACAGTTAAAAATATTTTCCTCTGGAACCAAATGACCAATGATCTTCAGGCTTGGTATATAGTGTAAGGGACTTGGATTCTACCACGTTTGTTCAAATGATTATCTTTGGTTTACCTTGACAAGTTTTACGTCAAGGTCAAATTTTGTCACTTTTGTATGGAAAAAATGTAAAACAGTGGATTTTTCTGATTCTGTTATTTCCTGTGGCATCAGAATTGATATTTGCAATCATCTAAATGGAAGTTTATCAAATTCAAAGGTCAAGGTCATTTACTGTCCTTTGTCCAGGATGACTTAGATTCAGTATTTTAACTTTTTTCTCCACTAAATCGAAACCAAATAACACATAGAACATCTGTGGGATGAGGCAATGAAATGTTATTCGCGGGATTGTAGTTATATGACCAAAATGGAGGCTATGCCTGTATATGGTAAAAACACATGAGACGGACCTCCGTGGCCTAGTGGATAAGAGCGCTGACTCTTAGTCATTAGGTCTCTCACCGCCGTAGGTTCGAGCCTCGCTCGGGCCACGTGTGAGACGCCAAGTTCTGCAACGGAAGGTCAGGTGGTTTTTCTCCGGGTACTCCGGTTTTCGCCCACCTCTGATTAACGATCGGCTCGATATGAGTGAAATAATCTTGAAAGGACCGTAAAACCCAAACCAAAAAAAAAAAAAAAAAAAAAAATAAAAACACATGACCGCTGGTGAGCGTAGTGGCCCAAGGGCCTCTTGTTTCATTTTTACACACCTCCTGGGCTCTTGAAACTGTCATAGTTAACAGCCCTATGGATGAGAACTCAGAATTTTCAAGTGACCCCAAACCCGGGGGCAAGGCCGGTGGTGGAGGGTTGAGAAAATCTTTTGTATACAAAATAGATGCATATTAAATAGAAGGCAATGAAGTGTAGAGTCAAAACACTGAGACTACTGGTTGGTCGATTGTCTCTGAGTGTATGTCAAAGAAATAGTCCTGGACTGTTATTGGAACCGTTTAACCATAAAATTCGGTTTTTAAGCAAATAGTGTAGCTCTTGATTAATCATGCTGCATTCTGTGGCGTCTGGTCTGGGTCTACCCTGTTTGCAAAGCCCAGCCTATGATTCCAAGATAACCCACTTACGCAACTCTCTATCCTCACTGCGGTCATTTTCTATAAAAACGGTTATTCCGAGAAGTCACGTTGACTTAAGCACTTAAGAGCGTTTCTGCTTATGTTTGCCACAGCTAAGGTCATACAGAGAGATTCATCCAAAAGTCTGGAAGAGCCCGGCATTGATTGCCCCTGGGTTATTTCAAAGAAATAGTCCTGGACTGTGATTTAAACCGATTTCATTTAACCATAAAATTCCTTTTTCTTTTCTTTTTTTTTTTTTTTTTTCACTGCGGCTATTTTCTATAAAAATGGTTATTCCGACGTGTCACGTTGACTTTTGCACTGAAGAGCGTTTCTGCTTAGGAACTTGGGGTCGATGGTCAATCGACCCCAAAATAGCCGTGTTATTCCATTCTGAGGTCAGAGTGTGGCGTACATGTAAGAGAGTTATCTGTAACAGGACTGGAATCATGTGTTGGGTTTGGCAAACAGTGTAGACCCAGATCAGACACCACAGACTTATCCGGGTCTATGAACAAGAATTTAAGGGTATACCGAAACAGTCCAAATCCTTTTCAAATGACCATTTTCCCAGCCATCGGCCAGTCAGTGTTGTCAGTGCTTTGACTGTTTATTTACCCTCAGACCCCTCTCACCTTTGTATTTCTGGAGTGCACTCGTCCATTACCGAAGTTGGGCACGTCCATTCTACTAACTAGGGCATCTATGGTGAATCTCTGAATGGTAAGCAATATATATATCCCGATAACATGGCTCAGAGCCATCATATCAGGATATACCCTGCTCGGATAAGTATCTGTTTTGTTTGTAAGTTTGCATTGGAGTTAAATGGCCCAGTCAATACTATTTAGGTCATTTTAAGCCGGTCAGTTTACCTATCCTCATTTTTCCTGGGCAGGCTTATACGTATATGGTTAACCAGTACAGTGGACATTATTTCGCCAGAAACTGACAACTGCCCTTCTTGAATCAGCAAGGAAGAAATGATCGTAGAACAGATTACATTATCAGTCACTAGGAAAGAATGTTGCCGACTCGGCTGGTGTCGAAACCACAACCTCTTGATCACCAAGACTTTATCAAGTAGTTTTTGGGGTCAGTATTTTTTTTTTTTTTTTTTTGTCATTTGACCCAGTTACTAAGCATGGAAACTTTTTAATGCTAATGTCCACTTGACTATCATAGATTTGTAAGAAATCTAGGTAACGTTTTTTAGAAATAAGCCGCGCTGTTCTTATTGCTGTGAGGTCAGAGTGTTGCATTAAAAGATTATATATAGAATTTGGACTGGAATCAAGCATTGTGTTGGGCAAACCGTGAAGACCCAGATCAGGGTCAACACTGTTTTAATATGTAAAATTCTGGAATAAAAGGGTCAAACAAAACAGTTTAACAATCGACCCACCAGTGTTGTCAGTTGCACTTTGATCAATTTAATTTGATTTATTTTGGCATTATCAATACGAGTATGTAGGTAGTATCATTGACCTGGTCAATGATAGAAAGGTTCCAAAAACTATAAGAATTTATCTCTGCAGGATCAGTTACTGAGTAATCCTTATACTGTTAAATAAATAATCTACTTGGGGAAGCCAGAAACTGGCAAAAATCGGGATATCTGGGGTTATATTCTGAAGTGAGAAAGGAAAACGCATGATAGATTCTTATAATCTCCCACTACCTTGGATAAGAGTATTGGCATTTCAATCCCCGAGCCTAGGAACTTAATGCTCGAAACTGCAGCACTAATCCAGCTTTTTTTGCGAAAAATTCCATTTTATGATTGTAATGCGCAGATTTGTGAAAAGTCCCGCTAATTATTTCCAGTCGTGCTCTATTGGAGGCAAAACAAAATAACCAGTGCGATCAGCAAATGCTTAGATCAGTCTGCGCATATGCGCAGACTGATCTGAGCATTTGCTTATCGCCGCTACCCATAGTGCAACAAGAATAGACGCTAAGCAGACTCTGCTGTGGAATGTCTGGTCTAACCTGTCAGACGAGTCCGCGCTGGTTGCGCACGTCATCTTGTAGGTTTATTTTAGTCCGGGCCATGCAATTATTGTAGAAGTATTAGGAAGGAAAGCAGATTACCGCGATTACGCTAATGGCAAAAGCGATTACCAAGAAAGCTAAATGATTCTTAATAATTTCGGGGGAGGATAATTTGTGTTATGATTATGGAAAGATGAAAAGTGGAGAGATGAAACAAACACTTTGACAGCATTTTGTGCGGAACATAAAATTAGATCAGACTGCCTTGTTGCTGAGTCTAAGCACAACTTCACTGGATGAATTAGTCTATTTTGCATACGTTGTGCATTGAATATACAATGATCAGATACTCAGAACAGGTCAAACGAAAAGACTGCTTTTCTTAAATGGCATTTTGTCTGCCACTATATCTGAAGTGAACAGGTGTATAAGTTCTTTACTCACTTGAAAAAAAAAAAAAAAAAAAAACAACAACAAAGAATCTAGACAATATCTTCCATTGACGGGTCGTCGAGGCATCGTGGGTAAGAGCGCTGCTGTCAATCATTAGGTTTGTCACCACTGTGGTTCGAGACTCCCTCGGGTCACATGTGAGACGTTAAATTCTGCAACGGAATGGCAGGTGGGTTTTTCTCCGAGAACTCCGGTTTTCGCCCATCTCTGCCCTTGAAGTTACAAATCTAATTGCTCAGGGCCCACGGCCCCCGCCCATCGGGCTTGAAGAAATATATGGACTGCATGATGCTTCCACGCAGAGCTGAAGGGAGCTTACCACTAAATATTTTCCATAGGCGACAATAGTAACCTTTTACATGCTCCCACAAAAACTACACATACAAAACTTTTCAAACCTTGCTTATTTATAGAGCCATCCTAGCTCAACAAGTTGATGAGAAAAAATCCACATGTTGCCCGTCTCCTTTTCAAGTTATGGTCCGCCATGTTTGTTTACATGCAGATTCGCAGTGAATACAAGCCGTCTTTTTAACAGAGAGGTGACAATATAAAATCAGCCACAAATTCTTTGAGCTTGCAGATATAATTATAAAACACACATCATTTTATTTCCTTATAACAATCCTTTTCTCACATTGAAATGAAACATGGGATATTTATCCAATGGAAGCCTGTCTGGTATTAAGACTGCAACTAAAAGCTCTGTCCCAAAGTGATAAAACCCAGTACCTCCAGTATTTAGTGCAAAGCTACCTATACCAAACCCTTATTGTCTTTATGATCCATCAAAAGCATTGTCAAATAGAAATTTAGATCATATCCAATTATTTAAGCATGCATAATAAATGTTCAGTGACAAAGAATCTTTGAAGTTTGCGAAAAAGTTATCGCTCTCAGATTCTACAATGAAAGCCAAACAAACAATATTTTGTGAAAAAGCGCAAAGTTTACCTCTTTCTGGAATGAAACCCAGACACCAGCTGGCATCAGTGGTTCTTCTCCTATGTCTTTGGAACACTTCAATCCTAAAATGCACTAAAATATGCCTTAATAGCATACCAACTGGTATTTATGGCTGATTTCACACCTATACCCCCTATTTTATGTAAAAATGGCATTTTGAGGATATTTTGATGATAAAACTTTGACAAAACTGATTATAAATGCCTTAATACTATGAGAAATAGTGGATATATATCTGTTCAGATGCTTTAACATGAATTTAATCAATTAGAACCAATAATAGATGAGAAAACCTATCGCGATATTGCAGCAGAGACAATTTTGAAGTTTTGCTTCGAGTAGAGACCAAGGCCAAAAACCATGTAACCTTACTGTTATATTCCAGATGGAGTAGATTCTTCTCTTGTGTACCTGGTTATACACTTACTGTAAGACTTTTTCCAAAACAAACCCAATAACAATTGATTAACATGACTTTAAAGTACCCCCCCCCCCTCCAAATGCACAGATCAGAAGCAAAAACTGATCAAATACACACAGTTAGACCTAAATTACCACTAACCATACACTTTTTTACAGTTTCTATGGCAAACCACATGCCAGGAATATCCATTTTATGATACTGAATTGGCTAGAACCTACCAATGTGTGAAAATATGATGTAATGACTGAAAACTGGAGTGTGGGGCTGAGTTTCCCACTTTTGGTATAGGGAGCTTACCACTAAATATTTTCCATAGGCGACAATAGTAACCTTTTACATGCTCCCACAAAAACTACACATACAAAACTTTTCAAACCTTGCTTATTTATAGAGCCATCCTAGCTCAACAAGTTGATGAGAAAAAATCCACATGTTGCCCGTCTCCTTTTCAAGTTATGGTCCGCCGTGTTTGTTTACATGCAGATTCGCAGTGAATACAAGCCGTCTTTTTAACAGAGAGGTGACAATATAAAATCAGCCACAAATTCTTTGAGCTTGCAGATATAATTATAAAACACACATCATTTTATTTCCTTATAACAATCCTTTTCTCACATTGAAATGAAACATGGGATATTTATCCAATGGAAGCCTGTCTGGTATTTAGACTGCAACTAAAAGCTCTGTCCCAAAGTGATAAAACCCAGTACCTCCAGTATTTAGTGCAAAGCTACCTATATACCAAACCCTTATTGTCTTTATGATCCATCAAAAGCATTGTCAAATAGAAATTTAGATCATATCCAATTATTTAAGCATGCATAATAAATGTTCAGTGACAAAGAATCTTTGAAGTTTGCGAAAAAGTTATCGCTCTCAGATTCTACAATGAAAGCCGAACAAACAATATTTTGTGAAAAAGCGCAAAGTTTACCTCTTTCTGAAATGAAACCCAGACACCGGCTGGCATCAGTGGTTCTTCTCCTATGTCTTTGGAACACTTCAATCCTAAAATGCACTAAAATATGCCTTAATAGCATACCAACTGGTATTTATGGCTGATTTCACACCTATACCCCCTATTTTATGTAAAAATGGCATTTTGAGGATATTTTGATGATAAAACTTTGACAAAACTGATTATAAATGCCTTAATACTATGAGAAATAGTGGATATATATCTGTTCAGATGCTTTAACATGAATTTAATCAATTAGAACCAATAATAGATGAGAAAACCTATCGCGATATTGCAGCAGAGACAATTTTGAAGTTTTGCTTCGAGTAGAGACCAAGGCCAAAAACCATGTAACCTTACTGTTATATTCCAGATGGAGTAGATTCTTCTCTTGTGTACCTGGTTATACACTTACTGTAAGACTTTTTCCAAAACAAACCCAATAACAATTGATTAACATGACTTTAAAGTACCCCCCCCCCCCTCCAAATGCACAGATCAGAAGCAAAAACTGATCAAATACACACAGTTAGACCTAAATTACTACTAACCATACACTTTTTTACAGTTTCTATGGCAAACCACATGCCAGGAATATCCATTTTATGATACTGAATTGGCTAGAACCTACCAATGTGTGAAAATATGATGTAATGACTGAAAACTGGAGTGTGGGGCTGAGTTTCCCACTTTTGGTATAGGGAGCTTACCACTAAATATTTTCCATAGGCGACAATAGTAACCTTTTACATGCTCCCACAAAAACTACACATACAAAACTTTTCAAACCTTGCTTATTTATAGAGCCATCCTAGCTCAACAAGTTGATGAGAAAAAATCCACATGTTGCCCGTCTCCTTTTCAAGTTATGGTCCGCCATGTTTGTTTACATGCAGATTCGCAGTGAATACAAGCCGTCTTTTTAACAGAGAGGTGACAATATAAAATCAGCCACAAATTCTTTGAGCTTGCAGATATAATTATAAAACACACATCATTTTATTTACTTATAACAATCCTTTTCTCACATTGAACTGAAACATGGGATATTTATCCAATGGAAGCCTGTCTGGTATTTAGACTGCAACTAAAAGCTCTGTCCCAAAGTGATAAAACCCAGTACCTCCAGTATTTAGTGCAAAGCTACCTGAAAGCGTCCCGCATACGAGTACTGGTAAACCGCTTAGAGGAGCTAAAATATGTTCTACAAGGATAGCTTTTAAAAAAGCTGAAACGGCCCGCCTAGCATTTGATTCCCATGTTTTATAAAAAAAAACGTAACAGCTGTGAATGAATATTTCAACTTTTTCTTCAACTTTTTTTTCATGGAACATTTTGTATGAAAAATGCGGTTCGTTAAATGTAGAATAACAAACAAAAACAAGATAGTTCGTGGCACATTAATTAATCGGGTGGTAACGTTATTAATCTGGTGGTAACGTTAATAAGGTGGGACTAAATCTGATTACACAAACTACTATGTGCTACGCGTTTTGTAAAACCTAATACTTGTGTTATAGGACGGTTCATCGAATTACCCCAAGTAAACTTTACAGCTGCCACCTGGGCCACGGTGCTTTTAACCTTTTATTTCCTGGCAATGTGTGTGAAAGAATGTATTATGTTCCCTTTCGATATACAATCGAATCAGTTTTTTTTTTCTTTCCACCGTCCTTACCTTTGAACTTTTAAACTGCTGACAAATGACAAATGTTTATTCAGCACAAACACATTTACAATAAATGGCTAAGGCTGATACAAGATAAATCATAAACAATTAACAAATCATCTTTCCATTACCCATATGTTAACGAGTCTATGCAATTAAGACCCCCACGAACCACATACATGAACATCGAGTCAATAGCAGGCGTCACCAGAGGATAAAACGGCACCACGGACCTAAGTCGCTACCTGTCGGTAGGAGAAAGGAAATTTGTATCAATAAGACTTCTATATGATATGATGATCCATACCAAGGTGGATAAGCGCATCATTCTCTCTGTGCTCGCAACAATGAACTTGTGCTAAATGGCCAAGCGTAAGCTATTTAAAGTATCATTCCCTGTGTTGTCGGGTGTACCTGAAGGGTGAGTTTACCGGTCCTTTACTTGGTGTTCCATTAATGATCTCCATGATTCTATCAAGTCATCTATCCGTTGTTGCTGAAGACTTCGCCCTAAATATTCGTATGACTGCCTCATTCTACAAGATAACCTGGATAGGCTGACAGATGAATGCCACAAAGTGCACAATCCTTCGGATCGCGACGTTAACTGGCGGTCCCCTGTGCAGGGAGAACCATCCCCTGTGCAGGTAAAAGATCCCTACCGTAGTAACATGATTACAGGGTAGGCTTTCATCCTGCAAATCTGGAGTATATGTAATGTACACCTGCCGAAAATACCCTTTTTGGCGTACGAAGAAAGAAACAAAGAACGAAAGATACATAGATGAAGTTCAATGTAGCTAAATATCCAACGAGGTTGTCACAGCACCTTTCAAAATATTCACTTCACCAGCAAAAGCAAGGTCAGATTAAATCCAAATTTTTGGCATCACCATCGCTGACAAGCTTGACTGTTTTCTTCTTAACCTCCTCAATCTGTTAAATCTGAAAAAAAAAAAAAAACATTGGGAAGCCAAACCGCCAATACATACTTTAGCCGAGGGAGAACCAGTGTTTCGTATGCATTATCATTTGTTTGCCTGGATGCAACAGCCACATTAAGTCTAAGAAATACTAATACCCTAATTGTTTTGAATGTGATACTAACCCCGGCTCAATGGACACCACCTCCTCATGAGCACCTGAAATCCAAATAATTTGGCTACGGTATTAGGTGGAAGACTCTCAAATACATACATTACTTTCTTCGCTAAAGAAAACAGCGAGTTTTTGCTAACGGTGAATCTTCGGAGTGGGCGCTAGTTTTGTATGGGGTCTAACAAGGCACTGTTCTTGGTCCACTGTTATTCTCCCTGCACATTAGTGATATTACCACTGACATTGACTCAGAAATAATACGACTGTGTTTTCTACCGGGAAATTAGAGATACAGAGGAATCTGTGGAACTTCAGGACGATATAGATAGTCTAGGCTGTTAAACACACCTTAGGTGAAGGATCTGTTACATGCTTAACGAATTAGAAAGGCCATCCCTTGAGGCCTGTCGTGAACAGTTCTCCTGAAGCATTCTTTAAAACATACGTAATTACTGATACATTGTCTCAACTTGTTTAAGATACCTGAGCCTGTTTTATTTGTTTATGCTTAGGGATGATGTCCCCATCAACTCTATTAATAAGGTCATTTTGAAGACATTTCTTCCGATTCTGTGAGAAATGTACAACATAACTGAAAATTGTGAAGTATGCATGTTTTTCTGGGTCAGGCTAGTTAAATATGACCAACCGCTTCTGAGGGTCCCGAACAGAACCATTGCTTGTTTCACGCGCGTTACGCATTTGTAACCTGGTAACGTCTACAGTTTTAACCATCCTGATGTAAACAGAACCTCCGCTAGGTGGCTACAGATTAGACTAAACTACTTAGAAAGAGCATAATTGATTGGCCGAGATTAACATAGCCAATAACTATCCGAGTTTCAAAAGTGAGAGGTCTTCAGCAGCAACAGAAATGAAAGAGACTGAGCCAGAAAACAACTTATTCTGGCAATTGGAACGTTTTGGATTTCTCTGCAATTTCTTTGCGAAATTCCTATCGTATATCCGGCCGCCCGTGAGCGGGCCGGAATAAAGGGGTTATCCTTTGGAAGCAAGGAATACACCACAGATCTAGAAAATATGAAGTGTGCATTTTTCTGGGCTAGACTAGCCAGTTTCGGCCAATTAGGCCTCAACAGAGATCCTCAAATATTTTCAAAATTCCAGAATGGAATCAATGATCCCAAAGGATAAGAAAATATAAGCTACACTATGATGTAGGACAGGGAGACTTTTTACGGCCGCCACACATTCCCAAACACCAGCTGAAGTGACGTTAAATATGTTCTATAAAAGGGTTATACTTTGGAAACAAGAAATACACCACAGAACTAGAAAATATGAAGTGTACAGTTTTTCTGGGCCAGTCTAGCCAGTTTCGGCCAATTAGGCCTCAACAGAGATCCTCAAATATTTTCAAAATTCCAGAATGGAATCAATGATCCCAAAGGATAAGAAAATATAAGCTACACTATGATGTAGGACAGGGAGACTTTTTACGGCCGCCACACATTCCCAGACACCAGCTGAAGTGACGTTAGATATGTTCTATAAAAGGGTTATACTTTGGAAACAAGAAATACACCACAGAACTAGAAAATATGAAGTGTACAGTTTTTCTGGACCAGACTAGCCAGTTTCGGCCAATTAGGCCTCATCAGTGACCCTCAAATATTTTCAAAATTCCAGAATGGAATTAATGATCCCAAAGAACAAGAAAATATAAACTACACTATGATGTAGGACAGGGAGACTTTTTACGGCCGCCACACATTCCCAGACACCAGCTGTAGTGACGTTAAATATGTTCTATAAAAGGGTTATCCTTTTGGAAGCAAGGAATACACCATAGAACTAGAAAATATGAAGTGTACATTTTTTTCTGGGCCAGACTAGCCAGTTTCGGCCAATTAGGCCACATCAGTGACTATGCCTGCCCAGGCAAAGCGGTGCGAGTCGGCCCGTACATGCTTATAAACCCTATTGGTTTCATTTGGCGGCAGGGCTTGAAATCTCATTTCATCTCAATGTCGGGTAAAAGTCCCACAAAATTGGAAGCAGCGTCTCCAAAGTGACCTTTACAGTGTTGACGGGGACGTAAAACCTCAAATCAAACAAACAAACAACCAAATGCTCAGAGCCCAGCTGTGCAAAACTAACGACGTTAAATAACGTATCGTTAAAACTTTGATCATTAAATAGGGCAAATGTATTTACTTAATTTATTGGCTAAAAAAATTAGAGCAGCTTTTGCAAATGAAAAAGCTGCTGTAATTTTTTCAGCAAAAATATCAACACTTTAGATATTGTACTTGTTGGAACACTTAACAACATGACCGCTAACGAGCTCGATAAGTTAACACTGCTTTGGACAACTGGCCCCAGGTACACAGATTAGCAATGTATATTACAACCACGGAACCAGCAGTTTAGCAATAAGACTTCTCCCAGCTCACATTTAATGCCGTTTGCAACGAAAATCAAATACACGCCGAATGCTTTGTCACACCGTGTTGAATTTTCTATCATATGCTTTGTCACACCGTGTTGAATTTTCTACCATTTGCTTCTGAACTGTATTTTGAGGTAATCGACAACGTGGGTGGAACGATTGCGTAGCTACAATCCCCCTTATTTGGCCGAAACATTAGTACAAATTATGTTATTCAACATTCTTGAATATGCAGCGCAAATCTGACGAAGTCGGGGTAGTTTTTGTTTTGTTTGTTTGATTTGAGGTCTAACGTCCCCGTTAACACTGTATTGGTCATTTTTGGAGACGTTGTTTCCATTTTTTTTTACTTTTACCCGACATTGAGATGAAATGGCATCTCAAGCCCTGTCGCCCAATGAAACCAATGGGATTTACAAGCATGGACGATCGGACTCGCCCCGCCTTTCTTGGGCAGACTTAGATTCCTCTAAGCGGTTTACCAGTACTCGTGTGCAGTCTGTTACAGCTCTGCGTGGAAGTAAGATGCAGCCCATCTATTTTTTCAAGCGCCGATGGCAGAACCCTCCATGGCGCAGTGGTTACGCTAATCGCCTGTTAAACCTTGGATCGCAGGATCGATCCCGGGATTCTCCAGACTTTCGGATGAGTCTCTAAACCGAGGTCCCGTCTCCGTATGACCTTAGCTGTGTGTGGGACGTAAAATTTAAACACTCACTCAAGCGCCGATGGGCGGGGGCAAGAAGGCGGGATTGCAGTGATATATGGATATATTTTTTGACAATCGCTAAGCTATCTGGGTGAATCGAAATATACCGGTATTCAATATACCGATTCTTTGTACTTTGACAAACATGTCGCTTGAGATGCAAATTCTTGTTCGGCGTGTCATGGTATTTTGACGAATTTGCACTTTAATGAACCGAAGACAGATGGTGTATTGCTAAACTGCTAGTTGCACGGTTGTATATATAATTGTTCTATCAGCATCATAATCAACACAATGAAATCACCGTCAACATCGTAAGCAGCAGTTGCAACAGCATCACCATATCCATCACTATTAATACCACAACTATTTTTATCACTATCATCATTTTCATCATGACCATAATCATCATTATCATCATCATCGTCACCATCATCGTCGTCGTCGCCATCGTTGTGTCGTTGTCATCATCATCATCATCATCATCATCATCATCATCATCACGGGTTTTTGGGGTGGCGCCAACCTGTGAAGTTAATCTGCTAAATGAGGCACGACGCTTAAATGCAATTTCTTACTTTTCTATTTCATCCAAATATCGCCAGGATCTTTAATTGCATTCGTGCAGGCCAATCTGAGCGATGGGGCACTGCAAAAGTTTATGTTATGTAAACATATTACAGTAAAATCCCTATATTAAGACCACCTTTGGGACTGTTCAAAAGTGGTCTTAAATACCACTTTGGATAGCCCCAAAGGTGGTACCTGACCAGAGGACACTGTGGGCAGGAAACACAAAGAAAGATTAAGCGTACCCTTAAAAATAAGCTTTTTAAACCAGAAATAGACTTAATTTTAGGTGGTCCTAATAGCGGAATTTTACTGTATTTTGGGTGACAGGGCTTGAGATGTCATTTCATCTCAATGTCGGGTAAAAGTCCCACAAAACTGGAAGCAACGTCTCCAAAATGACTTTTACAGTGTTGACGGGGACGTTAAACCTCAAATCAAACAAACAAACAAAACTGTATTTTGTTTTATCTACTCTTTATATTAAGAGGATGTAACTGTCAAAGGCACCTTGATATAAAGGACATAAAAACGCCTGAATATAAATACACAGAAGTTGATATGCCTGTTCTGAATACAAATGAAACTTGAGATGTGGGCAAAATATAAGTTTTATAATGAAAAAGAGTATTATTTGAATGCATGAAAAACAATGAGGTGCATGGAAAAACCTTCAAACGAAAGTGCTCTAGGCTTACAACGTAGTGGAGTTCTCCACCCAGATCCAGTTCTGCGGTGTCTGATCAGGGTTGTGACTGTTTTCGGAGGCTCGTGAGTGTTCTGAATCATCATGTTATCAAGTCCGTAAAATAAATACCCCTCTAAACCCTATATAGAAAAATTAGCGTTTATAGGGGTATACATTATTTTGCTTATTTCTGCTACTAGACATACGTTGTGGGTACTCGTTTGGACCGCCTGACTGAGGCGGTTCTAACGAATTCCCACAGACTTTGTTTTGAGCACAAATTATACGAAAAAATCAGGGGCCAGTTGTTCAAAACTAACGACGTCGTTAGTTAACGTATCGTTAAAACTTTGATCATTAAATATGGCAAATATGCTGAAATTTTTGCTGAAAAAATGTGAGCAGCTTTTGCAGACGCAAAAGCTGCTCACATTTTTTTCAGCAAAAAAAAAACAACAAAATTTACGATATTGTACTTGCTAGAAGAGTTAACAATATGACCACTAACGAGCTCTTTAAGCTAACGATGCTTTGAACAACTGGCCCCAGGATTTTTGTGGTACATGTAATTGAATAGCCGTGTTTACCTTAATACCTTTCTAAGCAACGCACAACCATACATCCCCATCTTCAGCTATACATGCATATGATGCTGGCCTCCCTGGCCCAGTGGATAAGAGCCCTGATTTAATTAATCGGTCTCTAACCGCTGTGGGTTCGAGCCTGGCTCGGGTCACATGCGAGACGACAGGTTCTGCAACTGAAGGTCAGGTGGTTTTTCTCCGGGCACTCCGGTTTTCGCCCACCTCTGAATTACGTGACCAAGCAGGTACACGTCGCCAGGGCAATGTCAAATCAACGTCGGTTCAACGTCACGACGTTGCACCGACGTAGATATGACGTTGCATAAAGGTCATGAGGTTGCACGGACGTTGATGTGACGTCATAATTACGTCATGTGCCTGCTCGGGATTGGCTCGAAATAAGTGAAATAATCTTGATAATAACCGAAAGGTCAAAACCAAAAAAACAAAAAAAAAACAAAAAAAAAAAAAAAAAAAATATGAGACGGAAGTTCACAATCACTAGGTTACATGAAAAATGGCGGATCTAACCCGTCATGAGAAAGCTTAAATTTTGGGGTTTACGGCCTGATAAGACACCAATCGAATCGTTCAGGATATTTTATATAAATTAACACGAGATTTTATTCTGTCTGATCAGTTAACGAACACAGCGGATGCACAGGCTGATCTGAACCGTTCACGAACAGCACATGGGTTTCCGCCCAACAGGACGTTGAGAAATAGATAAGGCTGCATGGTGCTTCCACGCAGAGCTGAAACCGACCGCATAATAGTACTGGTAATCCGGTTAGAAGGTCTATGCCTGCGCAGGCAAAATGTTTTGAGTCTGGCCGTCAATGCATATAAACTCTATTGGTTTCTTCGGGTGGTAGGGCCGGAGAAGTCATTCAGTCTCAATGCCGGGTAAAAGTCCAGGCACACAATTTGAAGCAGCGTCTCCAAAATGACTTAAATAGTGTTGACGGGGACGTTAAACCAGAAATCAAGCAAGAACAATCAGCCCATATTTTACCACATATAAGACGTACATGTAACCATTATGTGATACCTGAACTGTATTAAGCAACACTGTACCTTCGGGCATGCGCACAAAGCGAAGCCTCCTTGCAGCCTTAGAAGCCCCTGTGGTATAGTGGCTATGCTATTCGCCTTATAAAGCAGGGGTTGCGGGTTCGATCTGGGGCTTCTCAAGACTTTCGGACGAGTCTTTAAACCGAGGTCCCGTCTCCGTACGACATTGGCTGTTCGCGGGTCGTAAAACCCCTAGCAGCCTGCATAACAATCTTGGGTCGCATGGCAGTCATGCACATGTGAATGTACATAGAGGATATTTGATTTTTTCAGTGTAAGATCGAATTTTATTTCATCGAATGAACGCCAAAACTTTTATTTTCACGAGTGGCGTAGCCACGAGTGAAAATAGCAGTTTTGGTGTTCATGAGTGAAATAAAATTTGATCTTGCACTGAAAAAATCAAATTTTCTGTTTCTTACATGCTTCAAAAGGCAATATTTAGCGTCTTTAATGGTGTCGCTCACATTCGGAGAAAATTATCTTTGTTCCTGTTCGTTTCTCGTCCATTTAGTGATGTCCATCGTGTTTAGTGGGTATACTATTGGGTGCAAACTACCTGAGAAATGGCCTGGGATGGTATTATTATGAATGATTAATGAAATAATTGAGAGAGTAGTTTTTCAAAGAAGTTGCTGGCAAGTCTAACGTCGCGCGACAAAAGACGTGACGTCAGCGTCATAAATGACGTCAGTAACGTCCCCGTCACACATGAACGGGCTATGCGTCAATTAGAACACATTTCAGTATTGTTCAGTTATCTGACAAAGATAAAATTGAAATTAGAGTTAGATTTGAAGAAAAAAGTAGTCCCAAACAGTGAAAAATAAAAAATCGTATTTTCACTGTTTGAAACAGTGAAAATATCGATTTATATTTCACTGATAAATCTCTATCATTCATTGAAAAGCACGTAAGAAATGTTGATCTTAGTCTATGTCATCAGCAGGCGTTTTTCTCTAAAAACTGCTTATTTATCATGTTTAAGTGTAGACTGACTTAAAAACGACAAAACCATCACGAAAATGCGCCTATATAATTTTGATCCCCTTGCAACCCACTTTATATAGTAAAACTGGGGTTTCCGGGGACATACCTTATTTTTCTTATTTCTGCTCTAAAATATAGATTGTGGGCACTCGTTAGAACCGCCTCATCGAGGCGGTTCTAACGAGTGCCCACAATATATTTTGAGCAGAAATGAGAAAAATATCAAAATTTTTCATCATAAAATTTTCATTTTTTCGGCGATAAAGGTGGCAATGTATGTGTATAGGCGTGTTTGCGTAATGTATTTCGGCTAAAGATGTTACGGGCGATAACTCAATGTTTTCCCAAGCAGCGAACACTAATACGCTGATCAAACTCGGCGGATGCAAAAGATCCGGGGCCAGTTGTTCAAAAATAACGATGTCGTTAGTTAACGTATCGTTAAAATTTTGATCATTTAAAATGGCAAATATGCTAATATTTTTGCTGAAAAGCTGCTCACATTCACAGTTAACAATATTTATCATATGACGTCGCGTCTGAGATTATAATACCGCCAAGTAATATTTTCGATAATCCACTAGTTGATTAAATATGCAAATTAGCTACATACGTCCCGTAACGTTACATGTACGTCGTCCTTAACGACGTCGCGTTTACTAATGCCGGAACATTGAATTTTTTGTAAACAATCGTGAATAAAATGAGTTTTAAATGCCATATGATAAAAAGAATCTTGCATTCGTGCTCATGCATTATTGAATTTATTAAACTCGTTGAGGAAAAGGAATAAAATGCTCGGCAAAGCCTCGCATTTTATCCCTTTTCCTCAACTCGTTTAATAAATTCAATAATACATGACCACTCATGTAAGATCCTCTATGACCACTAACTATTTCATTAAGGTAACGATGTATTGAACAAATGGGACCTGGTGTTTTGTTGTTTGCAAATGGCAAATATAACAGACGCAACCAATTTGAGATTATAAGAATCTTACATTGGTGTGAGGGGTGGATGTAAAAATCCGTCCCGAGGGTCACTGTCCGGCATCACGAGGCTTAGGATTCTTTTTCTTGCATACCTACCGTTTCTTAGCGCGGATTTTAATGCTGCAGTCACTTCGGTTACCGACGTCCGCCATATTGTGATGACACTACAGGAATGTTTAGTGACGTAACGTAACGTGCATGACGTCAACCTTAACGACGGCGCATACGAGGTCGTATTCAACCAGTGCATTTATCAAACACGCGGGAATATTCGATTTTGGGTCGGAACAATAGGGTCAGAACATAAATTTCTATCCCAGGGTAAAATAACGGATTTCCTTGTCTGGTGTGCAAGAATATAAGAATGAAGGTTGGATGGAAAAATCCGTCCCGAGGGTCACTGTCCGGCATCACGAGGCTTGCCGAGCGATGCCGGACAGTGATCCCGAGGGACGGATTTTTTTCTATCCACTTATCACATCAATGTAGGATTCCTTTTCTTGCATACCTTCCATTTCTGAGCGTGGGGTTTCAATACTGCAGTCACTTCGGTTGCCGACGTCCGCCATATTGTGATGACACTATAGTGAATTTAGTCACGCCACATAACGTGCTGTGACGCCAACTTTTACGACGGCGCATATGAGGTCTTATTCAACCAGTGTATTTATCAAACACGCGAGAATAATCGATTTTGGCTAAGAAAACCAAGGTTAGAGCAGAATTTCTCATCATGAAAACACGCCTATATACTTTTGATACCCTCGAACTCCAACTTTTATATAGTAAAAATGGGGTTTACAGGGGTAAACGTTATTTTTCTTATTTCTCGGTTTAAAGACTCATCCGAAAGTCTGGAGAAGCCCGGGATCGATCCTGCGACCTCTGGTTAACAAGGCGAGCAGCGTAACCACTGCACCATTGAGGCTTCTGTTACACAGTTGACCATCGTACAGTATCTGAAATCGGAAGCTGCTGCTACTGTACGCCCGAAAATCGTTAACTGCTTTACATGATATTTATAAATAACACAAAAAATCAATAAAATTCATTAATGACACTTTTGTTGAACACATGTTTTGGAAGGTAAGAGACGTTTCTTTTCAAATTTGCTTCGATTTACAATCATAATGCGTCCTGTTCTTCACAAGAAAACGATTCTGATGCCGCATCAGTGATTTATCTCATCCTCGGTTGCGGCGATCCTTACTATTTTACATTTTGTCTGTCATGTGGTCAGTTTATACATGTAATAAATTAGCGAGAACCAAATAAGGTTATAAACCAGCATATCTCAATACCCGTTTACTAGTTCTATATTCCTGCCATCAAAATAATAACTGCTTTGTTCAGGGCCTATCATGTTGGCAACTGTACGATTAGCTGCCAGCTTCGTTTTTTTCTTTGTACGATCAGCTGCGATTATCACTGCCTGCATGTTTTGATTAGAGACGTAGTTTAGCCTTGATATATCCCATTTTGATAACTTGACTGAATCACGCCTGTACAGAGAAACGATAAATATTGCTATCGGAGTCAGAATGGTGATACTACGACCACTATGTATAGGACCCGCGATACAGGAAGCTAGTCCCTAGCATTTTCACCAAAGAGGTAAACTTAGCTACAGTATCCCCACCACCTTGAGCCGTGGAAATGTTCGGATCGGGAAGAGCATTCCAATCTCTACTGGCCCGAGGGAAGAATGGATTTTTGTGAATGTCATTTCTTGAACGCCATTGAATGGTGATTTCTACACCTTCTAGCTGGGAGAACAAGGTCATCTGTTTGAATGCTTGCAGCACCCTTTAGACCTTTGTTATACATAATTAGCCTACTGTCTCTTCTCTCTCTGGTTAAAGAATATGCCTTGTACTGGTTATGCGATAGACTGATAGCAAGCGGCTGGTAGCTCTGCTCCATAGCGTGGATTGCGGATTTTGTTTGTTTGTTTGTATTTGAGTTTAATGGCCCAGTCAACACTATTTAGGTCATTTTTGAGCCGGTCAGTTTACCTCCCCACACTTTTCCTGGACAGGCTCATACGTAAGTAGTTGACCAGTACAGCAGTGCACATTCTTTCGCAACGGAAGGGAGAGAATGACCGTAGAAAAGATTTAATTCTCCACGTAAGAATGTTGCCGACCCCGGCAGGAATCGAACCCGCGTCCTCCTGATCACTAGTCAGACGTGCATCCGACTGAGCTACCGAGGCCGGCCGTAGATTGTGGGTACTCGTTTAAACGCAATATTATAAGTACAAAATATCCAGTACAATTTTTGTCTTTTTGTGTTTCAGTCGTACGCGTTTATGTTCGGTAGCCGGAAAGGCCTGTCAACGGGGTACGGCTTATTTCGTCTATATCCCGTAAAGGATACAAAGATGCCAGCAGAAGTTGTCGTCTGCTTTGTTGTATGTCGGGTACTGTTAAAGTTATTGTTGCTCCTCGAGGAGCAGTTTGATCAGGATCCACATTGTTTGCCTACATATACAATATGTTTAAAGTTGGCAAGAATGGGAAGCAGACGATCTAAATCGTAGACGTTTTCAGGTGAAGTATTTTTTAACTTGACATCTTACAGCCCCCATTGGGGCTTGAAGAAATAAATGGGCTGCATGATGCTTCCACGCAGAGCTGAATCTGACCGCACACGAGTACTGGTAAACCGCTTAGAGGATCTAAGCCTGCCCAGGCAAAGAAGTGCGAGTTGGACCGTCCATGCTTATAAACCCTATTTGTTTCATTGGGCGACAGGGCTTGAGATGTCATTCCATCTTAATGTCGGGTAAAAGTCCCACAAAATTGGAAGCAACGTCTCAAAAATGACCACGGGCTTCTCCAGACTTTCGGATGAGTCTTTAAAACCGAGGTCCCGTCTCCGTATGACTATAGCTGTTGGTGGGACGTAAAACTAAATCTCACTCACTCACTCACTCACTCAAAAATGACCTTTATAGTGTTGACGGGGACGTTAAACATCAAATCAAACAAAACAAACTTGACATCTAAAGAGGGTCAAATTGACCGCACCTTAACTTGTCGACAGTAGATAGCCCTGACTTGAGTTTGTTTGTTGGTATTTGAGTTCAACGGCCGATGCAACGCAATTGAGGCCATTTTCCACACTTTTCCTGTAAGCAATAAACCAGTACAGTGTACATACTTTCACCTGAAACTGCCAACTGTCCTTCTTGAAACAGCGGAAGGGAGAGAATGTCCGTAGGACATTTTTTTGAATTGAGGGTTTACGTACCCGTCAACACTGTATAGGCAACTTTCAATTTTGTGAGACTTTTACCCGATATTGAGATTAAATGACTTCTCATGCCCTGTCGCTCAATGAAACCAAAAGGGTTTATATGCACGGACGGTCCGACTGGCACCACCTTTCCTGCTTGGCAGGCTTATAACATCTAAACGGTTTACAAGTACTTATGTGCAGTCGGTTTCAGCTCTGCGTCGAAGCATAATGCAGCCTAGTCTATTTCTTCAAACCCCGATGGGCGGGGGCCGGAAGATTTCATGATCAGTCTCATGAAAGAATGCTGCCGACCGCAACATTTTCGAATCCGCGTCCTGCTGCTTCCTAGACACGACTTGAGACTTAAACTATTTCGTTTAACCAAGAATTTAAGCAAATAGTGTGGACCCTGATCAGACGACAGTCTGCAGCATCTCACATGGGTCTGTTTGCCAAAAGGCAGTGGCTGGTTTTTGCGTTTTTATAAAATAGTCACAATCTATAGCTAATAGTCCTAATGCACCTTATTTGTGTATACTCAAATAATACTAACTAATTTTGCTGGAGTTGTTTTTTTCCATGTTGAAATCTATAATTGTGAAGGGACGAGTTCAGTCTTAGGACGAAGTGCCCTGATACTACTGTACACCAGCAGCTTGCCATATTTACATGCCAAGGAAGCATGGTGAGCTGGTTAAAGGAATTTAAGAAAAAATACTGCTGATGTGCTCTTTTGCTTAAGAATTGTACAAACGCAAAACGAACAGTCTGAACAGTCTGGTTTTCATAGGGTAAACTGCATTTTCTCAGGTACCCCAACACGTGTCCATGACTGGTTTGTAGAAAATTCGGGTAATGGTTATTTATAGAAAATTGACACGCTATTCTTATCGATGCATAAGACTGTTATCTATAGAATCTATGCTGGAATCATGGGTCGGGCTTTGCCAGAAGTGTAGACCCAGATCAGACGCAGTGTTCTGCAATGTCTGATCAGGGTCTACACTTTTTGCTTAAAACACACTTAAGTTTAAGGGTTAAAGTAAACAGGTTTAGTCTCAAGTCTCAGCCAAGCCTTCACTCTGTATACCAGTACTCTTTTCAAGCCATTCACTTTTGACAGAGTCGTTACCAGCTGTGGGTGGAAACAACAAGTAATGAGTGTTAATTGATATGATTCAGTGATAGCCAAATTCAGGGTAATTTGAGAGGAGTCAGATCTGACTCCCTCAAAAACAATAAGTCCATAGAGTGAGTTGGATGGGTGACGTCGTTTTAAGAAATTGCGTTTCGAAATTGACCTTATTATTCATTAATCCAGTCGCGCGATTTCATTTTTGTTAACATTTCTTCTGGGTGGTTGGGCGAGGCAAGGTGATGTGTATCTCCAACTGATATTGGTTTACAGTTGTGCGAGGCCTGTCGTCATTACAGCAGGTAAGGGTAGAAGGGGAATACTGTCACTTCTTCTAGTTTCTAAACTTCCGTTCATTTTTCTTCTCTCTACCTTGCTTTCTTCTCCTCTACTATCTCTTATGTCTCTATTCATACTTTTTCTGGGAGAAGACACATATGGGGTGCCGTTTTACTATTTAATCCGTATTTATAGATATCCATAATTATTTATGGATATCCATAATTCGAATTCGAATTATGGATATCCATTATTATTTATGGATATCCATAATTATATATGGATATCCATAATTCGAATTATGAATATTCATTATTCGGCTGATTTATGGATATCCATAAATCGAATTATGGATATCCATAATTCTCCTCTGCAAATAAACCTAATGAATAATGACTGCTCCCTTTGCAAAAAAAAAACACACAAAAAAAAACAAAAAATTGACTATTCCCATTTAGGTGTGTAATAAAAGCCGGGATGGAGGGAGGTTTAGGTAATGTAGGGTAGGCTTAGTGGTGGTCTAAGCTGTTGGAGAGGTATGTTTGATTTGAGGTTTAACGTCCCCTTCAATACTATTTAGGTCATTTTGGAGACTTTGCTTCCAATTATGTTGGGCATTAAGCCTTCATTGAGATGAACTTATATCTCAATCCCGCCGGCCTCGGTAGCTCAGTCGGATGCGCGTCTGACTGGTGATCAGGAGGACGCGGGTTCGATACCTGCCAGGGTCGGCAAAATTCTCTCGTGCAGATTGATCATGAAATCTTTTCTACGGTCATTCTCTCCCTTCCGCTGGTTTTGTTTTGGATTCATCAAAAAATTTACACATCACTTTCACAAGTCCGTGAAATGAATACCCACTTACACCTAGCCTAGCCACCAGGCATTAAAATGGATAATATGGCATTAAAATCATCTTTTGCATTAAAATGAACAGTGTATAAACGTCTATAGTCTAGTCTCTCTGGCTTAATTTTTAGATTACTAAGTTTGGAGATTCTACCAAATAGACTTGCCATTACCAACAAGACTATAGTAGAGATTGATCATGAAATCATTCTCTCCATTCCACTGATTCAAGAAGGGCAGTTGTCAGTTTCTGGTGAAAGAATGTGCACTGTACTGGTTTACTGCTTGCGTATAAGCTTGCTCAGGTTACGTGTGGATAGGTATCTGACCGGCTCAAAAATGACCCAAATTAGTCTTGACTAGGCTGATAAACTCAAATACAAACAAACAAACATCTCAATCCCTGTCGCCCATTGACAACCTAGACATTGTTTGGACAGGCTTAGACCTTATCAGTACTCCAGTGTCAGTACTCTCAGCTCATGCAGCCAAATCTATTTCTCCAAGCCACAATGTGCGGGAGATATATCTGAATCTGCCTGGTACTCCATACATCTCAAGTAGAATATGTATATGGATATATGTAAATACTACATATAACGCCCATGTGCATTTTTCTCCAGAAAGAATGCACGGATTGCCTGTTTGGATCATTATAACGAGCATAGCGGCGGCTGCCGAAGGCAGCCGTCGACGTCCGCCAAAGGCGGGCGTCGAGCGAGCTCGTATCTAGGTAACGCGTATCATCACAAGACACAATCTATGCAAGAAAGTTTGCTTGCGCTCCGGAACTTGCTTAAACCGGTTTTCAGGTTTCCATGTATTCCATTCAAACCATGTATGAAGTCGGGAACCAGAGCCTCAAGAAGCTTATGTAACCCGTATCCGTCACCGGATGAATAGTGTGTCGCAAGGCTGATTGGTGATTCGGTTAGTTGTAATAGCTAAAAAATCAACATTGGCATATGTGTGTGTGAATTCGGGTTTAACGTCGCTTTCAACAATTTTTCAGTCATATCACGACGGTGTCTGGTTGTGACAGGGAGCTCAATGCTCAAGTTTATAGTGCTGCCTCACTGAAGTATCATGTCCCAGACACATTGCATGATACCACACCCAGTCACATTATCCTGACACTGGATCGACCAGTCCTAGCTCTTCCCCGTAAACCTGAGTGCCAAGCGAGGAGCAGCTAGTACCATTTTTAACGACTTTGGTATGTCGCGGCCCGGGATCGAACCCCAGACCTCCCGTTCCCCGGAGCGGACACTCTACCAACTGAGCTATCGGGGCCGGTAACATTGGCATATCAGTCAATTAATTTATTTTTCTTATTTATGTGTTGGCACAAATTTGTACATTTTGTATTTATTTTTGTTGATATTATTTATGAATAAATTAAAATGACGTCACGAGGTCGAGTCAAGACCTTAGGAATTCTCTACGCCGCCATATTTATTTCTGTCGTTATGTACTGGAAGCACTCGAAAAACAGAATCTGATGATTAAATCGGGCAATCTACACGTAAGTGATTTTCAGGCTCAGGTGGTGATTTTTTCTATATTTTGACCTAGCGAACTCGGCCCATGCAACAACTTTGGAAGTTCAAGCTCATTGTAGGGACATCTCGACCCCTTGTCCTTGACAAACAACAACAACACCAATAATTCTTGGTCTTTTCGTCCCGCCCATCAGGGAGCGCGGTGCTCCCATCAGGCGGAACTCAGAATCAGAATTGTTACTGGTGACACATCAAATAACATTCATACACCAGAACTGAAACCGAGTGAACTTGAATACTGCCATAACTGGAGACCAGTGTCAGCCGCATGCTTGGGAAGATTGGATGGAGATCCCTTGAGGACAGGCGCACAGATGCACGGTTATGCCTATTTTACAAGATAGTGCACGGTCTTGGTGCAGTGCCAATGCCACCATATGTTGTGCATCCAAGAGTAACTACACGACGTTCAAGTTCACACCCTCTAGCATTTATCCAAATTCACACAGCTGTTGACTACTACAAGTTCTCATTTTTCCCCTCGCCATTGTCCAGTGGAACAGGCTGCCCCAGCTGTAGCATTACTGCCAGATCTTGAATCTTTCAGACTGGCAGTCAGCAGTCTGTCCTACTCCATGCCATAGACCGGAAGCATTGTTTTTAACTTTTTATCTTTGCACTTTGTCTTCATCAGACTTTTAACATTTTAACCTATCATCTTTATCTCACCTTCACCTGTTTTTATCATTCTGTTCTATTTTTAACCATTCACTGCACTGACCCCCGGTCTGAAGCACACCAGACACCTGCACATAATCCCCGCGAGGGGGTGTTGCAGTATCAGTAGATAGATAGACCACTCCCAGGAAAAATGATTGGTAGGGCTTGAGATGTCATTTCATCTTAAGTTAATGTCTATCTATCTATTTATACTGCAGCAACCCCGTTAAGAGGACTATCGTGCAGGTAAATTTTGTTTGTTTGTTTGATTTGAGGTTTAACATACCCGTCAACACTGTAAAGGTCATTTTGGAGACGTTGCTTCCAATTTTGTGAGACTTTTACCCGACATTGGGATGAAATGACATCTCAAGCCCTGTCGCCCAATGAAACCAATAGGGTTTATTAGCATGGACGGTCCGCCTCACACCTCGGTTCCTGGACAGGCTTAGCTCCTCTAAGGGGTTTACCAGTACTAGTGTGTGGGCCGGATTCAGCTCTGCGTGGAAGCATCATGCAGCCCATATATTTCTTCAAGCCCCTTTTGTTTGCAATGGAGTTAAACCGCCAAGTCAACACATTTTGTACCGAATGGAATCTTCCTCCTTTTATATAGCACGAGTCTATTTCAAAGTTTAGGGGTATCACATGTATCAGGTGTTTTCTTCAAAATCTATTTGGAACTGCCTGAATGTTTTGCAAACAATGTAGGCCCTGACAACTTTTTTTGTTTGTTTGATTTGAGGTTTAAAGTCCCCATCAACACTGTAAAGGTCATTTTGGAGACATTGCTTCCAATTTTGTGGGACTTTTACCCGACATTGAGATGGTTATGATATCTGCAGCACAATGAAACCAATATTGTTTATAGGAGCTTTTTTCGTGACATACTTCCGGTTCTAAAAATAGAACAGGAAAAGCCCTGGCCGTCATATGTCGTATTGGTTCAAAGGCAGTGGGACAGATAAAGTGTTAATTACAGCGTAAAACAGTGGAATTCTTTTAGGCTGCGTCTCCTGACAACCGGTTGTCAGGAGCATTTTTGCTGTGTAAAATGCTCCTGACAACCGGTTGTCAGGAGCATTTTGCTATCCAAAATGCTCCTGACTACCAGCAATATTTTTCCAATAAAAACCTGCTATAGTAGCATTATTTTGGTTACTTAACACAGTATTTTTAGTTTCTTGATACATGTTTAATATTTTTTGTCTTCTCTGGTATTTTAGCATAACTACTGGATTGAAAATTAAAGAGAAAAAACATATGGTACTTGCAGAATTTAATGTTTTATTTAATACTGAAAATAAATACCAACTTAATATAGGGTCAATTTCACTTGAGTGCTACGTAAAAAACATGCCATCAATTCCCTTTTAGAGAATACATATGGTTAAGGGGTGGGGATCTGAACGGTTTCTGAGATATATTGCTTTTAATGAAGTTAAGGGGTGGGGCATGGCCCCTTGCACTCCCAGGGCGGCATGCTGATGTCACTGATTGGGTCTTATAATTAAGAACAAGAATATATATGGTTTAGGGTCGGGGCTCTAAACAGTTTCTCCGGTATATGGTCTTTGGTGAAGTTGAGGGGTGCCTCATGGCCCGGGCACGCCCTGGGTGACCCCTAGGTTGGTGTTACTGAATGTGTCTTATCATAAAGAACAAGAATAAATATGGTTTAGGGGTGGGGATCTGTAAGGTTTCTAGTTTGTTTGATTTGAGGTTTAACATCCCCGGCAACACTGTAAAGGTCATTTTGGAGACGTTGCTTCCAATTTTGTGGGACTTTTACCAAACACTGAGATGAAATGACATCTCAAGCCCTGACACCCAATGAAACCAATAGGGTTTATTAGCCTGGACGGTCCGCCTCGCACTGCGGTTCCTGGACAGGCTTAGATCCTCTAAGGGGTTTACCAGTACTAGTGTGCGGGCCAGATTCAGCTCTGTCCGGAAGCATCATATAGCCCTTACATTTCTTCAAGCCCCTATGGGCGGGGGCCTGTAAGATTTCTGGAATATTGGGCCTTTATGAAGTGGAGGGGGGTGGGCATGGCCACGGCACATCCTTGGGGACCCAAATGTTGGTGTTACTGAATGCCACTTATCATAAGGGACAATAATATATATGGTTTAGGGGTGGGGATGTGTAAGGTTTCTGGGATATTCAGCCTTTTATGAAGTGGATGGGGGTGTGGCATCGCCCTGGCACATCCCGGGGGACCCCCAGGTTGGTGTCACTGTGTGCTTCTCATTATCAATATATATATGGTTAAGGGGTGGCGATCTGAATGGTTTCTGAGATAAATGGCATTTTATGATGTGGAGGGGCGAGACATGGCCCCGGCACAACCTCGGGAATGCCCAAGTTGACATAAAAGCATATGGCTGAGAAAAGTTTACTCAAGGAAAATTTCTATGAAAGTTTGGCAAAATAACAGAAAAGGTGTGACAGTAAATGTCATTTTTCAATTTTCCTCATTATAAGTCTATGGAAAATCTAAATTGCCATAGCAGCCATCTAAATGGCTGAATTTCATTAAAAAAAAATATGTAAAGGCAAATAATTATGGTGAATATTTTCATAAAGTCTCTGCCTCCTAGAGCTTATGGTTTTTGAGGAGATGATTTTTTAAGTATTTTTTTTTTCTATTTTTTTCATCAACCAATAAAAATGAGCAGTAGGCCTAAAATCATTGTCATACCCTGTTTATAGGGTAGTAGATAGATCAGATAGTAGATTGCCTAAGGAACATTTTTATGAAAGTATTGTCAAAATATCTGCAGAGGCTTGGCAGTAAATGCCATTTTCAATTTTCCCCATTATAAGTCTATGGAATCTTGTCGGCCTTGTTGGCTCAGTCGGATGCGCGTCTGACTGGTGATCAGGAGGACGCGGGTTCGACTCCCGCCGGGGTCGGCAACATTCTTTCGTGGAGATTGATCATGAAATGTTTTCTACGGTCATTCTCTCCCTTCCGCTGATTCAAGAAGGGCAGTTGTCAGTTTCTGGCGAAAGAATGTGCACTGTACTGGTTAACCGCTTACGTATAAGCCTGCCCAGGAAAGTGTGGATAGGTAAACTGACCGGCTCAAATATGACCTAAATAGTGTTGACTGGGCCGTTAAACTCCAAAACAAACAAAGTCTATGGAATCTATAAGTTGCCATAGCAACCAAACTAATGAGCCTATTTTCATAAACAAGAGAGCCATGATTGCCCTGGATCGCTCATCTTATCCATAGAGTAACGAGTGGGTCCCGGGGAGGGCCGTTCTTGTCCCCATGGCTATAATGTGCATAATGTTGAGGGAGGTCTAAAAAGGTGAAGCTTCATACCAAATATCAACAAAGGCTATATTTTGAACAATTTTGGTAAAGGTCCACTAGATGAAGCGCTTCATACCAAATATCAACAAAGGCTATAATTTGAACAATCTTGGTAAAGGTCTACTAGATGAAGCTACACACCAAATATCAAAGACCTGGGGGTTACAGTTTCAGAGAAGATTTTTTTAAAGATATTCCCTACATAGGCCTATGTAAAACCAAATGGCCCTGGGGCATTTTTGGCCTCAAGGTTATAATTTAAACAATCTTGATAGAGGTCCACTCGATGAAGCTTCACACCAAATATCAAAGACCTGGGCCTTGTGGTTTCAGAGAATAAGATTTTCAAAGATTATCTCTATATAAGTCTATGTAAAACCAAAAGGTCCCAGGGCGGGGGCATTTGTGGCCCCCAGGGCTATAATTTGAACAATCTTTGTAGAGGTCTACTAGATGAAGCTCCATATATCAAAGACATGGGCCTTGCAATTTCAGGGAAGAAGATTCTTAAAGATATCCCTATATAACTCAATACAAAACAAAGGGCCTCGGGACGGGAGCATTTTTGGCCTCAGGGCTATACTTTGAACAATCAAGTTGATATAGGTCCACATGATGAAATTTCTCACCAAATATCAAAGACCTAGGCCTTGTGGTTTCAGAGAAGATTTTTCAAGATTTTCCCTATATATATACAAGTGTGTGTAAAACCAAAGGGCCCCGTAGCGGGGGCATTTTTGGCCCCAGCGCTTTAATTGAACAACCTTGGTAGAGGTCCACAACATGAAGTTTCATACCAAATATCAAAGACCTGGGCCTTGCGGTTTCAGAGAAGAAGATTTTTAAAGATTTTCCCTATATAAGCCCATATAAAACCAAAGGGCCCCAGGGCAGGGGCATTTTTGGCCCCAGCACTATAATTTGAACATTCTTGGGTCCACTAGTTGAAGCTTCATACCTAATATCAAAGACCTGGGCATTGTGGTTTCAGAGAAGAATATTTTTTTTAAGTTTTTGGTGAAAAAAATCTATTTTTGGTTCCTGTGACCTAAATGTGCAACGGACCGGAACCATTTGAACAACTTTGAAAGGGCATCACCTAAGAATCATTACTGTGAAGTTTGGTCAAAATCCGATGAGGGGTTTAGGAGGAGATGTGTTTACGCATGGATGGATGCACGGACAACGGACAAAAGGTGATCCCAAAAGCTCACTTGTCTCTATGTGATGGTGAGCTTAAAACATAAACTTTCAATCCCCAGCCCAAGGATGTAGAGATGTCATTAGAAAGTGTTCACCCCACTTGACGACATATTTCAGACGACGACGGACAACTGCCTATCCTATAAGCTCCCAAGGAGCCTTTGGCTCTGGTGACCTAAAAGTCTGAATTAAAAGTTCATGAGTTAACTTCAATTAAGTTCATTTGATTACTAAAAAATTGTCAAAAAAGCATTAAACATGTATCAAGAACCATGAAATACTAAAAAGGTAACTAAAATAATACTTATATTATAGGTTTATATTGGAAAATATTGCTGGTTGTCAGGAGCATTTTTGATAGCAAAAATGCTCCTGACAACCGGTTGTCAGGAGCATTTTATATAGCAAAAATGCTCCTGACAACCGGTTGTCAGGAGACACTTCCATTCTTTTAAACTTTTCGGGAATTCTGATGTAAGATAAAGGGAGAAACTTCCATGGTAGTTCATGGTCATACAACCATGGAAAACCATGGTTGACCATGTTTTGTAAAATGGCCGCCCATGGTCATAGGCTATGGTCTAAGGTGACCATGAACACCATGGTCTATGCCCATGGTGAACCATGTTTGACCATGGTGTTATTTGAACATAAAAAGCCATTGGCAGCCATTTTTGCCTTCACTAAATATATAGTATTTTTCCAAACCAAATGATTGTATCATTCCAGTTCAGGATGCAATGTCATTTATATTTGATGACATACAATGCTCTTTAAACCCTCATTCTACTGGGCAGACAGTATAAGAACAAATACTTAAAATTTATACATTTTTGTAGTAGTAGTAGAGTTACGGTGTTTAACGTCTCCATGGTCCCCCGGACTTACTCTATACTGGCACACAATACATTTTTATTTTGCCATACATTCTTGCAATAACATTCTTGAAAATCATCTCTTAATGGTAATCATAGTGTTGGTACAAAAGTTCTGTAAAAATGGCAAGCTAGATGGCAATTATTGCAAGCATTCTTGTCCACATAAAATATGAATAAGTAATTAATTCAAATAATTATAATTTCTACATAATATTGATAAATAAATGTAAATTTCAAAAGTATAACAAATATAAATTATAAATTTCAAGGGAAACTACTGAAACTTCAAACAATGTTGACCCTGGAAGAGACCATGATAAACCATGGTCAACCATAGTAATAATTTTTACCCTCTTTCAAACCACCAACGACCATGGTTGACCATGGTGACAACCATGGTTGACCAAGAAAAAATGTGATACAGATATTCTTATTTCATAACATTTGACGACTGACCTTGAAAAAACATGGTAGGCCACCAAAAAACCATGGTGACCATAGTGTTAACCATGGTGACCATGGCTGACCAAGAAAAATTGAGCTACAGATATGATTTTTTTAAATTATTTGACGGCTGAGCATGAAGAAATATAGTAGACCATCAAAAACCATGATGACCATGGTAAACCATGGTTGCTATTTCGCCTGGGCGGTGTCGACGGCATGGCGTCGAACCAACATTGACTCAACGCCCCTCCGTCAGTCCACTCATAAGTTTATTTCGACTGTCAGTATGGACATTTAAATTGCACATGGACACAGATCGTTGGACAGATTTCTAAAGAAAGATAGATAGATAGATAGATAGAGAGAGAGAGAGAGAGAGAGAGAGAGAGAGAGAGAGATAGATAGATAGATAGATAGATAGCGAATAAAACGAAAGTTACGTAAAAACTTATTTTGTAAGTAAGCTTTCATGAATAACGGTATCTCAAGCCATTGACATGGGTCTTCACGAAAAGATTTTCGTCAATTAAAAACGGATTTAGTATAAATGAATTTTGGTAATAAAAGCGAAATATCAATTTATCCTTCTCGAGGCATTATTTCAATGAAAATGGGTATATTTTCTCTCAAAATGTCTGAATATTGTTACCATTTTAAGTTCCGCCAATACATTTAAATAGCGATGGCCGTTTCAATTGACGGCCAGTACTTTGCGCATGCGCAAGTATGACGTCATAAACGGAATTCCTAAAACCTCCTATAAGCATGGACTCTCACCACTTTGCCTGGGCAGGCTTAGATCTTCTAAGTAGTTTACCAGTACTTGTGTTCGGGTTGGTTTCAGCTCTGCGTGGAAGCATCATACAGCCCATCTACTTCAAGCCCCAATGGATGGGGCCCTGATGAGACACTGTGTTCTGCGGCATCTGACCTAGGCCTGACAGGCTGTATTGTTTGGCAACTACCCGTTTTGGGGTTTCCGATACAATATGGGTTAAAAGACCAATTTCTGTTTTTAGCTTTTAAATATACTAACCTTCTCTTTTCACACTGAACTTGTAAACCCATTTCATCAACTCCTACACCCTTCAACACTTGGATTGCCGGAACCCCTCTTATGTCCCTCTCGGAGGGGTTAAGACGTATTGGAAGAAAGAAAGAAAGCACTGACTGGCTAAAAATGACCTAAATGCAATACAACTGCTGCAATTTTGTTAACCATTGCATGCAACTCTGTGTTGAAGGGGGTTAAATTAAGAAATGCAATTTATTTTTCTGCAGTTCATGGAAGTATGAACGCAGTGGGTCCTGCAAAGTAAATGATCCCCAAAGGGGTTCATGTAAACTTTGCTAGCGACCCACTGTTGTTCATACTTTCATGAAAAGCAGAAAAATAAAGCATTTTTTATATTTACATTATTTGCCCCTCATCACTGAGCGAAAAAATGCTTGTAGGGCAAACGTTTAAAGCTAAAAAACATTTACACGCTGTTTTTCTACAAAGAGCAGAGCAGCGTTGACGTCATCAACGCCTGTAGAGAACAATGGTTTAAAATGACGTCACTAAAATTCATGTGATTCGATGTGTTCATAGAAGTATGAACGCAATTTTTTTCTACAGGTCTACATTAGACTTTACACTGGAAATGTAAATATTCTTAAATGAACACCCCAGATCATGGAGTACGCCTTCCGTTATTTTTTTAACACGCACAACCTCGCGTTGATGGGGGGATGATGAAAATGATAAACTTTTGTGACTACCGGCGTGGATACGCACCGAACTTGTGGAAGAAGGGTAATAACACAATTCCTCAGCATTATAAGGTATAAGGATAAGATAAGGAAGGTACCCTCTGACTGGGAACAGAGTTTCATTGTCTGTCTCTACAAGGGCAAGGGCGATGCATTGGAACGGGGCAACTACCGTGGTCTCACGTTGACAGAACAGGTCATGAAAGTCCTGGAGAGGATTGTGGATAGCCTCATTAGGCAGTTGGTGTCCATTGATGATTCCCAGTTTAGCTTCGTCCCAGGAAGAGGCACAACAGACGCAATTTTTGTTGTACGGCAGCTGCAAGAGAAGTATCTGGCGGCCAACAGGAGACTCTACATGGCTTTGTAGACCTGGAGAAGGCATTTGTTCGAGTGCCTAGGAAAGTCATCTGGTGGGCACTAAGAAAACTTGGTGTGAACGAGTGGATTGTGAAACTGGTCCAAGGGATGTATGCTAATGCTCGGAGCCGTGTCCGCGTTGGTCATGGTTACAGTGAAGAATTCGAGGTGAAGGTGGGTGTTCATCAAGGCTCTGTTCTCAGCCCACTGCTTTTCATCATTGTGCTTGAAGCCTTGTCATGCCAGTTCCGCTCTGGAGTCCCCTGGGAGGACCTGTATGCTGATGACCTTTTCATCATAGCTGAATCCCTTGAGGAATGTGTCAGGAGGCTCTTAACTTGGAAAGACACAATGGAGGCGAAAGGGCTGAGAGTGAATGCAGGAAAGACAAAGATCATGATCTGTGGTACAGGTCTGGACCTCTTGCAGAGTACAGGCCAGTTCAAGTGCGCTGTATGTCGCACTGGAGTGGGCAGCAACAGTATCTTTTGTAATGGCTGCAAGTTCTGGGTGCACAAGAAATGCAGTGGACTCAAAAGCTTGATAGAGGACCCTGATTACAGGTGTACACGGTGCCAAGGAACTGCACGCCCCTTAGATGGCAGACGACAGAGGGAAGTCCAAGTCGGATCCGACAAGCTAGAGGTTTTAGCTTCCTTCTGCTACCTAGGTGATATGCTCTCTGCAGCGGGTGGTTGCGATCATTCAACTACATCACGTGTGAAAACAGCCTGGCAGAAATTCAAGGAGTTGCTACCAGTTCTCTCTTCCCGCCACCTCTCGTTCAAGACACATGGCCGTGTGTATAGCTCTTGTGTGCGGAGTGCAATGCTCCATGCCAGTGAGACATGGCCATTGACAAAGCCAGACCTCCAATGTCTACAGCGAAATGACAGGGCAATGATCAGACAGATCTGCAATGTCAAGCCACAGGACACTGTCACCATCAGGTCCAGTGAGTTACTTGAGCGTCTTGGCATTGAGGACCTGGACCTCATCCTGAAAGAGAGAAGACTTCGCTGGTATGGACATGTGGAACGGTCCAACGGTGCAGTCAAGACTGCCTGTGGCCCTGTGACATACAGGTAGGTGGAAAGCGGGGGGCAGGAAGGCCCAAGGTGACCTGGAAGCAGCTAACAGAAAGAGATTGCAGAGAATGGAAGCTCTCTGCTATCGATCCTCATGATAGACAAGCCTGGAGATCTTGTGTAAGATCTGCCATGCGTGCAGCAAGCCAGCTACCTGGACGCTGCCCCTGTACCTGCACGTTAATCAAAAATCTGTTGATGATGATGAAGATTGAATTCCGCGTATGTTAAATAAGATGCACTCAGGGGACACACAGTGTGTACTTTGTGCTGTTGCAATGGCTTACAGTTGGATATAGCGACCAGCCTAAACAACTAGACAGCAGGGTTGTGCAGGTAACCGTTAAAATTACAATTGCAGCTGTATAATGTACACACCAATCAAGGGGTATCCCAATGTTTCCTTGGATTTCCAACAGGTGTAAAATCATTTGTCCCCGTGTTCTCACAGGTATATTGCCATGAATCTGCAGTGTACTTACAACTTTGCATTGAAACTCTGTTGGTTTCATTGGCTAATTGGCCTCTCGTAGGGCTGGCTAATCGGAGCTGAAAAGATAATCGATTATCAGTCCTGCCATTGTGATCGATAATCGATTAGTAATCGTTAAGGTTTCTGTCATAATTTTCCTTGTCTGGCTTTCTGTCTGAGCATGACTCTTACCATATGTTGCACTTTACAATATGTATATTTGAACAGACAGGCCTGAGCAAACAGTGTAGACCCAGATGAGACGCCGCATCATGCGGCATCTCATCAGGGTCTGCACTGTTTACTTTGGGTAGTAAATTGTACCTATCAAGTAATCGATTAAAAGCAAATCAGAAATGATGATCATTTTTGTGGGATTTATCGATCGATTAACCGATTACACGATAAATCGTGTCAGCCTTAGCGAGAAGAGCTGTCGTTTCATCTCAATGTCGGGTAAAATTCCCACAAAATCCAAAATGACCTACATGTATTCAGTGTTGAAGGGGATGTAGAACCTCAAATCAAAGAAACAAAACTTTTTCGCTCTTTCGCTATACTGTGATTTACCAAATATTAACATTTTGTTTCATGGACTGTTGGGGACTATACAAGTTATGGTTTGTTGGGCACATGCACTGTTGCTAAAATTACCATATGACAAGCTCTGAGTTATCCAATGTGGGACTGGGTAGCAGTGCTTATTTGCATAGTCATATAACAGGTCTGTCACTCATCACTCATGCACTCATAATGCGTGAGCCAGAATGCACCTCTGCTAACAGCACCACCTCTGTTAGGCAGAATAAAACTTTTCTTTCAACAATACTTTAGGTGGTTGTTAACATATCCTGCTTAATGTCAAATCGTATCATTTGACATGTCACCAGTAACAATTCTGATTCTGATAGAACCGACCCAACCCCAGAATGCCACCAGAACCTGACAGGATACCCTGGGGATTGTATATCACTCTAGTTATGCGGCATCTGCAGCTGTTCATTACATACACTCCAGATTTGCAGCAATGTGGATGATGCCTATAGAGTGATCATGTAATAGATTACTGTAGAGATCTTTGATATGGGTCGTGCACAGGGGATTTCCAGTAAAAGTGGCATTCATTCCTCAACTGATGCCTGTGAAACATGTTCGGATATTGAAATTAATAGCCCTGCCAAGGATAAAAAAAACCATCATCTATACACCATCAGTACCTACCATAGTAGTGTCTGTTTATGCAGCTTCTGGCTTGTAAATGCCCTCTTAAATGCTTATTGTAACATACTGTATTTGTAGGGTCTGAGTGGTATCTGTATATAAGCCCATATAAGCCATTAGCCAGACAACCTTATTACAGAAGGACCTGGGGGTTCAAATCGGCCCTGGTAGCTCAGTTGGTAGAGTGACCGCGCCGAGGAACGGGAGGTCACGGGTTGATTGCGGGCCGCGACATACCTAAGTCATTAAAAATGGTACTAGCTGCTCCTCGCTTGGTACTCAGATTTACGGGGTAGAGCTAGGACTGGTCGACCCAGTGTCAGGATAATGTGAGTGGGTGTGGTATCATGTAATGTGTCTGGGATATGAAACTTCAGTGAGGCAGCACTATAAAAGTGAGCATTGAGCTCTCTGTCGCAACCAGACACCATCGTGATATGACTGAAAAATTGTTGAAAGCGACACACACACACCTGGGGTTCAAGTTAGAAGCGAAGTCATTGTGTTTGTTACTCATATGATTTATATACATTGTTTGTTTGATTTGAGGTTTAACGTCCCCGTCAACACTGTAAAGGTCATTTTGGAGACGTTGCTTCCAATTTTGTGGGACTTTTACCCGACATTGAGATGAAATGACATCTCAAGCCCTGTCGCCCAATGAAACCAATAGGGTTTATTAGCATGGACGGTCCGCCTCGCACCGCGGTTCCTGGACAGGCTTTGTACTCTTAAGCGGTTTACCAGTACTAGTGTGCGGGCCAGATTCAGCTCTGCGTGGAAGCATCATGCAACCCATATATTTCTTCAAGCCCCTATGGGCGGGGGCGAGATTTATATACAACTATGTAGAACTCATTAAAAACACTATCATGCGATAGGAGTTTGTGATCCCCCCCCCCCCACACACACACATTATTTCATTTATTTATATTTATAAAATTTGAAGCTAGTGCTCTTACCAGGCTTGGGGCCAATTATATCTGAAAGTAATTGATTAAATTACAATTACTTTGCCCTAAAATTGTAATTGATTAAATTACAATTACAAAATCATATAAATGTAATTGATTAAATAACAATTACTTTTGCAATGTAATTGATTAAATTACAATTACTTTTGCAATTTATTATCTAGAAGTACTAGAGGTATGGCACTTTAACTCCCATTAAACAAATACTACTACTAATAATTAATAGATGTTCATTTAAACTACATGTTTAAAATGAAGCACAATTTCAAACAAACTTAATATGTCTACATTTGGGCACAATTAATGAAATGCTTTTTGTTTGATTTTGTTTGATTTGAGGTTTAACGTCCCCGTCAACACTGTAAAGGTCATTTTGGAGACGTTGCTTCCAATTTTGTGGGACTTTTACCCGACATTGAGATGAAATGACATCTCAAGCCCTGTCGCCCAATGAAACCAATAGGGTTTATTAGCATGGACGGTCCGCCTCGCACCGCGGTTCCTGGACAGGCTTAGATCCTCTAAGCGGTTTACCACTACTAGTGCAATTAATATTTTCAGATGAACTGTGAAGTGTTAGGATTTCAGTTTGTAAATCAGTCTCAATGGTCAATATGTGATTAAAACTTAATTTATCAACACTAGACAAAATTTGAGTTGATATTGTTTTTCACATTTACGTGACAAAGAGTGACTGGCAACAGTTATGTATTTTTTTCACACCTGAATGTAGATGGTTACTCAACAGAACAATAGATAAATTAGAGATGCTCATACATTGTACAATTTACTTGTGAAAAAAAAAAAAAACAACTGTAAAATATATATATATAAAAATCGTCATCTGAAAAGTTTGTTTTAATCACCTCGAACTTTTCAAAAAGATACCTTATCTAAGGAGAAATGCATAAAAAAACAAATTAAAAGGCAAATAGTGTATAGCCTGATCAGAGTGCTCTTCTAGACAGTCTTATCTGAGTATGCAGTGTTTGACCAGGCCTGTCTGTCCAATATCTTAGGATCATTATGGTAGCTGATAAACATACTATGACTGCACAGCTTTACCCCATTCTCTGTTCTATCCATACCTTACACACTTTAAAGGGAGAAAACTATATGATCAACTTTATTTGCACTTGTGCAGTCTTTATAAACTGATTTGAAAAACATTTAGCACATCCATTAACTTTTATGAAAGGTAAAAGTTTGAACATGTTTAATTGAAGTTTATTAGGAATTACTGATATTATGATGAGTATACACGCTAGCAAAAGTATATGAAAGAATTGGTCTGATGGCCAGAATCCTGATATTTTTGCACAAATTCACAATTTAAACATCTATATTAACAGAAATGTAATCAAATTGTAATCAGAAAATAATCATGATTACAGGCCAAAAAATGGAAGTAATTGATTAAATTAAATTACTTGTAATCAGAAAAATGTCTGATTACTGATTACATCAGATTACTTGAAAATATGTAATCGATTACAGCTGATTACGATTACAGATTATGATTACCCCAAGCCTGGCTCTTACTACATGTACATTTTGTAAGTATCACAGTGTGCCATACAGTCATCGCCACTAATACATGAACATGTACATATTAAAGAAATCTCAAGGAAGAAAGCCTGTGTAATTTACTGCCTATCACTGCATTTACTATCCTATCACCTGCGAAGGAGTTACGGCCGTTTATTTTCTAAAAAATGTGCTATTAACCTTGTTATGCAAACTACTTCAACATTTCTTCACTGATTCAGCTGAAACTTTGCACATGCTTTCCTTGTGAGGTGAAGGGGTACCTAACACAATTTTCACGTTGATCCTATCATCTGTGACGGAGTTACGGCCCTTGCTTTTCTAAAAAACGCGTTTGAAAACCTTGTGATGCAAACTACTTCCACATTTCTTCACCGTTTGAGCTGAAACTTTGCACATGCATTCCTTGTGAGGTAAAGGGATGCTTAACACAATTTTCACGTTGATCCTATCATCTTCAGAGGAGTTACGGGCCTGGCCCTTAATTTTCTGAAAACCGCGTTCTTAAGCCTTGTGGTTCAAACTACTTCCACATTTGACTATTTTGTTAGATTTTTGAATGTGCATTTGCAATGATATGTAGATGTGCCTAGCACAAAATTCATTCTGCTGGGATGAAGCGTTTTGGAGTTATGGCCCTTGATTTTCTAAAAAATGCACTAAAATATTTCGACACAAACTACCTCCACATTTCTTCACCGATTGAGCTGAAACTTTGCACATGCTTACCTTTTGAGGTGAAGTGGTGCCTAACGCAATTTTCAAGTTGATCCTTTCACATGCAAACAAGTTTTGGCCCTTGATTTTCTGAAAAACGCGTTCGAAAACCTTGTGATGCGAACAACTTCCACATTTCTTCACTGATTGAGCTGAAACATTGCACATGTATTCCTTGTGAGGTAAAGGGGTACCTAACACAATTTTCACGTCGATTCTATCATCTGCTAAGGAGTTACGGCCCTTTATTTTCTGCAAAAACGCATTATTAAACCTTGTGTCGCGAACTTCTTCCACATTTCTTCGTCAATTTTGTTAAACTTTTGCATATGCATTTGCAATGATATGTAGATGTGCCTAACAGAAAATTCATTCTGCTCGGATGAAGCATTTTGGAGTTATGTCCCTTGTTTTCCCCTCAAATTGGCTCCCACTGGGGCATTGCTCACTTATAGCGACGGCTCTTGTTGGTTATAAAATTCTCATTCTATCATAACAGCCTATATGAGTATTGTGATCAACGAACATCACAAAAACATGTCTATATAATTCTGTACACGCATGATAGCATCCAGTAAGCTTTCATAGCAATCAAATGATCAACAGTGCTGTCATTGTGATCGACAATCAATTAGTAATCACTGAACATACTAGAGATTTGGTCATATTTTTACCTCTTGCCATAACATCTTTCTTATCATGTGTTATACATTACCACGTGAATTAGGACAGACAGGCCTGATCAAACAGTGTAGACCCAGAATGCATTGTCTCTTCAGGGTCTGCACTGTTTGCCACTTATCCAGCCATTTTAGATATGAATTGGGTTGTAAATTATACTTATCGAACAATCGATTACTACTAAATATGATAATAAGTTTAGGGGAATCTATTGATCAATTAATCAATTATTGGTGTCAGCCTTAGTAAAACTGGGGTTTACAGGGGTATACATAAATTTTCTTATTGCTGTCTGCACAGACCATCTAGTTATCCTTTGTTTGTTTGATTTAAGGTTAAACATCCTCGCAAACACTATTAAGGCCATTTTGGAGACGTTGCTTCCAGTTTTGGTGGGAATTTTACCCGACATTGAGATGAGATGACACCTCAAACCCTGCTGCCCAATTAAACTAATAGGGTTTATATGCATGGATGGTCTGACTAGCACCACTTTGCCTGAGCAGGCTTATTGAACCCTCTAAGCAGTTTACAAGTACTCCTGTGCGGTTGGTTTCAGATGGATGTTGGGGTGGGCGATGGGGGTCTAGTTATCCTTTATAAATGGAACTGAGGACTTCAGCAAATGCAAACAAATTTGATTTTTCTAGTCGATAAACCCCAGACAGTTTTTTGTGGTGCAGCTGCAATGATAATGTTTTGCTTTGATATGTACTCTGGCAAGTGTTGTGCTTTTCCAAACATGAATCCTCCATATGTGGAATGAACACCAGGAATTGGCAGCAACTACCACCAACAGTGACAAGGTGAGCTTTTGGGATCACTTTTTGTCCGTCGTCCATGCATAAACTTTTGCTTCAAACGACATCTCCTAAACCACTGATCGAATTTTGACCGAACCTCTCAGGAATGATTCTTAGGTAGTCCGGTTTCAAAGTTGTTCAAATGGTTCCAGCTACAAGAGCTAAATATATATATTTTTTTACTGAAAACTTAAAACTTAAACCCAGGTCTTCGATATTTGGTATGAAGCTTCATCTAGTGAACCTCTACCAAGATTGTTCAAATTATAGCCCTGGGACCAAAAATGCCCCTGCCCCGGGAGCCTCTGGTTTTCCATAGGCTTATATAGGGAAAATCTTTGTCTCTGAAACCGCTAGGTGCAGGTCTTTCATATTGTGTGTGAAGCTTCATCTAGTGGACCTCTATCAAGATTGTTAAAATGATTGCCCTAGGGCCAAAAATGCCCCCACCCTGGGGCCCTTTGGTTTATCATAGGGTTATATAGGGAAAAATATTTAAATTAAGAATCTTCTCTGAAACCACAAGGCCCAGGTATTTGATATTTGGTATAAAGCTTCATCTAGAGAACCTCTACCAAGATTGTTCAAGTTATAGCCCAAAGGCCAAAATTGTCCTCGCCCTGAGGCCCTTTGGTTTTTTGCAACAGTCATTTGTAACCACTGCCCCCATCCCAGCTACATGGATAGCGGGAAACAATAACTTTTCACATTTCACAGCCCTACACGGTGGGTGGGGGGGGGCTGTAGAAGGTCACAATACATGTAGTTCATTCCACTGGGGGTATATTTGCATAATATCAAAAACCCCACATTAACCTGGCACTGCAGGGGAACATGGGGGTAACTATCCCGCATATGAGCCCCGCTTTCCCCCGCCTATCCCAGTAGGTGGTGGTGGGAGAGGGGGGGGGGGTGGTGGTTACAAATGACTAGACTAGTGCATTATAAAGACTTATATAAGGAAAATCTCCAGTCTGAAGATCTTCTGCATAAAAGGAGATCATAGGCAGCGATAAAATGCCTTATAGATATGGGCAACTTAAAAAAAAATGCAGCAAAAGTGTGACAATGGGGGTCAAATTTCAAACCAGATATATCATGATGATTTTATCATTTTTTGGACCAGTGAACATCAAATGTTAAGAATTTTATAGTGTTTAAAGGACAAAACCCATGATTTTTTTTTTTTTTTTTTTAATTATTATTTTCACCATTTTTCATTACATTTTTTGCAATTCCTCAGTAAACATTAGACGTGATACTTCACCAAGATTTGAAAGAAAATGTCATTTTTTTCTTCTGTAACTTTTAGTGGGTACACATATCCACCATTCTGGCCAATTTTTACTCACTTAGTTCCACTTGAATATTTTTTAGGGATTTTTTGCAATATTAGACCCATATTTTTTCAAAACACACCTAATAAAGTTTTTTTCACAAGAAAAGTAGGCAAGATATTTAAGAAAAATCTTATTCTTAGCAATATTAGAGGCATTTAAAAAACAAATGTAAAATTTCATTTGATTGTAATAAATATTTATGATTTTAGGTGGCTTTCAAAAACATGTATATTTTCTATAAAAATGTTACACTTGTGACAGTTTCAGCACTGCTGTATAATGCCTAAATTTTTCATTTCTGATCAAATAAGTGTTACATTTTACATATTTTGATAGTGAAAGGAAACAAAGATACATCTCAGAAAGCAAGTCTCCAACTTCAACGGTAACTTTTGAATAAAAAATTATAGAACAGACTATCCCTACATGTATGTACAGAAGAAATATTTTTTCCAGTATTTCACATAAAAAGTGTTTGAGTATATTATCTTACCAATATTTATCTATGTTATGACAATTTTGATACAGTTTATTTGAAACTTAAAGTCTTGGGTACAATCTGCAGGCTACATTTAACAGGTACAAAATGTTAAACTTGTGACACATTTCATCACTGAAGTTAAATGGCTACAATTTTAATTTGAGGAAAAAAGCTGTGACATACATAATAATTTTTGGATTGAACAAAGACTAGAGAACGTATGGACAAGTATTTAATGAACTTTTAACAGAACTTGTAAACAGAACTTGTAAACAAACAATACTATAAAACTATTGTCCTCTGCATATTGCATTTTTTTCAGATATATCATTTTGAAACTATTGAAATATTTTGTTTTACCATCATTTATCCTTTAAACCATCATTTTATAAACAATTTGTTTTAAGATCAAAGCTTTAGCTACATTCACGAGGCTTAATTCGAAAGTAACCTAAAGCGTTACACTTGTGACAATGTAAGTTTCAAACTTTTAAAGTCTCAAGCTCAATTTCCTAGACAAAACAGGATGGCACTCATGTTGATTTTGGCAAATAAGATGACTAGACTGGATAGTAAAATTAATTCTTCCACTTTAAAGTAACTTTGGAACAAGAAACAAATATCATAAAACAGTATAATCCAACATAGACTAGATTGTTTTCAGATTTCATTCTATCAGTGTTGAAATACATTATTGTGTCAATGTAAATCTGTTGTCTTATCATTTAAAATAGTTCATTTTGAGTTCAAAATATTAATACAAATCTGGAGTGTAAAAACTGAATTTCACTTGAATGTTACACTTGTGACAAATTTAGCTTAAATACTGGTTTCATTTGATCTCCTGATCTTAATGTTTTAAAATATGATTAACATAGTCTTTGAAGTGAACACTGAATTCATTTGACTTAACTAATCATAATTGCTCTTTTGAAGGCCTCTTAACTAATCATAATTGCTCTTTTGAAGGTCTCATTATCAAGATTTATTAATCAGTGACCCATATATGGTTATATGAAGCAAAGGCCAATATAATATATATATTTTGTTACACATCAATAAATCTTGATACTGACACCTTCAAGCAAGTTTTGTTAAATCAATCCTTTTGGAATATCTGTCTCAGTACTCTTCATTTTTCTACAGATTATTTCTTGATTGTTGAATCTCATGAGGTATAAATTTGAGCTTGATTCCTCGCACAGGGAGTAGACTCGGCGGTGAAAGCCTCTGTATTATATCGGAATGTGGGTTGGTGGTGACATCATTTTGGCTCGGCCAGGTATAGACAGTGGGTGAAACTTCTTTCATAAACCATAGTGTGACTTCACTGTCAAACTTCAACACCTATACAATGAAAAGTATCAATAGAGTTCGATAAAGAAATAGTGTCTTATTAAAATGCATCAACAAGTAGGCTGGTATAGACTATAATTTGATCATTAATAATTGAAGCTGATGTGTGAAAGTGAAAATATAGTAGTACGGGAAATACGTTTTTAATTGAAAGGTATTTTAGAAAGCATTTTTTTATATTCTATTAATACTGGTAAAATATTTCACCATACCTTTGCTATGAACATCTTGTGGACTGTTGACCTGGTCTTGCTGGACAGTCGTACAGCTACAAAGTCCTCCTCCTTATAGCTGAAATGTTGAATAATAAGCTGTAAAAGCAACTGATATAGATTGTTCCTGCATGCATGTAGCCTTTAGCTTATAAATGCTTTAACACTACTTATTTTGCATTGCTTGCTTTAGTAACACACACTGTTTACAAACTCTGTCTTTTATAGCACTGCTTGCTTTCTATATATGCACCCTTTGGTTATTAATCACCCTCTGCTTAGTGCTAGCTGGCATTAGTAACACAAAGTAAGGTGAGTGGTTTGACTGATGCACTACCATATTAACCATTTAACCAGGCCCTGCAAGCATCATGCAACCTGGGGGTTCCGGCTAGTATAGAAATACTAGTTTGTATTAACTCCTCTATTTTAATAGCGCTAACATTCCATTTACTCACCGTTGAGCTAGGCTAACATAGTGGTGAAGGTCAGGTAGGTATCCCAGGCGAAGAAGACCATAATGACCAGGATCAGAAGGTGCTAACAGAAGATCGGGCTCCTCAGTATGAGTGATGTGTAGCTTCACTTTTAGCATGTTTGCAATGGATTGTATGCAAACATGGTCCCCATAGGTACCGTCTTGGGCCATATTTTCAACATAGCTGGTGAATGGTTCAGTCAGAAATTGCTCCATTTCTGATTGCTTTGACTGAAAAAATACAATCTACTATCTGTCATATGCTTTTAGGCCTACTGCTTATTTGTATTGGTTGCCATGGAAACCAAAATGAAAAAAAAAAAAAATAAAAAAAAAATAATTAAAAAATCATCTCCTCAGAAACCGTATGCTCTATGAGGCTGAGAGGGTATGAAAATATTCACCATATTTGCCTTTACAGATTTTGTGTTTTTTATGAAATTCGGCTCTTTAGTTTGATTGCTATGGCAACTTAGATTTTCCATAGACTTATAATGGGGGAAAATTGAAAAATGGCATTAACTACAAAGCCTTTGCAGATATTTTGACAAAACTTTCATAGAAATGTTTCTTTAGTAAACTTCTCTCAGCCATTTGCTTTTGTGTCAACCTGAGGGCCCAGTAGGTTGTGCCGGGGATATGCCCCGCCCCCAGTACTTCATAAAATGCCTTATATCTCAGAAACCTTACAGATCTCCACCCCTAAACCGTATATATTATTGTTCCTTATGATAAGGTGCAAAAAGTGACACCAACCTGGGGATCCTCCCGGATGTGCCGGGGACATGCCCCACCTCCTCCACTTCATAAAATGCCATTTATCTCAGAAACCATTCAGATCCCCACCCGTAAACCGTATATATTCTTGTCTCTTATGATAAGACACACTCAGTGACACCAACCTGGGGGTCCCCTGGGATGTGCCTTGGCCATACCCCAACCCTCCATTTCACAACAGGCCCAATATTACAGAAACCTAACAGATCCCAACCCCTAAACGAAATATATTTTTGTTCCTTATGATAAGTTGCATTCAGTGACACCAACCCGGGGACACCTGGGATGTGCCGGGGACATGCCCAACCCCCTCCACCTCGTAAAAGATTGGCCCCCGCCCATAGGGGCTTGAAGAAATATATGGGCTGCATGATGCTTCCACGCAGAGCTGAATCAGGCCCGCACACTAGTACTGGTAAACCGCTTAGAGGATCTAAGCCTGTCCAGGAACCTCAGTGTGAATAAACCCTATTGGTTTCATCGGGCGGCAGGGCTTGAGATGTCATTTCATCTCAATGTCGGGTAAAAGTCCCACAAAATTGGAAGCAACGTCTCCGAAATGACCTTTACAGTGTTGACGGGGATGTTTAACCTCAAATCAAACAAAAAAAAAAAAAAAAAAACTTCATAAAAGGCCAAACATTCAAAACCTTACAAATCCCCACCCCTAAACCATATATATTCTTGTTCCTTATGATAAGAAGCATTAAGTGACACCAACCTGGGGGTCCCCCAAGATGTGCCGGGGACATTTCGGTATACATTTCCCACCCCCTCCACTTTATAAAAAGCCATTTATCTCAGAAACCATTCAGATCTCCACCCCTAAACCATATATATTCTTGTTCCTTGTGATAAGACACAATCAGTGACACCAACATTGGGTTCCCCCCACCCGCCTGTGGTGCCACGGGCCATGTCCCACCCCTTTACTTCATTAAAAGCCATATATCTCAGAAACTGGTCAGATCCCCACCCCTTAACTATATATATTCTTGTTCCTTATGATAAGATCCCACTTCATAATAGGCCATATATCATATAAACTATCCAAATCCCCACCACATAATCACATATATTCTTGATTATTGTTATTAGCCACATTCAGTCACCCCATCTTGTGGGGTCTGCAGGGGCCATTTCTTTCCCATCCACTTCATAGAAGGGCCTCATATCTCAGAAACTGTTCAGCATTAGGTTGCAACAGTCTTGGGCTTTTCTGGAATCCACCATGCCCGAATCCCTCCACTGCTTAAAAGGCCTTACATCTCAGGAGCCATACATATCCCACCGCTAAACCATATATGTCCCTGTTCCTTTTCATAAGACACATTTAGTGACACCAACCAGGGCTCCATTGGTTCATGCCCCACCCTCTCTACTATATAAAACACCTAATATTTCAGATACAGTCCACATGAGTGCTCATTTGGGAATGGGGTTTGTTTGGGAGACTTTATAATTGGTAGATTAAAATCATACCATGTTAAAATACATGTCTGCCATTGGGCAGTGCCCATCTGAGCTCCGGTTTATGAAATTTGGCTCTTTGGTTTGTTTGCTATGGCAAGTTAAGAGTTTCCATTGACTTATAATGGGCCAAATTGAAAAATGACATTTATGCCTTTCAAAATATTTTGTCAAACTTACATAGAAATGTTCCTTTAATAATGTTCTTTTAGGCCTATTGGTTGCCACAGATGGGAAATTGTCAGTTGTCATCTGTTGTCCTGCAACAACACATTCAAGCGACATCAGACCTCTGAAGCCACTAGGCTGATCGGGTCCAAATTTTATCCGTAGCATCCTTGGGCGCAGGGCTTCCATGGTTAACTAAAATACTTTGCTGCCAGTCGGCAGTGCCCCCTAAGCTCTGGTGAGCATAGTGGCCCATGGGCCTCTTGTTTAATATGAGTTTGGTCGCATGAACAATATGGCCACCGTGCCCATATACCTGTGATCACAGATCCGTTCAAACTACGATGGGCTTCATTTCATCTTGACTTGAACGTCATTCAATATATCCAAACATCCTGCCAGTCAACTGCCGGACAGAAATAAGTGCAAAACTTAAGGTGGTGTACATATGCACATGTCATTGCTGACTCCTACACTGTCCAATCAAAATACATCTCAATGTCAACCAGAAAGTGTTTGCCAAAATGAGAACAATCAATTGCTTAATCTAATTTCAGAAATCTTTGTCAAACTGCAACGAGATTCATTGGAAGGTACTTCATACGAACTTGAACAGTTTGTGTCCACAGGCGTATAAGGTAAAAACCCTTCAGAAATCTTCTCCGGAACCAATAGGCCCATTATCAGGTCAAATGTCCAAGAGTCTGCCATGATAAAAAAAAAAAACCTTTTAAATCTTCTCAGAAATAAAATGGCTCCATAAGCTCTCATCACTCAGGTGATCGGCCCAGAACCACTGGTCCCCTGTTTTTTTGTTGTTTGTTTTTTTGTATACCTGGCACGGCTCAACAGTTTCCATCAGAGATTAAAGGTTAGTGATCTGGGGCTTAGGTGAGTTTTTTTAAACAGTTTTAGATGTACAGGACTTAACACTTGTAAATAACTACTGTTAAAGTATACTCCAGATACTGGTAGTTGTAGACATAGAAAGTTACAGCTGGATTCCAAAACATTGCAGCACATTTTAGTCAAGTAGTGCAAGCGGACAAGAAAGCAACAAGGGGGAAAAAGAACTATATGTCAACTCACTGTCTGAAATATATTTCAGTGTCTCCTCGGTCATGGAAAAAAAATTGTTAGTTATGGTCATGGGAAAACAGTTGTTATCGCACTGACTTCAGCTGTTAAATATTTCATGCCCTCCATCTCGACGAAAATTTCCCGTGCGGTTCTTTTTGCCTAAGCTCTAAAGCGTCTCCAAAGTATGCTGCAAATGGTAAATACCGTTTGCAGCCAGTGGTTCCCGTGGTAAGCGAACAGACCCAGTGATGCACTCTGAGCAACTTTGCTAGTCCAATGGTGCTATTGGCACTCAAAATAAAACATTTGGTTATTAGACACGTACTACTTTAAGTTGCATCACTTGTAAAAGACAAGGCAATGTGCAAATAATTTTCCAGTCAGAACTAAGTATTCGGCAGTTGACTTGAGGTTTCCAACTTTTGCATATCAATAATATACAGACATTTTGGTATCCATTAGCTTCCTTGTGTAGTTTGCTATGCTCGTTTATAGGTAACACCTATTTTTTTCATATTAGTTTTACGTCCGACTTTCAATGTCCTCATAGACCAGTCCAGAGGGACCGGATGCGTTGGCCGGAATTTCCAGATCTTACGGCTGGGTCTGATATTTAACAGCACGCATTGCGGTCGTTCAGCGTATGGCGTCCGTTGCTTTGGAAGCCTTACGGGCTGAAGAGGCAGAGAGGTCCCTTTGACAGGCCATCATCTTCCAGCTTGACGATTTTGAAGATTTTTACAATAAACAATCACGTGTCTTAGGGGAAAAATCATTAAACCAAAACTTTAGCGGTGATTTATGGATATCCTTAATTCGAATTATGGATATCCATAATTCGAATTATGGATATCCATAAATCGAATTATGGATATCCATAAATCGATCTGAATTAATGATATCCATTAATCGAATTATGGATATCCATAGTTCGATTTATGGATATCCATAATTCGAATTATGGATATCCATTATTCGGCTGATTTATGGATATCATACATCGAATTATGGATATCCATAATTCGATTTATGGATATCTATAAATACGGATTAAATAGTAAAACGGCGCCCCATAGACACAAAATGACCCACGAGGGTTGATATGTCGCCCCAAACCAACAAATCCCGCAAGCCTGTCAGCTATGCGAGGGAATTAAAGTTATGTCCCTTTGGAAGCGTATTGAAAATATGAGACGAAACACAACAGCCAATAAAAAATCTAAAAATGCTAATTTTTGTTGTTGTTGTTGATTTTGGTCATTTGACATATTTCAAACATTTTAGATGCCCCCCGACAATCGGGCCTTGAAGAAATAGATGGGCAGCATGAGCTGAAACCGACCTGAACACGAGTACTGGTAAACCGCTTAGAGGATCTAAAATAGAAGTGAAGGCAATGGTCAGGAATCGACTTCAATCAGAGACACCAAAGGGAAAGAAACACAAGCAGGGAACAACAGACCCTAATGGAAACATCAACAGCGGAAAGCCAAAAGGGCAGTTACTTTCCAACAAAATGGCCAACTGGCTATCCAAAACAAAATTATGTAAGCGACACAAACACTCAAAGACAAACCACATGAACCATAAACAAAAATAAACCGCGACAGGGCGGCTTAAATCGATTTTACTTGGCCACAAAACTCGCCCTTACTTCCGTCGCGATTCAGACAATTTGTTCAGTCCGCATGAAGGCCTCCTAACTCATTAGTGCAACATCTCCGTGAACACAAAAATCAAACTCGTACACCCTATTGGTTTCATCTAGCGGCAGGGTTTGAGATGTCATTTCATCTCATTGTCGGGTGAAAGTCCAACAAAAAAGAAAGCAACGTCACCAAAATGACCTTTACAGTGTTGACGAGGACGTTAGACCTCAAATCAAACAAACAAACAAAAACACATTTTTTTTGTGAAACAACCTGCCAAGTACCTGTGCACTGAACGTACATATACACACACATGTAAAGTCAGCTTGCTTTGAAGAAATCATGACGTCATTTGAATTGAATGCCGCCGCATTTGACTCTCTCTCTCTCTCTCTCTCTCTCTCTCTCTCTCTCTCTCTCTCTCTCTCTCTCTCTCTCTCTCTCTCTCTCTCTCTCTCGTTTGTGCGCGCGTATGTATATGTATGTATAGTTGTATGTATAAGAGAGAGAGAGAGAGAGAGCGAGAGAGAGAAAGATTAAACGGGTGACACTCAGATCGCATATCTGTAAACTTCAAATGATAAAATTGATCCTTAGGTTGAATCTCCCTCTCTCTCTCCCTCTCTCTCTCTCTCCTCTCTCTCTCTCTGGGCTTCTCCAAAATTTCGGATGAGTCTTTAAACCGAGGCCCCGTCTCCGTATGACCTTAGCTGTCGGTGGGATGTAAAATGTAATTGACTTTCTCTCTCTCTCTCGTTTCGTGCGTGCGTACATACATGTGTGTATATGAGAGAGAGAGAGAGAGAGAGAGAGAGAGAGAGAGAGAGAGAGAGAGAGAGAGAGATTTTACGGATGAAATCTGTAAACTCCAAATGAGGATTTTTGTTAACTCCCTCTCACTCTTTTTCTGTGATTTTGATTTTGACACTGCAATAACGCTCATCCATTTTTTTTTTCAACCAGGCCTTTGGTTGAATATCTCTCCCGTCACGTCTCCGTATGACCTTAGCTGTCGGTGGGATGTAAAAATGTAATTAGCCTTCTCTCTCTCTCTCTCTCTCTCTCTCTCTCTCTCTCTCTCTCTCTCTCTCAAACGCACAACCAAACGAATGAACGGACGAGCAAACTGACTGTTATCGTTTTCTTGAGAGAGTCATAGTATTCCAATTATACTTTCACTTTCAACGCAGTAATCATTGTCACAATTCTGAACGTTCTTCATTAAGAACCACTTTATATGTATTTGATCCCAGATACAGTTACACACTCTCGAGAAATGTTCCCTTTAAGGTGTAAGAAGCCTCAATTTTAATTTTACTTCCTAGTTAGTTATCTGCATGGCCATCTGCATAATATTGCAGTTAACGGACTTACCCCATCCCCATTTTCGTGCCCAGCAACCTAGTATTATCTATATTATTCTGAATTTCCCGGTAGCAAACATAGTTATACTTCGGAGTCTGTCTCGGTGAAAATATTAATGTACAGGGAGAATAACACTGGACCAAGAACAGTCCTTTGTGGGACCCCAGACTCACATTAACAACAACTCGCTGTTTTGTAGCAAAGATAGTAAACCATCCGATTGAGAGCCTCTCCCCCACCCCCAATGCTGTAACAAAATACCTGCCGGCAAATCAGTAGTTCTCGACGACGGTGGTGGTGGTGGTGGTGGTGTGTGTGTGTGTGTGGGGGGGGGGGCTATCGAATCAAAAGCCTTCTGGAAGTTCCGCCTTCCAAGTAGTCTAACCAAATCATTCATAATCGAGCTCAACTGAGTTTCACGGCTATGCCTTTTCCTAAATGCGTGTTGTTTGTCTGACAAAAGTTTATGTTCATCCAAGTGGGCCAATGATTATTAGTAACAGCCCTTTCACCTTTTTGAAAGACTGAACATATGTTCGCTAGGAGACATTCTTTAAGGATTTCGCCAGTATCAAGAGTTTGTTGGAACACATGTCCCAAAACTAGATCTACCTTATTTGCTAGTTATTCCTTCAGGTTCATCAGGTCCTAAGAAGTTTAGATGTGTTCAAGCCTTTAAGTTACTTGATCACTCCTTCCGATGCCACAACAAAATTATCCATGAAAGGGGCCGAACTTCCAGTCAATGGAACCTCCTTGAACTCCGTTTTATTACATTTATTATTATTATAGCTATGGTTTCGTTTTTTAGGACTGCATAGTGGACGACTCCTTTGAGGTAGTTCTAAAGAGCACTCATAATATATGTTTGCTCAAAGAACTCGTTAGAACCGCCTTGGTATACGAGTATATATGTTTGCTCAAACACATAGATTGTGGATACTCATTAGAACCGCCTCACCGAGGCCGTTCTAATGAGTTACTACATGTATATTTGTAGCAGAAATATGGAAACGTTCATTTTTTGTCTGAAATTTTCATTTGTGGTTGTATATTTTCCAATATATTTCAAGGCGTGTTTTGGTAATGTACGCGACATTGAGCTGACATCTCAAGCCCTTCTGCGCAATGAACCCAATAAATGCATGGATGGTCCGACTCGCAGCACTTTCCTGGGCAGGCTCAGAACCCTCTTAGCAGTTTACCAATGGTCTCAGTTCTGCGTGGAACAATAATGTAGCCATATATATTTCTTCAAGGCCCGAAGGGCGGTGGCCAACTAGCCCATGTAATAACACCCATGCGTACCCAAATGCAGATCAAGAAAATAAATGGTGTTTATAATATTAATATTAAACTACTGTTCAAAACATCACAACCAGCTCGTCGTGTCCTTGTATCCTTGCAGTCATTGTACCGCACTTGCGGTATCGGCGTATGTTGCTTATATCTCGTGAAAATATCTTTGAGATAGTTTCGTTAAAAATACCATCACGAAAACACGCCTATATAAGTTTGATCCCCTTGAACCCTACTTTAATATAGTAAAACTGGGGTTTCTGGGGGTATACCTTATTTTTCGTATTTCTGCTCTAAAATATAGATTGTGGGTACTCGTTAGAACCGCCTCGACGATCTATATTTTGAGCAGAAATAAGAAAAAGATTACACTTTTTCATCTTAAAATTTTCTTTTTTTTTTTTTTTTTTTTTTTTTTCGGCGATAAAGGTGGCAACGTATTTGTATAGGCATGTTTGCGTAATGTAAAACACGCATTTTTATATGATAGTCTAACATTTTAACTGTCCTTGTCCGTCATTGTCAGTCATTGTCTGTCCTTGTCAGTCCCAGTAGTGTTTAGTAGGACCGTATATTTTGTGCAGAAATAACAAAACTAACGTTTACCCCTGTAAACCCCGGTTTTACTGTATAAAAGTTGGGTCCAAAGGGGTCAGAATTATAAAGGCGTGTTTTCATGTTGCCTAGACAGCTGTTACAATAGACAAGTGGTATTAGAACTATGTCAATCATCGCGAAACGTTGAATCTATCAGAACATCTGTATGTACAAATTTTCTTTGTAATGGTCCAAATTTCTCTTGCATAGCGATGGACCACAACGTGTATATAGCATGATGTCAATACCCCCCTTCACACGTTCACTTTTATATGCTGCAGCTAAGCGTACAGCCTTTTTTCGACTTTTGCAACTAATGATTGCGTACAGATGCAGCTAATCGTACAGGGGCTAGTATGATAGGCCCTGAATAAAGCAGTAAGTTTTGTGAAGGGAGGCAGGCAGAACTAGCAAATGGGTACTGAGATGTGATGGTTAATGATTGTTTTATGTCTACCCTTATTTAGAATAAGTTTAAACTGGCCATAAGACAGATAAAATGTGAAAACAATAATGGTCGCTGCGAGCGATAATGAAAAAAATTACTGATGCAGCACCAGAATCATTTTACTGTGCAGAACAGGGTACCTTATGATTCCAAATCGAAGCAAATTTGAAAAGGGATGACTCTTACCTTCCCAAGCATGTGTCCTTTCCGGGTGTTAATACCGAATTTTATTGATTTTTAGCGTTTTTTATAAATATCGTGTAAAGCAGCTAACGATTTTTGAGCGTACAGTATCAGCAGCTTCCGATTTCAGATACTGTACGATGGTCAACTGTGTGTTACATTACGCTAACATAGTGCATTTTTCACATCTCCAGAGTGGCTACTTTTCTGATGAAAATCCGTGATATTTTTCTTACAAATACTGCAAAATAGGTTGTGGGTGTTCGATAGAACCGCGTCATCGAGGCGGTACTAACGAGCACCCACAACATATGAATTGGAGCAGAAATAAGAAAAATAATGTATACCCCCGTACACCCCAGTTTTCTCTATATAAGATGGAGTGTTAGGGGGTCTTCATTTCACGGACGTGTTCACGTGATGGACCCATTGCATGCGGGAAACCCCTAAAGGGGTACCTTGGCAAACATTACAGGCCCAGATTAGACGCCGCAGAGCCTGCACTATTTGCTAACAGAATTTTCCGTAAAAATAGAATAAAAACGAAATAATAGACGTGTCACCCCTTATATGGCAAATGGACTTGTCCAACATATAGCAATGGAAGGGTCCAATAGCATACAATGGGTTTAGTTCTGTTGTTATATAAAAGTGTTGTTTTGTTTTCAATTATTTCTTTTTCTGTGGTACCATCTTTTTCATTGGGGTAAAACATGTTAGAAAGTCACCTAAGCAACGTTCCTGTGACGTTTGAATGAAATTGGAAAAAAGTACAGGGAAATTAGCATTTTTTTTTCTATTTTTAGCTCTGTTGGCCAATGTTTTCCTTGGTAGCGGAACCTTTTTACCATTTTTTGTAGAAGGTTACCTAAGCACCAATCCTATGAATTTTGAATAAAACTGACCCATAGGTCTAGTTGGAGTTGTCATTTAAATGTTTTTTTTTTTTTTGTTTTGTTTTTTTTTTCTATTTTAAGCTCTGACGGTCATCTTGTTCCTTCGGGCCAAACTATTTAGCTAATTTGAAGAGGGTCACCAAAGAATCCTTCCAGTGAAGATAGAATAAAATTGGACCATAGCTCGTGTCGCAGTCTACATCATAGTGTAGTTTATATTTTCTTGTCCTTTGGGATCGTTGATTCCATTGTGGAATTTGGAAAAAAAAATGAGGGTCACTGATGAGGCCTAATTGGCCGAAACTAGCTAGTCTGGCCCAGACAACATGTACACTCCATATTTTCCAGTTCTGTGGTGTATTCCTTGCTTCCAAAGGAAAACACTTTCTAGAACATATTTGACGTCACTACAGCTGGTGTCTGTGAATGTGTGGCGGCCGTAAAAAGTCTCCCTGACCTACATCATAGTGTAGTTTATATTTTATTGTCCTTTGGGATCATTGATTCCATTGTGGAATTTCGAAAAAAATGAGGGTCACTGATGAGGCCTAATTGGCCGAAACTAGCTAGTCCGACCCAGAAAACATGTTCACTCCATATTGTCCAGTTCTTAGGTGTATTCCATGCTTCCAAAGGATAACCCTTTCTAGAAAATATTTGTATATCAGAGCGAAAACGTTCAATCTGTACTTTAGTACAGAGTAACCAAAGCAAGAAGAGCGCGATTTGATGTGAGAAACTAGGAACGGACCGCGTCCCCGGAAAAAAAAGTTTGGTTTGTTCGATTTTAGGTTTAACGTCCCCGTCAACGCCGTATAGATCATTTTGGGGACGTTGCTTCAAGTTGTGCGAGACCTTTACCGGACATATCTACAACATTTGTATCTCGGAGAATCTTTCTCGGCTATGGAATTTATACAGATATCGTGGGGGCTTAGCCAGAGCAAAAATGCTTTTACGCGAAACGGGGAGAATCGAGGCGAAACTCTTGATCGGAAAGAATTTGCTCCGCTTCTGTCGCTTCTATAAATTCGTAAAATCATCGCGAAAACGCGCCTATATAATTTTGACTCCCTTAAACCCGGCTTTTATACCGTAAAATTTGGGTATGTAGGGGGGTAAACCTTATTTTCCTTATTAAGACATAGGTTGTGGGTACTCGTTAGAACCGCCTCATCGAGGCGATTCTAACATATATCTATAACATTTGTATCTCGGAGAATTTTTCTTGGCTATGGAATTTATACACTCATTTCCTATCAAGCTGATCAGATCAATGCTTAGTTTTGAGCAAAAGATTCGTACCGTTTAAATTATCGTTATAACGAGTTTGTCGTTATAACGAATGTCGGTATAAAGAGGGTTGACTGAGGGCATAGCGGAGACGGAGCGATAGATGCGCTCGATCAGGGTTAGCTCCGTTTTGGTAAGGGGCAGTCAGTCCGTTTTGTTTGTTTGTTTGTTTGATTTTGAGGTTTAACGTCCCCGTCAACACTGTATAGGTCATTTTGGAGACATTGCTTCCAATTTTGTGGGACTTTTACCCGACATTGAGATGAAATGATATCTCAAGCCCTGTCGTCCAATGAAACAAATAGGGTTTATAAGCATGGACGCTCCGACTAGCACCGCTTTGTCTGGGCAGGCTTAGATCCTCTAAGCGGTTTACCAGTACTTGTGTGGGGTCGGACTCAGCTCTGCGTGGAAGCATCACGCAGCCCATCTATTTCTTCAAGCCCCGATGGGCGGGGGCGGTCAGTCAGTCCGTCGTTAACGCAAATTGTTGCGCATGTTAAGCGAAACGACGTTGTTTTAACGTTGTATGCACGGCGTGTGCCAATGCACGACAGCAGCAGTCTTCCATCCCAACATTTAGGATATTACTACTGTCAGGCGCTGGTGCGGTGTCATGATCAGCCGACTAAGAGGCGAAATGTTTATTGCCTTTAAACGAACAACGAAACTCGCAGGTAGAGAGCGTTCTGAAGGCTGCGGTTATTGATCCAATTTTTATGCTCCCCGAAGGGAGAGCGTGTAATCGCCGCTTCGTCCGTCCATCCGTCCGTCCGACACACTTTTTATCTCTAAAAGTGTTAAAGGTAATTAAGCGAAACTCGATATACTGATATAGGGGGGCTATGAGGGGAATCGGAGATTACAAAAACCATAACCCTGCCAACAGTATTTACGGAGTTACTTCCCTTCTAAAATAGGACCCCGCACAGTATTTTGTGTGGCCTATAGTAATCACCTTGTCATTCAGTTTGTCATATCTAAACCAAAATTCTTAACCGGTCATTACTTTAAAAGTATTATCCATACTCTCGTGAAACGTTACACTCCTACTAACAAACACAAGACCTACATTCTGACAAAAGGCCAGAACTGTATTGCTTTTGTCCATGTGTTGTCACGCATTAACCAAAAAACTTAACCTCGGTCATAATTGAAAAGTATTTGCCCTACGCCCATGAAACTTCACATACATATTAACTTAACCTCGGTCAAAACTTCAAAAGTATTTGCCCTACGCTCACGAAACGTCACATACATACCGCCACAAGACCTACATTCTGACAAAGGGCCAGAACTATATTGCATTTGGGTGTGTGTCTGTTAGGTCAGAAATAAACAACTTGAACTCGGTAAACAATTAAAAGTATTTGCCCTGCTCTCACGAAACATCACACACATACATACCATCACAAGACCTACATTCTGACGACAAAGGGTCGTAATTACTTATTTTCACTGAATTATCGCCCCTGTTTCAAAATAAATATCTCCTGTTGTTTCATAACCATGGGTAATAGGGCTTTCGTATTTCACATGCGTAATCCTTGTGACATTTTTCATTGAAAATCGCTAACTAGGAAATTCTCAGACTTTTGGTTTATTTGTTTGTTTGATTTGAGGTTTAACGTCCCCGTCAACACTGTAAAGGTCATTTTGGAGACGTTGCTTCCAATTTTGTGGGACTTTTACCCGACATTGAGATGAAGTGACATCTCGAGCCCTGTCGCCCAATGAAACCAATAGGGTTTATTAGCATGGACGGTCTCCCTCTCACCGCGGTTCCTGGACAGGCTTAGATCCTCTAAGCGGTTTTACCAGTACTAGTGTTCGGGCCGGATTCAGCTCTGCGTGGAAGCATAATGCAGCCCATATATTTCTTCAAGCCCCTATGGGCGGGGGCCGAGACTTTTGGTTTTGGTTTTGGCTACTATATGTCGGACAGGAGTAATTTTTTAGTCCATTCCGTTTTACCGCTTCCGCTAGGGCCAGTCACCGCCATAGAAAACGGGTGTTGGAAGGTAATGCCGTTTGTCATGTCTGGGACTATCCCACTACCGTGCGTATTGCGTTGGTGTCTTAACAAAGCATCACGTCTCGAGAACCCGCGGTTATAGTCTGAGCATCGATTCATTTTCGTTTCGTTTCAAGGGTTTGCAGTTTGGTTATTCTTACAGACTTTTCACATCATTGACCACCACCATCACAGACACCACTACAGCCACCATCACCAACACAGCTTCCACCACCACCACCACCACTTCCACCACCACAGCCACCACCACCACCACCACCACCACCACCCACCACCACCACCACCACCACCACAGACACCACTACAGTCCCCACCACCACAGCCACCACCACCACCCACCATCACAGCCACAACCACCAATACCCGGTGTCTCTCCTCTTAACTCATTCGAGATAACAACTGGTCCCAAATGTTCGATTGGGAAAATCGCTTTTTTTTTTCACGTTATGTCTAATCGGATACGGCTAAGCTAAGGGTCTCATCTCTCAGATATTCTGTTACAAAAGCGAGTAAGTCTTTGAACCACTTTTCGTAAAACTCAACATCTTTCAAATACATGGGACTTTTAAACGAGTTAAGAGGAGAGACACCGGGTATTGGTGGTGGTGGTGGCTGTGGTGGTGGGGGTGGTGGTGGTAGTGGTGGCTGTGGTGGTGGTGGTGGGGGTGGTGGTTGTAGTGGTGGCTGTGGTGGTGCTGGGTGGTGGTGGTGGCTGTGGTGGTGGTGGTGTCTGTTGTGGTGGTGCCTGTGGTGCTGGTTATAGTGTCTGTGGTTGTGGCTGTGATGGTGGGTGGTGGTGGTGGCTGTGGTGGTGGTGACTGTAGTGGTGTCTGTGGTGGTGGTGGTCAATGATGTGAAAAGTCTGTAAGAATAACCAAACTGCAAACTCTTGAAACGAAACGAAAATGAATCGATGCTCAGACTGTAACCGCGGGTTCTCGAGACGTGATGCTTTGTTAAGACACCAACGCAATACGCACGGTAGTGGGATAGTCCCAGACATGACAAACGGCATTACCTTCCAACACCCGTTTTCAATGGTGGTGACTGGCCCTAGCGGAAGCGGTAAAACGGAATGGACTAAAAAATTACTCCTGTCCGACATATAGTAGCCAAAACCAAAACCAAAAGTCTCGGCCCCCGCCCATAGGGGCTTGAAGAAATATATGGGCTGCATTATGCTTCCACGCAGAGCTAAATCCGGCCCGAACACTAGTACTGGTAAAACCGCTTAGAGGATCTAAGCCTGTCCAGGAACCGCGGTGAGAGGGAGACCGTCCATGCTAATAAACCCTATTGGTTTCATTGGGCGACAGGGCTCGAGATGTCACTTCATCTCAATGTCGGGTAAAAGTCCCACAAAATTGGAAGCAACGTCTCCAAAATGACCTTTACAGTGTTGACGGGGACGTTGAACCTCAAATCAAACAAACAAATAAACCAAAAGTCTGAGAATTTCCTAGTTAGCGATTTTCAATGAAAAATGTCACAAGGATTACGCATGTGAAATACGAAAGCCCTATTACCCATGGTTATGAAACAACAGGAGATATTTATTTTGAAACAGGGGCGATAATTCAGTGAAAATAAGTAATTACGACCCTTTGTCATCAGAATGTAGGTCTTGTGATGGTAAGTATGTGTGTGATGTTTCGTGAGAGCAGGGCAAATACTTTTAATTGTTTACCGAGTTCAAGTTGTTTATTTCTGACCTGACCGACACACACCCAAATGCAATATAGTTCTGGCCCTTTGTCAGAATGTAGGTCTTGTGGCGGTATGTATGTGACGTTTCGTGAGCGTAGGGCAAATACTTTTGAAGTTTTGACCGAGGTTAAGTTAATATGTATGTGAAGTTTCATGGGCGTAGGGCAAATACTTTTCAATTATGACCGAGGTTAAGTTTTTTGGTTAATGCGTGACAACACATGGACAAAAGCAATACAGTTCTGGCCTTTTGTCAGAATGTAGGTCTTGTGTTTGTAAGTAGGAGTGTAACGTTTCACGAGAGTATGGATAATACTTTTAAAGTAATGACCGGTTAAGAATTTTGGTTTAGATATGACAAAGTGAATGACAAGGTGATTACTATAGGCCACCCAAAATACTGTGCGGGGTCCTATTTTAGAAGGGAAGTAACTCCGTAAATACTATTGGCAGGGTTATGGTTTTTTGTATTCTCCGATTCCCCTCATAGCCCCCCTATATCAGTATATCGAGTTTCGCTTAATTACCTTTAACACTGTTAGAGATAAAAAGTGTGTCGGACGGACGGATGGACGGACGAAGCGGCGATTACACGCTCTCCCTTCGGGGAGCATAACAATTGGATCAATAACCGCAGCCTTCAGAACGCTCTCTACCTGCGAGTTTCGTTGTTCGTTTAAAGGCAATAAACATTTCGCTTCCTAGTCGGCTGATCATGACACCGCACCAGCGCCTGACAGTAGTAATATCCTAAATGTTGGGATGGAAGACTGCTGCTGTCGTGCACTGGCACACGCCGTGCATACAACGTTAAAACAACGTCGTTTCGCTTAACATGCGCAACAATTTGCGTTAACGACGGACTGACTGACCGCCCCCGCCCATCGGGGCTTGAAGAAATAGATGGGCTGCGTGATGCTTCCACGCAGAGCTGAGTCCGACCCCACACAAGTACTGGTAAACCGTTTAGAGGATCTAAGCCTGCCCAGGCAAAGCGGTGCTAGTCGGAGCGTCCATGCTTATAAACCCTATTGGTTTCATTGGACGACAGGGCTTGAGATGTCATTTCATCTCAATGTCGGGTAAAAGTCCCACAAAATTGGAAGCAATGTCTCCAAAATGACCTATACAGTGTTGACGGGGACGTTAAACCTCAAAATCAAACAAACAAACAAACAAAACGGACTGACTGCCCCTTACCAAAACGGAGCTAACCCTGATCGAGCGCATCTATCGCTCCGTCTCCGCTATGCCCTCAGTCAACCCTCTTTATACCGACATTCGTTATAACGACAAACTCGTTATAACGATAATTTAAACGGTACGAATCTTTTGCTCAAAACTAAGCATTGATCTGATCAGCTTGATAGGAAATGAGTGTATAAATTCCATAGCCAAGAAAAATTCTCCGAGATACAAATGTTATAGATATATATTAGAATCGCCTCGATGAGGCGGTTCTAACGAGTACCCACAACCTATGTCTTAATAAGGAAAATAAGGTTTACCCCCCTACATACCCAAATTTTACGGTATAAAAGCCGGGTTTAAGGGAGTCAAAATTATATAGGCGCGTTTTCGCGATGATTTTACGAATTTATAGAAGCGACAGAAGCGGAGCAAATTCTTTCCGATCAAGAGTTTCGCCTCGATTCTCCTCGTTTCGCGTAAAAGCAATTTTGCTCTGGCTACGCCCCCACGATATCTGTATAAATAGCCGAGAAAGATTCTCCGAGATACAAATGTTGTAGATATGTCCGGTAAAGGTCTCGCATAACTGGAAGCAACGTCCCCAAAATGATCTATACGGCGTTGACGGGGACGTTAAACCTAAAATCGAACAAACCAAACTTTTTTTTTCCGGGGACGCGGTCCATTCCTAGTTTCTCACATCAAATCGCGCTCTTCCAACACCTTCCATTGTTTTCCCGGTTTTCGAGGCGATAATCGTTTTGCGGGTGAGAACCTTAATTTGCACCCCATCAATACTATACCGGGTAGTATCTCCCTAAATATTGGGATAGGAGCGCTCGAGCGAACGGGGTAGACCCCGATCACCCACGACCTGATCGGGGACAGCGAACTTCGCCAATCCGCGGGAACATCTTTCGCCTCAAAATTTAGGATACTTACGGCGTAATTACCGTGAGTTACGTCATTCGAACACTCGTCCGATATTTAGGGTAGTTTCGTCATCTAATCGTTTCACTTACGTTTCACCGGAAGTTATACAAATGCTGCGCATGCGCAGTTCGTGGGGCTAAAGTAACGCTAATACTATTCCTAAAGTTTGAAATGAACTCCTGCTATATATAAGGAGGAATTTTTCTCGTTATAACGAGATGACTATGTCGTTATTACGAGAAAACTAAGTCGTATTAACGAGATACTATCTCGTATTAACGTGATAGCTATCTCGTTATTACGAGATAAATAAGTAATCTTCAGCAACAAAGTTTTCAGCTACAAGTGCTAGACGGGGCTCAGAGAAAAGTGCTTTTGGCACCGACGAGAAGATCCGAACTCACAACACCACTTCCACAAGAGCATCTACATTAAACACATGCATATACACAGGCATATGGACACGCGAGCACAGAGGCATACATACAGACACACACGGACGTACCTTCCCCGCTCACCACCCCACGCACATATAAGTAATGATTGTGACAGGTGGCAGATATTGTTTATGCTGCTTGGTTGGCTCATATCATATGGCCCTCTCAACAACAATTCAGTCGTTCTGAAAGGGGACCTCGGTTTGAAATCTCCTTCAAAATACGAAGGACCAAGGCATTCGTCTACGACACCTTATGTTTGTTTGCTTGCATTGAGGTTTACCTTCCCCGTCGGTACTATTTAGGTCATTTTGGAGATATTGCTTACAATTGCGTGGTACTTTTACTAGACATTGAGATGAAATGACATTTCAAACACTGTCGCCGAATGAAACCAATAGGGTTTATATGCATGGACGGTCCGACTCGCGCCACTATTCCTGGGCAGGCTTAGAACCTCTAAGCGGTTTACCAGTACTCATGTGCGGTTGGTTTCAGTTCTGCGTGGAAGCATCAGGCAGCCCAATCTATTTCTTCAAGCCCCGATGGGCGGAGGGCCAATACCTTATGTATGCGGCGAGAATGTGTAATTACAAAAATCAATGGATGTTTCTTCTTCGTCTTCTTCTTTTTCTTCTTCTTGTGTGGTTATAATGTGATAATTATCTCTAGTGTGTGTGTGTGAATTCGGGTTTAACGTCGCTTTCAACAATTTTCAGTCATATCACGACGATATCTGGTTGCGACGGGGAGCTCAATGCTAACTTTTATAGTGCTGCCTCACTGAAGTATCATGTCCCAGACACATTACATGATACCACCCCCAGTCACATTATCCTGACACTGGGTCGACCAGTCCTAGCTCTACCCCGTAAATCTGAGCGACAAGCGAGGAGCAGCTAGTACCATTTTTAACGACTTTGGAATGTCGCGGCCCGGGATTGTACCCTTGACCTCCCGTTCCCCGGAGCGGACACTCTACCAACTGAGCTATCGGGGCCGGTATAATTATCTCGTAATATTGAGGTAATTATCTCGTTATTACGAGTTAGTTATCTCGTTATTACGAGTTAGTTATCTCATTATTACGACTTAGTTATCTCGTTATTACGAGATAATTAACTCGTTATTACGAGATAATTAACTTGTAATAATGAGAAAATTAACTCGTAATTACGAGAAAATTAATTCAATATTACGAGATAATTATCTAATTATCACCACAGAAGAAGAAGAAGAAGAAGAAGAAGAAGAAGAAGAAGACGAAGACGACGAAGAAACATCCACTGACTTCTCAAGTAATGACTCATTCTCGCCGCATACATAAGGTGTCGGCCCCCGCCCATCGGGGCTTGAAGAAATAGATTGCGCTGCCTGATGCTTCCACGCAGAACTGAAACCAACCGCACATGACTACTGGTAAACCGCTTAAAGGTTCTAAGCCTGCCCAGGAATAGTGGCGTGAGTCGGACCGTCCATGCATATAAACCTTATTTGTTTCATTGGGCGACAGTGTTTGAAATGTCATTTCATATCAATGTTTAGTAAAATTCACACAAAATTGTAAGCAATGTCTCCAAAATGACCTAAATAGTATTGATAGGGACGTTTTACCTCAAATCAAGCAAACAAACAAAGGTGTCGCAGGATAATGCCTTGCTCCTTCGTTTCAAACCGAGGTCCCATCTCAGAATGACTGAATTGTTGTTGTGAGGGCCATAAAATATGAGATAAACAATACCTGCCACCTGTCACAATCATTACTTATAAGTGCGTGGGGGAGGTGAGGGGGAGGGTACATGCGTTGGTTGGTTGATTTGAGGTTTAGCGTCCCCGTCAACACTGTAAAGGTCATTTTGGAGACGTTGCTTCCATTTTTGTGGGACTTTTACCCGACAGTGAGATGAAATGACATATCAAGGCCGGCCGCCCAATGAAACCAATAGGGTTTATAAGCATGTACGGGCCCACTCGCACCGCTTTGCCTGGGCAGGCCTAGATCCTCTAAGCGGTTTACCACTACTCGTGTGCAAGTCGGCTTCAGCTCTGCGTGGAAGCATCACGCAGCCCATCTATTTCTTCAAGTCCCGATGAGCGGGGGCCGAGGGTACATGCGTATGTGTCTGTCCATGTGCCTCTGTGCACGTGTGTTCATATGCCTGGATCTATGTGTGTTTAATGAAGGTGCTTTTGTTGAAGTGGTGTTGTTAGTTCGGATCTTCTCGTCGGTGCCAAAAGCACTGTTCTCTGAGTTCCCTCTAGCACAGGTGTGAGTGAGTGTGTTAGGTCGGGTATCCAGTAGCTGAAAATTTGTTGCTGAAGATTACTTATTTATCTCGTTATAACGAGATAGTTATCTCGTTATAACGAGATAGCTATCGCGTTTATACGAGATAGTATCTCGTTAATACGACTTAGTTTTCTCGTAATAACGACATAGTTATCTCGTTAAAACGAGAAAAAATTTCTCTTTATAACGAATAAGTTTTCTCGTCATTACAACATAGTTATCTCGTAATAACGAGAAAAGTTTTTTTTTCTTTTTAAAAGTGGCCCACCTAGGCTTTCGTAGATAGCAAATTTAGAGATAACATTTCATCGAGATAGCTGAAGTACATGTATAGGGACAAAAGGACTATATTTGTGTTTGCTTTTATTACTGTTGGTGGGTTTCTTGATCATTGCCGTCACTTCTATTTTGGATCCACACGGTAAGCGTAATTTACAATGTTATACTTGCCAACAAAAAGGCATTTTTCTAACATTTTCCATATCACGCTTAAGCCGGAGGTAGGAGGCGTGTGCAGCCTTGCAAACTGCATTGCTGTGTATGAAGAGACTCAGTAAAACTAGTTTGGGGTTAAGTGCCGTACCTTTTAGCTTTTTATTTCAACGCCCGTTAGAATCTCTTCGACCAATATTTTTTTCTTTTATAGACATATTGTAAACATTTACATGGTTTCTAGCATCCTGTTTAATTTTTTGTTTCTTGCTCTAAAACATATTGAATTTCGCATCTTCCTGGTCGAGTGTACTTTACACAAAAGTACAGTGTTTCCGCAGCGTTTATGCATAAAATAATGAAATATCAATTACGTGAAAGACATCGAGAGCTACCTGAAAACTGCCCGGACTATATTTTGTTTGTTTGATTTGGGGTTTAACGTCCCCGTCAACACTGTAAAGGTCTTTTTGGAGACGTTGCTTCCAATTTTGTGGGACTTTTACCCGACATTCCGGACTATATTAAGTTAGCACACAACAATGCGGTGAATAGTAGCGAAATACAAATGTAGCGATATCGCTGCGATAAGGCTTAATGACCACTGTAAGAAAAGATTCTCGCGACCTTGTCCAAAGAAAGTTGTTATAATATATTCTTCGTGTATACCTGTTATGCAACAGCTTTTGAGTACGACTACCTCAGGGCTTACACGTTTTGCAAAGGTGGTCACATTGTTGGACTAAAAGAGTATACCATATTGAATCTCTAACATGTATCGCGAGTAGTGGTTTGAATCACTTCAGCAATGCGGTTCTAACGAGTACCCATATGCTAGTTAGAAGCAGAAATAAGTAGAATATTACTTAAACCTGGGAAAAATGTCCTTGGAATAGACATACCCTTTTTATACTACATTTAACCGCACCACTGGATTACCCTTTTTATAGAACATTCATCGCCACGACAGGATTGCCGTTTTTATAGAACGTTTAACTCTGCCAGAGAATTACCCTTTTAATAGAACACTTAACTCCATCACAGGATACCATTGTTGTTTTGTTTAATAGAACATTTAACTCAACCACAGGATTACCCTTTTTATAGAACATTTAACTCCATCACAGGATTGCCGTTTTTTATAGAACATATAACTTCACCACAGGATTACCGTTTTTTGTTGTTGTTTTTTTGGAACATTTAACTCCAACACAAAATTATCGTTTTATAGAACATTGAACTCCATCACAGGTTTACCCATTTGAACATGTAACTCCACCACAGGATTACCCTTTTTATAGAAGATTTAACTCCACACCGGATTACTCTTTTATAAAAAGATTTAACCCCACCACAGGATTACCGTTTTCATTGAACATTTAACTTCACCACAGGATTACCCTTTTTATGGAAGATTTAACTCCACACATGATTACCATTTAATAAAAGATTTAAGTAGAAGTAAAACAAAGATCAGGAATTGATACAATTAACTTACTCCACCCATAAAAGACACCAAAGGGAAAGAAATACAAACATTAAGCGACCAGACCATAATGGAAACCTAAACAAAGGAAGGCCATAAGGACAGTTACTTTCCCACAAAATGGCCATATGGCCATCCAAAACCAAAAGACACCAGTGATACACACAGTAAGTAACAAACAACAACATAAATAAATCGCCACAGAAGAGCCGCCTTGGAACGGTCAGTGGAAGATTTCCACTGGGGGGCTTAAATCGATTTTACGTGGCCACAATCCTCGCCCTTACTTCCGTCGCGATTTAGACAAATAATTTGTTCAGTCCGCATGAAGGCCTCCTAACTCATCAGTGCAACATCTCCGTGAACACAAAAATCAAAGAACCACAGAGATGAGACAACGGTGAGGACTCGACAGCAAGAAACCACTGAAATGCTGGAGCAAAAGAAAACCAACAGTTAGACTCCGATGAGCCCGACCAGAGACAGAGCATCAGGCACCAACCGACATTAACTCCACCACAGGATTACATTTTTTTCTAGAGCATTTAACTTCACCACAGGATTACCCATTTTATAAAACATTTAATTTTATCACAGGATCTTTGGAATAGACATGCCCTTTATATAGTACATTAAACTTCACCATTGTCTAGAACTTTTAACTTCACCAAATGATTTCCCTTTTTATAGAACATTAAAGTTCACCACAGGATTACCGTTTTCTTGTACACCAGATAATGAAATCTATTGTTTTAGCTTGGGAGATAAATGGTGTTTTTACCCAAAATCGAATATTCTCGCGTGTTTGATAAATGCACTGGTTGAATACGACCTCGTATGCGCCATTGTTAAGGTTGATGTCTTAGCACGTTAAGTGACGTCACTAAACATTACTGTAGTGTCATCACAATATGGCGGACGTCGATAAACGAAATGACTGCAGCATTAAAATCCGCTCTTAGAAATGGAAGGTATGTAAGAAAAAGAATCCTATATGGGTGTGAGGGGTAGATAGAAAAATCCGTCCCTCGGGATCACTGTCCGGCATCACGAGGCAAGCCTCGTGATGCCGGACATTGACCCTTGTGACGGATGTTACCATGCACCCCTAACACCCATATAGAATTTTTATAGTACAGAATATTTAACTTCACAACAGGATTACTCTTTTTTAAGAACATCTAACTCGCTCGGCCACATGTATGACGCCAAGTTCTGCAACGGCTGGTCAAGGTTTTTTTTTTTTAGGGTACTGCTATTTACGCCCACCTCTGATTAAAGATCGGCACAAAAGAAGTGTTATAATTTTGAAAGAGCCACAAAACCAATAATAATAATAATAATAATAATATAGAGCATTTAAAACACCACAGGACTACCCGTTTATTTGAAGATTTAACTTCACCACAGGGTTGCCCTTTTAATAGAATATTTAAGTTGAATTCGCCACAGGATTACCTCTTTTATATGACATTTGAGTTCACTACAGGATTACCCGTTTAATATAACATTTATCTTCACCACAGGATTTACCTTTTTATGTAACATTTGACTTCATCTCCTTTTTAGAACAAAGAAGGACATCTGCAACTAACATAGGGGTGTTATCCTGTTGATATCGACACTACGAGCATATGTTGTTGGCTGGTTAAACATTATATTCTATGTTTTTTTTTTATCAACATTTCTTTTGTTTGCTTGTTTGAATTTAGGTTTGACGTCCCCGTCAACAATGTAAAGGTCATTTTGGAGAGGTTGCTTCCAATTTCCAGCATCATGCAGCCCATCTATTTATTCAAGCTCCGATGTGCGGGGGCCGCGAATATTTCTATTCATTACGAAAACACGCCTGTTCAAATATATTGAAAATTTTACCACAAAAGAAGTAATAATAATAAAAAATCAGGTAAAATAATTCTGTTTTTTTTTTTTTTTTTTTTTTTTTATTTCTGCTCAAAATGTAGCTTGTATGCATTAGAACCGCCTCGACGATTCTAACGACTACACACAATCTATGTTTAGGAACCATCACGGGAACAAGTCCGTGAAATGAAGACCCCCCTAAACCCCACTTTATATAGAAAAAACTGGGGTTTACGAGGGTATACATTATTTTTCTTATTTCTGCTCCAAGACATAGGTTGTGGGTACTCGTTAGAACCGCCTCATTGAGGCGGTTCTAACGAGCACCAACAACCTATGTTTGGAGTAAAAATAAGAAAAATATCACAATTTTTCATGAGAAATTTCACCATTTTGGAGATATGAAAGAATGCACTATTTCGCACGGATGTGTTATCGTAATGCAGAAATAAGAAAATATATACCCCTGTAAACCCCAGTTTTATAATAAAAGAGTGGGGTCTTTGGGAGTCAAAATTAAATAGGCGTGTTTTTGGTGATGCATAAACGGGCGGTTGGATGAGGTGCAGGGGTCATGTATATTGCGTCACGGGGCGTCTCAGCCCTCGCCCATCGGGGCTTGAAGAAATAGATGGGCTGCATGATGCTTCCACGCAGAGCTGAAACCGACCCGCACACGAGTACTGGTAAACTGCTTAGAGGATCTAAGCCTGCCCATTCAAAGCTATGCGAGTCGGACCGTCCATGCTTATAAACCCTTCTGGTTTCATTGAGTGGCAGGGCTTGAGATGTCATTTCATCTCAATGTCGGGTAAAATTCCCACAAAATTGGAAGCTACGTCTCCAAAATGACCTTTACAGTGTTGACGGGGACGTTAAACCTCAAATCAAATAAACAAAACCGGGGCGTCTACAGATATTGGCTAATAGCTGGGCAAGGCCTGGTGCCTTGCAGCAGGTAAGATTTCTCCCTTGTCCCTCACTGTTATCTCATCTGCTGTATCGTTTATCTCTTTTCTTCGGAAGACGACACAAAATGATCTACAAGGATCGATGTGCCGTTAAACTCAAACACAATTAACCAATCTCTACATTTTAGTATCAACAGTTTTATGCGTTTTCTGTTTAATATTATGACAGTAGAGTAGACCAATGTCAGTTGTTGATCAGCAACTTATAAGCAATGTTTAACTCCATCAGTTCGTGTGAACTAACTGCGTGATGAAGTTCAATGTGGCCAAATTTCATTCAACGAGGGTGTCACAATAACCTCTGGACAAGCAAATTAAGTTTTTCTATACATTTCACCAGCAAATTTTGGAGCATGTTCAATTCGCCAAATATCTTTGTATCACCATCACTGACGATCTTGATTGGGGTCAACATATCTCTGAGATTACATCTAAAACAACCAGGACTTTAGGATTCCTTAGACATAATTTGGCCTTTGCACCTAGGCAGACAAAGGATGTTGTATTTCGCCCTCAACTTGATTATGCATCACCGATTTGGCATCTCTATGTTAAAACTCAGATTCAGCAGGTGGAGAAGGTGCAGAGGACAGCTGGTCGATTGCGAAATAGAAGTAGCATTGGTGACATGCTTAATGAGCTAGAGTGGCTGTCCCTGGAGGCCCGTCGTGGGCAGTTCTCTTTATACTTCGTCTATAAGATACATTCTGATACAGTGTCTATTAATAAAGATTGGTACTTGACCCCTGTAATAGCGTCGACCCATCAAAAGTAAATTACTCACAATATCGTAGGTACCAGTCCTATAGTGATGCCCCGAAGAACTCCTTCTTTCCTATAACTATTCCTCAGTGGAATAGTCTTCCCTCCTCTGTGGTGAATGCCAAATCTGCAGAAGAGTTCAAAGCCCGTACAGCGTAAGACTGAGAGATAGATCGATCGATCGATCCCGTTTGCGTCGAGTGTCGGCGATGTCCTGTTGGAGCAGATCACAGGATCTTTGGAATAGACATGCCCTTATTGATTGATTTTTACCAACTTTGCATGTTTACATTCTTAGGTTAGAGAATATAATGATAAGTTTTGATGGCTTTTGTTTCATTTTTACGGTCACATACTCCCGTGAACTATAAAAGTTGGCAGGCACCCTGTGTCCTAAACAATGTCAGCTATGTAAAATATTATTTATAACCCATTGACCTCCTTTTTCTCCCAAAGACTATCGATTTTGGGCCAAAATAGATTGTATGCAGCCTATCTACTGAATAAAATTGTGTATTGCAACGAACTTGGTACAATAAATCGTGGCAATGTACCAAAACCATTGCATTGATAATCAAGGTCATAGCAGTCAGTTCAAACATTGTGGAATTTCACTATGCCTGTACCATATGTACCGAACCAACGGAAGAATTGCAACCAAATAGCATGTAATGTTTGATTTATACATAAAGTACTTTATTCGATTGTGGTTACTTTGTCCTAATTTTCAAGGTCACACCGGTCCAAAGATCTTTCAGATTTGCGTATCGTTGCCAAAATGTCGTGAAGCGATCCGTGAACTCTTACAAAACTTGGTACCGTGTATCGTGGTAGCATATAAAAGGCACTACTGCTCTTTGGTGACCTGGCCCCAAGGTTAAAACTTCGAAATTTATCCTGCTCATAAATTTTAAAATGTCAACAGATGGTGACATTTTAGAATTTATGTGCAGGATAAACGACATTCTGTGCTGATCTGAGCCGCAAAATTGCAAAATTTATCTGTTGACATTTTAGAATTTATGTGCAGGATAAACGACATTCTGTGCTAATCTGAGCCGCAAAATTGCAAAATTTGTTTGCATTTTCAAAGTAATGAGCATTACAAATTTCATGATCAGCTGTGTTGAGCATGAAAAATGTTTTATAACATCGGGACCTGGCCTTATTTCCGTTGCCATAATAGCGTACTTGTTTTGAGATATATATGGTGGAGGGACATATAGATTTTCAGAAATCATTTCCAGTTAGACACTTTAGTTTGTTATTAATTCTTCTTTTTTTTCATATGACTTCTCGTCTCAGAGAGTAACAACGCCATTTAATATTTTCGATAATTCACTAGTGGATTAAATATGCAAATTAGCTAGATACGTCCCGTAACGTTACATGTACGACGTACGTAACGACGCCGCGTTTACTAACGGCGGAATATTGACATTTTTGTAAACAATCGTGAATAAAATGCGTTTTAAACGTCATATGATAAAAAGAATCTTGCATTCGTGCTCATGTATTATTGAATTTATTAAACTCGTTGAGGAAAAGGGATAAAATGTTCGGCAAAGCCTCGCATTTTATCCCTTTTCCTTAACGCGTTTAATAAATTCAATAATACATGAACACTCATGTAAGATCCTCTTTATAAGTTTCACTGTTGAATAATATAGCCCGAAACTTACAGAAGATCTTAACCATTTTGTACCGGAAACCCCAAACCAGGTAGTTGGCAAACAGGTGAGGCCCAGATCAGGCGCAGCAGAACGTATCCTCGGATCAGGGCCTACACTGTTTGCAAAAGTTCAGCCAGTTTCCAAATAAAGTAGAAGTAAAACAAAGATCAGGAATTGATACAATTAACCCACTCCACCCATTCAAGACACCAAAGGGAAAGAAATACAAACATTAAGCGACCAGACCATAATGGAAACCTAAACAAAGGAAGGCCATAAGGACAGTTACTTTCCCACAAAATGGCCATATGACCATCCAAAATCAAAAGACACAAGTGATACACACAGTAAGTAACAAACAACAACATAAATAAATCGCCACAGAAGAGCCGCCTTGGAACGGTCAGTGGAAGATTTCCACTGGGGGCTTAAATCGATTTCACGTGGCCACAATCCTCGCCCTTACTTCCGTCGCGATTTAGACAAATAATTTGTTCAGTCCGCATGAAGGCCTCCTACTTCATCAGTGCAACATCTCCGTGAACACAAAAATCAAAGAACCACAGAGGTGAGACAACGGTGAGGACTCGACAGCAAGAAACCACTGAAATGCTGGAGCAAAAGAAAACCAACAGTTAGACTCCGATGAGCCCGACCAGAGACAGAGCATCAGGCACCAACCAGCATTATCTCTCTAATTCTCAATAAGCCTTTACGTTGGAGCCGTCATAGAATCTGAGGCCTGACCCACCGGCGTGCAATTAAAGAGGAAAGCAAAGTTGCCAACCGTGATTGGGTTAACTACCATGCATGCAGTCTGTCGTATAATATCCATGTTGCACCCGATCTTTTTATATCGAAGAATGATTCTACGAAATTGGGTGCTGAAGTCATTGCGGTTATATATTTTTCTGAATTTATATACTAAGTCACCATAAAATTCGGGTTCCGATAGACCTTGTTGCAGAAGAGATTTAAGTCCAATATTGAATTTTGAAATTAAATCAGAATAAAGAAAACAACCTGGCACCTCTAAATTTAGAAATGGACTCCTGTTTTATATAAGGAGGAAGATTCCATTTGGTACAAAAAAGGGTTAAACGCAAGTAAATATCTACATATGAATGACGTCAGTAAAGTTATTCATGTTTAAAATTATTTTAGACTAGTAGTGAAATCAATGCATGTCTTACGCAAATAAAAATGATATTTTCATAGCATGAAAAATAACACGACATTGTTATTGTCACATGACTTTTATCGCCAAGTCATGTGTAAACTAAAAAGAAAATTTACTATTACCAAAAAATATTTCATCTCGTCTGTTGAAAACATCAGAATTTTCACTCGTGCTTCGCACACGTGCAAAGTCTGATGTTTTCCACCCGCTCGGTGAAATATGTTTCGTATTCATCTCAATAAAGTAGATACCCTTTATTTATTACTGTGTGCTAATGAACTATAAACATGTGCCATTTTATACGTTCTTTGTCCAAAAAGCCAAATACTCACTATTCTCGATATAAAATGGGGTTTAGAGAGGTGTTCTTAACACGGACTTGGAAACGTGATGGCGGTTTTTGCGATTTCCAAAGTGTCCGCGTCTTTTGTTATTCTGGTTCGTGAACCAATGATTCCGTATGGCTTCGGCTTCTATGGCCAATTGCATTAGCTAGTTTATAGATGAGTTTAGGACGCCATCGGTCGCTAAGGAAGTGCTATCCCACGATTCCGTATTTTTGCGCATGCGCAGTTTTGTGTGGCAAAAAATAACCGTTGTTCACACTGATCCGATAGCAATTATTAATTCTTTGAATTTGACAATTTTAAATAGAGCGAAAGGTAAAGGTGACGTATGCCTTGCGTCACTATGGCGTCCAACTGATATTGGCTGACGACTAGGTAAGACCTGCTATCCTTGTAGCAGGTAATGGTAGAGGGGAGTGCCCTTATTCCTTCTGTTTCTACATTTCCATTCATTTTCCTCTTTCTCCTCTGTCCTTTACTTTAAACTACGATCTCTTCTATATGTTCTCCCTTTCTCTGGGAGACGAGACAAAATTATCCACATGGGTTGACGTGTCGTTAAGCCCAAAACAATTAATAATCAAATAATTAACTGACAATGGTCGCGTCATGTTGCGCTAATCGTAAGACAAACTATGTGACAGTGAAGATGATTGGTTGGTTGGTTGAATTGTGGTTTAATGTCCCTGTCAACACTATTTAGGTAATTTTGGAGACGTTGTTCAGTTTTGTGGGACTTTTACCCGACATTGAGATGAAATGACATCTCAAGCCCTGCCGCCTAATGCAACCAAAATACTTATATGCATTTGACGGTCTGGCTCACATCACTTTGCCTGGGCAATCTTAGTCCATCTAGGCGGTTTACCAGTACTCATGTGTGGTCAGTTTCAGCTCTGCGTGGAAGCACCATGTAGCCCAATCTATTTCTCCAAGCCCCGATGGGCGGGGGCGAGACAGTGAAGATGAATCGAAGGATTACCAACCTGACGGATTCAACTTGTGGGTGATAAAGATCAATCGTTTACTACCAATAACAGGGTTGTTAAAATATTGAAATTTACCGTCCCCGCGACTGCCGCCCATCGAGGCTGGAAGAAATAGATGGGCTGCATGATGCTTCCACGCAGAGCTGAAACCAACTCATACGAGTACCGGTAAACCAATTAGAGGATCTAAGCCAGCCCAGGCAAAACGGTGCGAATCGGACGGTCCATGCTTATAACCCCTATTGGTTTCATTGGGCGACAGGGCTTGAGATGTCATTTCATCTCAATATCGGGTAAAAGTCCCACAGAATTGGTAGCAACGTCTCCAAAATGACATATACAGTGTTGACGGGGACGTTAAATCTCAAAACAAACAAAAAATCACGGTCCCCGTTAACACTATTTGGGTCATTTTGACACGTTGCTACATATGCCCACATTGAGATTAAATAACATCACAAGCCTTGCCGCCAAATAAAAAAGATGTGATTTATAGTGGTTTACCAGCACTCATGTGCGGTCACTTTTAGCTCTGCGAACCCAGGGCCTCTCGTATACCGTACAAACACTCTACCATCTGGGATACCGAGCCACATCTTCGACCTTTTACATTTCTCCCCTGCCTAATGAGATTCGCCCAGAACCTCTAAGTGCTATCCAGTCTGGATTCGGACATTCGGACATGGTCTCTGCTAAGTACTGTTGTGATTCAAAAGATTGTGAACTGCAGTTTTTGTTTCTTTGATTTGAGGTTCAACGTCCCCGTCAACAATGGAAAGGTCATTTTTGAGACTGGAGACGTTGTTTCCAATTTTGTGGGACTTTTACCCGACATTGAGATGAAATGACATCTCAAGCCCTGCCGCCCAATGAAAGCAATAGGGTTTATAAGCATGGACGGTCCGACTCGCACCGCTTTGCCTGGGCAGGCATTGCCTCCTCTTCTATTTTAGATCCTCTAAGCGGTTTACCAGTACTCGTGTGCGGGTCGGTTTCAGCTCAGCGTGGAAGCATCACGCAGCCCATCTATTTCTTCAAGGCCCGATGGGTGGGGCCCCTGAACTGCAGTATACAAGTCTATGAATGTTGTGGATGAAATGACAAACACTATGCTTAAAAAAATCTTATTTTTCCTTAGTTTACTGTACACACACGTGCTCAATTGATTTCTTTTTGCCACACAAGACTGCGCATGCGCAGCGTAACCAAGGAAGTTAATCAGCCTAAACTCATCTATACGTTGGATGTCACAGATTGGCTTGACGCTGTATTAGCCATGAGGGTTGGCCAAATTACAGTTTGTTTACTGGGTCTAAATCCCAAACACACCCACTTATGTTAGAACATTTCGGAGTATTTATACAATCTAACATGATTAGATTTATTTTGAAAAGCGTTGCTAAAACCTATTGTGTATATTATTAGCTCACCTGGAACGAAGCTCAAGGTAAGCTTATGCCGCAGCATGCTGTCCGCCGTTCGTCGTTCGTCGTTAACTGTTCACATTATCGACATCTCCTCCCCAACCAAAAGTCAGATTTAGCTGATATCTGGTTGGAAACATCCTGGTGACATGGATATTCAGATTTGCTAAAATGGTTCAGTTCGGATTTCCAAGATGGCCATCTTGATATTCTTTAAACGATATCTCCCAACAAACCGAAAGGTCGAATAGAGCTGAAACTTGATGGGATCATCGGCCGATTGGCTAAAATCGTTCCATTCAGATATCCATGTTGGCCACCATGGCAGCCATCTTGAAATTCTTCAAACAACATATCCTCCCAAACTAATGGTCAAATTGAGCTGAAACTTGATGAGAGGCATCGTGGTGACATGGAGATTCAGATTTGCTAAAATTGTTTAGTTCGGATATCCAAGATGGCCGCCATGGCAGCCATCTTGAAATTCTTCAAACGGCATCTCCTCCCAAACTAAAGGTGGAATTGAGCCGAAACTTGATGGGAGGCATCGTGGTGACATAAAGATTCAGATTTGTTAAAAATCGTGCCGTTCGGATAACCAAGGTGGCCGCCATGGCAGCCATCTTGAAATTTTTCAAACGCCATCTCCTCCCAAACTAAAGGTCAAATTGGGCTGACACTTGATGGGAGGCATCGGGGTTACATAGAGATTCAGATTTGCTAAAATCGTTTTGTTCGGATATCCAAGTTGGCCGCAATGGCAAACATCTTGAAATTCTTCCAACGACATATGCTCCCAAACCAACTGTCAAATTGAGCTAAAACTTGATGAGTGGCATCGGGGTGACATGGAGATTCAGATTTGTTAAAAATGTTCCATTCCGATATCCAAGATGGCCGCTATGGTGGCCATCTTGAAATTCCTCAGACGACATCTCCTCCCAAACCAAAGGTCGAGTTGAGCTGAAACTTGATGGGAGGCATCAGGGTGACATGGATATTTAGATTTGCTTAACTTGTTCCATTCCTATATCCAAGATGGTCGCCATTGCGGCCATATTGAAATTCTTGAAACAACAAACCAGAGGTCTGATCAAGCTGATACTTGATGGGAGGCAACTGGGCAATATGGAGATTCAAATTTGATAAAATCATTCCATTCTGATATCCTAGATGGCCGCGATGGTGGCCATTCTGAAATTCTTCAAATGGCATCTCTTCCTGAACCAAGGGTTGGATTGATCTGAAACTTGATGGACATGGAAATTCAGATTTATCAAAAATTGTTCTGTTCTGAATTCAAGATGGCTGCACATGGTGGTTACTTTGACATTCTTCAAAAGACATCTCCTCCGGAACTAGAGATCAGATCAAGCTGAAACTTGACTGGAGTTATTGGGGCGACAATGAAATTCGGATTTGCTAATAATGATACAATTAACTTACTCCACCCATAAAAGACACCAAAGGGAAAGAAATACAAACAATAAGCGACCAGACCATAATAGAAACCTAAAAAAGGAAGGCCATAAGGACAGTTACTTTCCCACAAAATGGCCATATGGCCATCCAAAATCAAAAGACAAAAGTGATACACACAGTAAGTAACAAACAACAACATAAATAAATCGCCACAGAAGAGCCGCCTTGGAACGGTCAGTGGAAGATTTCCATTGGGGGCTTAAATCGATTTCACGTGGCCACAATCCTCGCCCGTACCTCCGTCGCGATTTAAACAAATAATTTGTTCAGTCCGCATGAAGGCCTCCTAACTCATCAGTGCAACATCTCCGCGAACACAAAAATCAAAGAACCACAGAGGTGAAACAACGGTGAGGACTCGACAGCAAGAAACCACTGAAATGCTGGAGCAAAAGAAAACGACTCCGATGGACCCGACCAGAGACAGAGCATCAGGCACCAACCAACATTACCTTGAATTAGATCTCTCTATTTCTCAATAAGCCTTTACGTTGGAGCCGGCATAGAATCTGAGGCCTGACCCACCGGCGTGCAATTAAAGAGGGAAGTAAAGTTGCCAACCGTGATTGGGTTAACTACCATGCATGCAGTCTGTCATATAATATCCATGTTGTACCCAATCTTTTTATATCGAAGAATGATTTTACGAAATTGGGTGCTGAAGTCATTGCGGTTATATATTTTTCTGAATTTATACACTAAGTCACCATAAAATGGCTCCATCCGACCTTTGGTTCAGGAGGAGATAAGGTTGAAATATTTCAAGATAGCCACCATGGTGGCAATATTGTATATCAGACTTGATATCTAAAGAGCATAAGAATTATACACTTTGGTCATGTCAGAAAGTGTGTGATGCCCTCACCTTTCTACTTGAGCACCCAATTTCGTAAAATCATTCTTCGATATAAAAAGATTTGGTACATCATGGATATTATACGACAGCCTGCATGCATGGTGGTTAACCCAATCACGGTTGGCAACTTTGCTTCCCTCTTTAATTGCACGCCGGTGGGTCAGGCCTCAGATTCTATGACGGCTCCAACGTAAAGGCTTATTGAGAATTAGAGAGATCTAATTCAAGGTAATGTTGGCTGGTGCCTGACGCTCTGTCTCTGGTCGGGCCCATCGGAGTCTGACTGTTGGTTTTCTTCTGCTTCAGCATTTCAGTGGTTTCTTGCTGTCGAGTCCTCACCGTTGTCTCACCTCTGTGGTTCTTTGATTAATTGTGTTCACGGAGATGTTGCACTGATGAGTTAGGAGGCCTTCATGCGGACTGAACAAATTATTTATCTAAATCGCGGCGGAAGTAAGGGCGAGAATTGTGGCCACGTAAAATCGATTTAAGCCCCCCAGTGGAAATCTTTCCACTGACCGTTCCAAGGCGGTTCTTCTGTGGTGATTTATTTATGTTCTTGTTGGTTACTTACTGTGTGTATCACTTGTGTCTTTTAATTTTGGATGGCCATATGGCCATTTTGTGGGAAAGTAACTGTCCTTATGGCCTTCCTTTGTTTAGGTTTCCATTATGGTCTGGTAGCTTAATGTTTGTATTTCTTTCCCTTTGGTGTCTTTGATGGGTGGAATAAGTTAATTGTATCGATTCCTGATCTTTGTTTTACTTCTACTTTGGAACGGTCAGCGGAAACGAATTCCACTGGGGGGGGGGGGGGGCTTAAACCGATTTTACGTGGCCACAATCCTCGCTCTTACTTCCGTTGCGATTTAGACAAGTAATTTGTTCAGTCCGCATGAAGGCCTCCTAACTCATTAATGCAACATCTCCGTGAACACAAATAATCAAACAATCACAGAGATGAAACAACGGTGAGGACTCGACAGCAAGAAACCAATGAATTGCTGGAGCAAAAGAAAAACAACAGTTAGACTCCGATGGGTCCGACCAGAGAGAGAGCATCAGGCACCAACCAACATTACCTTGGATTAGATCTCTCTAATTCTCAATAAGCCTTTACGTTGGTACCGTCATAGAATCTGAGGCCTGACCCACCGGCGTGCAATTAAAGAGGAAAGCAAAGTTGTCAACCGTGAATGGGTTACTACCATGCATGCAGTCTGTCGTATAACATTTATGTTGTACCCAATCTTTTTATAACGAAGAACGACTTTACGTAATTCGGTGCTGAAGCCATTGCGGTTATATATTTTTCTGAATATATACTAAGTCACCATAACACTCGGGTTCCGATAGATCTTGTTGCAGAAGAGATTTAAGTCTAATCTTGGATTTTGAATTTAAATCAGAATGACGTCTATAAAATTTTGAAAAGGCTTTGCGTAGTTTATGGTACCGATAACCCTGATTAAGAAGTTTAGCCGTTAACAATTTATTACGAAATGTTGAAAAATAACGTTTCTGATAATAATGTTTCTGAATTTTTTTTGTTACTTTTTTCCATTTCTATTTGTAGATGGCCTCAGCCGTCACGGATGAAAAATAACGCTGGATTAGCCACGGGAGTTGGCCAAATTCCAGTTTGTTTACTGAGTCTTAATCCCAAACGCATTCCACTCATGTCAGGACATTTTAGTGTAGTTATACAATCTAGCACATGCATACATTTCATTTTGAAAAGCGTTGCTAATACCTATTGTGTATATCATATTTAGATATACATAAATGTACAGACCAATCTATATTAACAAGAACCTCAGTGATATTCAAAAGTGTTTCTTTTAGACAGATGTTTGTTTAATACAGGTGAACCTCGCTTTATGTTTATGAGACATCCGTTCATGCTTGTTTAATACAGGTTGCATACTTAGTATAAGCGGATACTATGGCAGGTTATACTGTCGATACAATGGTCGATACAATGGAACTCCCATTACAGAGCGTACCTGATTTAACTGTGAAACATGTGTTGAAAATGAAATACATGTACTTACTACATGCCCAGTCTATGAAAACATTAAATCCATTTTGTTTGAGAAAGTGACAAGTATAAACGGTGAATTCTCTTTATATACCGAGTTAGAAAAGTTCAAATATTTGATGACTGAAGCCAACGTCCTTAATTACTGTGCCAAAGCCTGCGTGGATATTCTTTTAACACGAAGACGTATACTTCACGATTGACAAACTTTTAACCCATGTATTATATGTAAATACATATGCTTAGTTTAGGCATTATCATATAGGTTTATAAACTTTTATAGTCTCTCATAACTCAATTTTAATATTTTTTATCATTTGTAAGTATTGTGTACAAAAGTGAGACTTTAATAAATTATCTGTCTGCCTGTCTGTCTGTCTGTCTATTTCGCTAGAAACAAATGCCGCGGGTACACATCGAGACAACTGTAATGAGTACCAATACTCTTCATTACAATACACAATAAAGAAAATCATAAATACATTGTGAAAACACGCCTATACAAATACATATTACTTTTTTCACCGAAAAAATAAGATTTTATAATAAAAATCATTATATTTTTCTTATTTCTGCTCTGAAATATAGATTGTGGATACTCGTTAGAACCGCCTCGATGAGAAAAATAAGGTTTACCCCTGTAAACCCCCCAGTTTTACTATATAAAAGTGGGGTTCAAGGGGGTCAAAATTATATAGGCGCGTTTTCGTGATGAATATCACTATAATTTCGTCTTGTTTCTGAAATTATTTTTGTGACGTTTTTCATTTCTATTTGCAGATTCAAAATGGCTTCAGCCGACACGGATGAAGCCACCGTTTCAGTGGTAAACGAAAAAAAGCTTTACTGCAATCCTTGCGAAAATGAAAATGTAACAAAGGAACCAAGTAATTACTGTCCTGAATGCAACGAATATTTATGTGACTCTTGTGTTGTATTACACAACAGATTTAGAGGTACCAAGAACCATTCTGTTTTTCCTTGTACCAGCCCTTCGAATCCAGACCAGCGAGCTGTAAATACATCTTCTACAACTGGCGTGCTGTGTTCATGTAACAAAAATTGCACTTCATTTTACTGTAAAGCACACAATGACGTGATGTGCAATGACTGCAAATTAATAGAACACAGAAATTGTGACACCTGTTCAATAGAAGACAAGTGTTTGGTTTTCGATGGGGAAGAAGGTGAAACAGTTCTTCGTAATATTGCCGAACTGAAGGAGAAATTATCGAAATTCCAGAATCACCGGGCGACTGAACTGCAATTATGGATGCCGATGGTAAGTGAATGTAAAAAAGAACTCATAGAATTTAAAAATAAGATAATAAAAGAAATCGACACGACTATAGATACCGTAGAAGAGAATGGTAAAATGGAATCAGGCAAAATACAACAGCAAATAGACACGACAAAAAGCCTACTGAACTCACTAACCAGTGATGAACATATTTTCAAAACTTCGCAGAAATATGGAGATAAATATTTTCAATTTGCATCAACCGTACGACTTCCTAAAAGGGTAGATTATTTGAAAACCGTCTTTCATGATCTGCAGAAAGAGGCCTACAATCCATGTATTAATTTTGATCATACAAAATCAAACGGGTTAATAACAAGTGTTGCAAGTGGCATGGTAAAACAAGAAATAAAGCTAAAAAAGTCCAAGATAATTGCCAACATGTCTATCAAAACAGCGAAGCAGCTAGCGATAAATTTATTTTCAGACAAGCAAAATCCATGGATTACAGGCGCAACATTTATGCCAACAGGAGAACTGGTATTGTGTGACTTTACAAACTCATGCATCAAAGTATTTGACAGTAACTTTAGTGGCGGGCAATCGCTGTGTTTTACGAACCGGGTCTTTGATGTTGCAGTTTTGAATGATTCTGAAGTTGTGGTTACTAGGCCATATTTGAAGATGGTACAGTTTGTGCAAGTAGTTCCGAAGCTTGAGATAAGACGTTTGTTACCGCTTGACTGGCACTGCAGCGGAATCGCGGTTCATCAAGGAGAAATATACGTTACATGCTTTAATCAAATAGCGTTTAGTGGTTCACTTTTTCATTCCGAGACACACTGCATGCGTAGAAACAATTTTGACTTAAGAGTGATTGATACAGATGGCAGGATAAAAAAGACAATTAACCTGAGTCAAACGTTTGATGATCCCTATGCAACTCCTTATTACATTACTGTTTCGAAACGTGGTAGAATTTTAACAACGGATTACTACAGTTCGACAGTCCGTTGCCAAAAGGAGGATGGTACCGTAGAAAACAAATACAGCGATGCTGGCCTTAAAGACCCTCTAGGGCTGTACGTCGATGATGGTGAAAACGTATTTGTTATTGGCAACAAGTCCAGCAATGTTCAAACTGTAGTTGAATACCAGAGTAGCCAGGCGTTTATAACGTCAAAAGATGGTATTGCTAATCCGTATGCTATTAGCTATCGGGAATATGACAATTTGCTGATAGTGACATGCAAGGATAATAACTTGCTGTATATGTTTAAGCTGGATTAAGCCTACCATTCTATCTGCGCGCTTACATCCCAGCAGGCACATGACGTATTTGTGACGTAACATCAACGTCGGTACAACGTAATGACGTTTATGCAACATCACATCTATGCCCATCGGGGCTTGAAGAAATAGATGGGCTGCATGATGCTTCCACGCAGAGCTGAAACCGACCCGCACACGCGTGCTGGTGGACTGTTTGGAGGATCTAAGCCTGCCAAGGCAAAGCGGTGCGAGTCTACCCGTCCATGCTAATAAACCATATTTGTTTCATTGGGTGGCAGGTTTGAGATGTCATTTCATCTCAATGTCGGGTAAAAGTCCCACACAATTGGAAGCAACGTCTTCAAAATGACCTTAACAGTGTTGACGGGGACGTTAAACCTCAAATCAAACAAACAAACAAACAAACGCCGGTGCAACTTGATGTTTATGCAACGTCACAAGTACGTAGGTGCAATGTAATGATGTTTATGCAACGTCACATCTGCGTCGGTGCAACGTCTTGACGTTCATGCAACGTCACATCTACGTCGGTGCAACGGCGTAACGTTTATTCAACGTCACATCTACGTCGGTGCAAAGTCGTGGTTTATGGAACGTCACATCTACGTCGGTGGAACGCCGTGACGTTGCACCGACCTTGATTTGACGTTGCCCTAGCAACGTTTGCCTGCTGGGTAATGACACTGAAAAGGAACTGTGATTCATTCTGCAACTAATAACTCGGCGAAAAAGCGTTGCGCGAAAAGGCGCCCTGTTATGTTATCACTCGAATTATGAGGTTGGACGTCGAGACATTGTTTTCTCGAATCAAAGCATAACAAATGGACATAAATACAATGAGTTTGATACCTAAGGATTTCTTCTAACAATAGCGAAAGGTTGGGATAATTTGAATGGAAACAAACTTATTGTCAATTTTCAGCGTATTAGAATTGAAATAGACCAGCTCTATGTAATCAATCAAAGTTTGTCGGTCAGTTCACTCGCGTCACATGTTCGTTTTTTATCTACTTTACAACTGAGATCCATAAATCAACAAATCACTGATAGAGCTGATCTACTTCTTAGAAACAGTCTCAATGAAAAAACAAACAAACAAACACACACACTTTAATTGAAAATGCATCTTAGATTGCGTTTTGTTTGTTTGAGGTCTAACGTCCCCGTCAACACTGTATAGGTCATTTTGAGACATTGCTTCCAATATTGTGGGACTTTTACCCGACATTGAGATGAAATGACATCTAAAGCCGCCCAATGAAACCAAAAGGGTTTATATGCATGGACGGTCCGACTCGCACCACTTTGCCTGGGCAGGCTAAGATCCTCTAATCATGTGCGGTCGGTTACAGCACTGCGTGGAAGCATCACGCAGCAAGCCACGATGGACAGGGGCCGGCGTCTTAGATTTGTGCGCCTCTGGTATGTGCATCCGCGCAGTCTTATCTGGGTCTTCTCATCGCCCTGAATGGATTAATTTTATCTAAAAGCTTCTTACTGCTATCTTATCATAAGTTAATGGGAATAGATACAACTTCATGGGAGTCAACTCTTGGAACAGTATATTGTCTCCTATGTCAATAGGTTTCAACTCTCAAAGGAAAAAAAAAAAGAAGTCAAATTTAGAAAAAGCGGGTATTTGCAATGGTGCACCATTTACTTGCCCTAGTTTTATATGCGACATTGATGTCATTTTTCAGTTTTCGCCTCATGCTGTTTTAGCCAACCGACATTTGTGTGCACTCTGTTCCTCGACAGTTGAAGATGGTTCGAGGGTGAACATACATAAAACTGCTCTGTCAGACTCATCGACGAGTATCACAGGATTAAATATATAAAATGAAACCATTTAATATAATATAAGAATCTTATATGGGTGTGAGGGGTGGATAGAAAAATCCGTCCCAAGGGTCACTGTCCGACATCACGAGGCTTGCCTCGTGATGCCGGACAGTGATCCCGAGGGACGGATTTTTCTATCCACCCCTCACATCCATATTGGATTCTTTTTCTTGCATACCTTCCAATCTTAGCGCGGAATTTAAATGCTGCAGTGGCTTCGGTTACCAACGTCCGCCATATTGTGTTAACACTGCAGGAATGTAAAGTGACGTCACGGATCGTGCATGACGTCAACCTTAACGACGGCGCACACATGGTCGTAATCAACCAGTGCATTTATCGAACACGCGATTATATTCGATTTGGGGTCGGAACACCAGAGTCAGAACATAAATTTCTATCCCAGGGTAAAATCGCGGATTTCCTTGTCTTGTGTGCAAGAACAACTCTTCCCAAGTACAGTGAAACTTCAATTTGTCGAACACGGATGTCTCGTTTCCAATTTCTTATTCGAACTCGTTTTGATGTCCCTAGAGACTTCTTCCCATAGCCCAAGCCCAGTTGTTCAAAGCATTGTTAGATTAACGAGCCCGTTAGTGGTCAAATTGTTAACTACAGTCACACTTCAATGGCTCGAATACCTTTCGGACCTCGAAAATCTGTTCGAGACAGGGGTAGTTCGAGCCACTGAGGGTTACTGTCTGGAGACATAACGAGATACTTTTAGTCATCTTTTCGGTGTTCTATAATGAAAATGTATGCTGTGTGTACTCATTAGAATCGCCTCATCGAGGCGATTCTAATGAGTACACACAACATATATTTGCACCCTCATCGAGACGATTCTAATGAGTACACACAACATACATTTGCAAGAAAAAAGACTAAAATCTCCTTAATTTCCGCCACTTTTTCTTATGTAGAGGGGCTCAAGAATGGGTTAGACGCATCCATGGTAAACGAGCAAATCGGTGTTCGACCCATCGAAGTTCTACTGTATTCTAGCCAGTTATGGATGTAAATACTTTTGCAAAAGCTTCTCACATTTTTTTCAGCAAAAAGTTAGTTTATATGCCATATTTAATGATCAAGTTTTTAACGATACATCAAGTAACGACGTTGTTAGTTTTGAACAACCCGTCCCTGATAGCAATCATGTCCCTGTGTTTAGGTCAATTTATACACGTTTATCATATGACGTCGTTGATACGCAGTGGATAACGTCGTGTAATAAAAATCGTATGACCACACGTGTAATAACACTTTGGCGGGATTAAATAACGTCATGACGACGTCCATGTCAACAATGCATTTTTCGTAGAAAAATTGTCAAATTAAAAGGCGATAAAATCCAATTTAAAGTAGTCATATGATAAAGAGAATCTTACACTCGTGGTCATTTCATATGATATTTATGAAACTCGCCAAAGGCTCGTTTCATAAATATCATATGAATTGACCACTCGTGTAAGATCCTCTATTTGTTTCGATTAACCTTGAAAATTATGTTGTGTGAAATCATTAGAATCGCCTCATTGAGGCGATTCTATTGAGTTCACGCAACTGACCTTTATTTCATATAAAAACAGTCGAAAATATATCCTGAGGTCATCCTATTTAAGTCTCATGGTCCGACAGTATAATAATGAGTATAGTAGTCGCAGATAAGATTGACTAGGCGGAGCTATTCAGGTGTTGTCAGTATATGTCATATTCGCTTAGTCCACCAGAAGATTTGGTAGAGTGCCTTTCGCATGCTTTCTACAAGCGGACGGAATGGTCATATACGCCACAATTATGCTTGTTTTACAGTTGAATTGACACAATCGGGTGACTTGGTTTACCTTTTGGTAAATGGAATATTCCTAAGGCAGGTACAACCCATAGCTCCCCCTAGTCAATCTTATCTGCGACTACTATAACCCTCATCAAAAGTTCGAACGACCCTAACTTCAAACATAGTTTCATGGTCTCGTAGGTATTCGAGTTATTTAAGTTCACTTTTTCTCAGTTTAAAGTAAGACTTTATATAGAGGATCTTACACGAATGGTCATTTTATTCGAAATTTATGAAACAAGCCTTTGGCGAGTTAAATTAATTTCGTATGAAATGACCACAAGTGGTAATGGTCTCACCTGCGGTAATGGTCAAATGTGACCGACGCAGTATCAGTAGAAAGAAAGAAAGAAAGAAAGAAAGTGTAAGATTCTGTTTATCATATAACGATTTTAAATGAGTTTTTGTCACTGAACAATTTCAAATGAAAAAGAAAGAGTTGTCAGGACACGGACGACGCCATGACGTTATGCACCAGTAACCATGTATTATTACACTTATGGTCATATGATTTTTATAGCATGACGTTATCCAATGGATTAAATATGCAAATTAGTTAGATACGCCACGAAACGTTACATTTGCGACGTTCTTAATGGCGTTGCGTTTACTAATGGCGTAATATTGAGATGTTTGTTTAAAATCGTGAATAAAATGCGTTTTAAACATCATATGATAAATAGAATCTTGCATTCGTGTCCATGTATTATTGAATTAAGTAAACTCGTTGGGGAAAAGGGATAAAATGCTCGGCGAAACCTCACATTTTATCAATTTTCCTCAATCCCATTTAATTAATCCAATAATACATGAACACTCATGTAAGATCCTCTATTTATATAGTTTACTCAAAACGCTGCAAGCTGTAAGCAAGAGCTACATAACTACATGAAATGTAAACGAAGAAAAAAATGTGCAAGTTGACACGTGCTTTCTCTGAAATCGTGCATTCGCGTAGGCTAGTCAGAGTGTTCGCACATCACAAGACGCTTCTGCGGAGCCTGACTTATCCATATAACAAACACTACAACTGTCGATTGTAGCATGTTTTACCATGGCTATCGCATTAGGGGTGATGATGGAAATTAATTCATAAAATCTACTTTCTGTTGTCTATCGCTAAGGCGCAGATACCTTAAGTAACAAGACAAATTTATCAGTAATTTTGTGTTTTTCTCATAGATACGCTCTTAAATAGGAGCTTTGTATAGATACGCTCGTAACTAGGAACTTTGTACTTTTATATGTTAAAATATACTGCCTCCCAGTAGTTTTTATGTAAATATCTTGAAATTTGTCCTGTCACTCTGAGTTTGAAGTATTGTCCAGGCAAGTCAAGTAAAATTTATTTTGAGTCTGTACAGCATTAGCATAAATAACACAAGCTCCTGGGAGACTGTAATCTTTGCTATATGAAAGAAAATCCGTCAAGCTGCTGTGCTGATTCAAATAAAGAAAAAAAAAAAAAACAGGCTTTTTTTATTTTACTTTTTGTAACTTTTTTTCCTTTTTTTTTGGTGGCAAATGATTACGGAAATTTCCGATTGAGTCTCGGATCTAATTACCGGAAATCAATATTTGGATTTTCTCGTTAGAGAGGAAAGTCGGATAATATCACCCCAGTATACTTTCATTATCCGGGATGGTTAAGATAGTTGGATATGTGACGTGGCTCGTTTTAAGCACGGAATCGCTGTTCGCACATGTCTAGCTGTACTTTTCTGTGTGCGCAGGCTCATATGACAAGCTTGTGTTGCAGAATAATATTCATTTATCATATGACGTCGCGTCTTAGAGTGTAATAAGGCCATGTAATAAATTCGATAATCCACTGGTGAATTAAATATGCAAATTAGTCAGATACGCCCCGTAACGTTACACGTACGACGTCCTTAGCGTCGTCGCGTTTACTAATGGCGGAATAATGACGTTTTCGTTTAACGATTGTGAATAAAATGCTTTTTAAATGTCATATGATAAATAGAATCTTGCATTCGTGCTCATGTATTATTGAATGTATTAAACTCGTTGAGGAAAAGGGATAAAATGCTCGGCAAAGCCTCGCATTTTATCCCTTTTCCTCAACTCGTTCAATAAATTCAATGAATTTATTAAACTCGTTGAGGAAAAGGGTCAACTCGTTCAATAAATTCAATAATACATGAACACTCATGAAAGATCCTCTGTGTATTGCCCTTGTGTGAGGGAATATGACGATTTGTTCCCCCGAGGAGGTAATATTGCCCCAGGGCGAACATATGATTTATTATATCCATCACAAAAACACGCCTACATATAATTTTGACCCCCTTGAACCCCACTTTTATATAGTCAAACTGGGGTTTCCGGGGGTATACCTTATTTTTCTTATTTCTGCTATTAAATATAGATTGTGGGTACTCGTTAGAACCGCCTCATCGAGGCGGTTCTAACGAGTGTCCACAATCTATATTTTCAGCAGAAATAAGAAAAATATCATAATTTTTCATCTTAAAATTTTCATTTTTTCGGCGATATAGGTGGTAATGTATTTGTATAGGCGTATTTGCGTAATGAAATTCTTTCTTCTAGAGATTCCTTCAGATTGTACTTGTACTTTTTTTTTCTTTTTTTTTTTTTTTTTTTTGAGCAGTGATGTCAGAGGGCAATATTGCATGGAAATATGATAATTTATGGCCCTGCACATGACTTGTAGAGATTCTTTCAGAGAATGCACTTGTACTTTTGAGTAGTCACGGACGCCAGAGGGGAATTTGCAGGGGAATATTATAAGAATCTTATATGGGTGTGAGGGGTGGATGGAAAAATCCGTCCCAAGGGTCACGGTCCGGCATCACGAGGCTCACACCCGTATAGGATTCTTTTTCTTGCATACCTTCCACTTCTTAGCGCTGATTTTAACGCTGCAGTCGCTTCGGTTAACGACGTCCGCCATATTGTGATGACACAACAGGAATATTTAGTGACGTCACGAAACGTGCTGTGACGTCAACCTTAACAACGGCGCATACGAGTTCGTATTCAACCAGTGCATTTATCAAACACGCAATTATATTCGATTTTGGGTCGGAACACCAGGATCAGAACATAAATTTCTACCCCAGGGTAAAATCACGGATTTCCTTGTCTGGTGACCAAGATCATTTATTGTCCTGCGCGTGTCATGCTCTCGACCAATCAGAATTCTGGAATAGCTTATGAATATTAGTGATGTTTAAGAAAGTGGAAGTTGTCATGAGAGTTCATGTTTCGAATCCATTTGCGAAATTAAGCATCTTTCAAGCCATCAGTCATAAAAGCTTCCGAGATTCGTAGACTATTGGTCAGGAAAAAATGCCATCTTTGAGTTTCTGAGAAGGACTAAAGGGCCTTCGAGTCCTCACCGTTGTTTCATCCCTGTGGTTGTTTGATTTTTGTGTTCACGGAGATGTTGCACTGATGAGATAGGAGGCCTTCATGCGGACTGAACAAGTTATTTGTCTTAATCGCGACGGAAGTAAGGGCGAGGATTGTGACCAGGATTTAACCCCCCCCACCCCCCAGTGGAATTAATTCCCGCTGACCGTTCCTAGGCGGTTCTTCTGTCGCGTTTTATTTTTGTTATGGTTTGTCTTTGGGTGTTTGTGTCGCTTAAATTATTTTATTTTGGATAGCCTATTGGTCATTTTGTGGGAAAGTAACTGTCCTTTTGGCTTTCCGATATTGATGTTTCCATTAGGGTCTGTTGTTTCATGTTTGTGTTTCTTTACCTTTGGTGTCTCTGATGGGAGCTGTGGGTTGATTGTATCGGTTCCTGATCATTGCCTCCACTTCTATTTTGTGTTGCCAACAGGGGTTTTAGCCAAAATCATGAAGGTCATAGTTTCACTGTCACGTATTGGGCTACATTAATTTTGCACCGTTTTGAAGCAAAGTGATACCTAGCAATATATATATGTACCTACCAAACTCTACTGAAACGTCATTACGAAAATACCCCTATTCAAATGCATTGTAATTTTACCGCCGTGAAAAAGGGAAATTTTCCAATAAAAAATGTGGTATTTTTCTTATTTCTTCTCAAAATATAGATTGAGAGTACACGTTAGAACCGCCTCGCCTAGGAGATTCTAACGAGCACCCACATTCTACGTTTTAGAGTAGAAATAAGAAAAAATAAGGTTTACCCCTGGAAACCCCTGTTTTACTTTATGTAAGTGGGGTTCAAGGAGGTCAGAATGGTATAGGTGTGTTGTCGTAATCTAATAAAAATGTAAAAGCCTCCGTAGTGTAGTGGTTACGCTACTCGCCTTGTAAACCAGGGGTCGCAGGATCGATCCCGGGCTTCTACAGACTTTCGGATGAGTCTTTAAATCGAGGTCCCGTCTCCGTATGACCTTAGCTGTTGGTGGGACGAAAATCTCGAACACTCACTCTCTAATAAAATATAGACTTAAACGTAGCAAATCATATGAAGACGTTGGAAACCGTAGTAGTGTAATGTTTTGAGAACCTCTAGGTATATTGTTTATTACGATTTTGCACGTATTGAATTCGTACGTTTCATTACGTGTTTTTGCTAGGTATACGCTAGGTTTATCGAAATTCCATGGATGTTTTGAAAATTTCGAAATAAACTTAACAGGGTCACGTATGTAGCCATATATAGCCGAATGCACTACGTTTTATTACCTTTTACTGCGATCATTGCCATTCTGGTGGGTTCCTTTTGGCTTTCCGCTGTTGATGTTTCCTTGGGGTTTGTTGTTTCGTGTTTATGTTTCTTTCCCTTTGGTGTCTCTGATGGGGGATGTGGGTTAATTGTATCGATTCCTGATCATTGCCTCTACTTCTATTTAAAATACGTAGTGAAACCTAGCTCTCATTCCGTGACAGTGACACTGCTTGTATATGAACCTGTATCGATCAAGAAGATTGTTTGGTTGGAGATGTCAGGACAAGCGGGCGGGCGCATGGAAGGATAGAGGAAATGATTTGGGTCAAAGTAAGTCTGGACCAGAAAACATGTACACTCCATACTTTTCAATTCCGTGGTGTATTTCTTGCTTTCAAAGGATAACCCTGTTATAGAAAATATTTGACTTCACTACAGCTGGTGTTAAGAGAATGTGTGGCGGCCGTACAAAGTCTCCCTGCCCTTCATCATATTGTAATTTATATTATATTTTCTTGTTTTTGGGGCCATTGAATCCAGTGCAGAATTTTGAAAATATTCGAGGGTCACTGATGAAGCCTAATTGGCCGATACTAGCTAGTCTGGTCAAGAAAACAAGTGCACTGCATACGTTTCAGTTCTATGGCGCATTCTTTACTTCTAAAGGATAACCCTTTTAACGAACACATTCTGCGCTGATGTTCCATGCACGTCATACATGTACAAACAATTTGAACCGTACGCCTAGTGTTCATGCACCAAGTATGATAGGTATGGACAGCCTAGACCAGATCAGGCGTGGCAGAAATTCGCGTTTCATACATTACGAAAACACGCCTATACAAATACATTGCCAATTTTCTGGCCAAAGATTAGAAATTTTAAGATGAAAAATTGTGATATTTTTCTTATTTCTGCTCAAAATATAGATTGCGGGGACTCGATAGAACCGCCTGGACGAGGCGGTTCTATCGAGTACCCACAATCTATGTTTTGAGCAGAAATGATAAAAATAATGTATACCCCTTAAACCCCAGTTTTACTATATAAAAGTGGGGTATGAGGGGGTCAAAATTATATAGGCGTGTTCTAGTAATGGCGTCTATACTGTTCGCATTACGTATGGGAACTTTTGTCAAACTTACAATAATACAAACATAACACTCCATAACTTGAAAATTGGCATACCAAAAAACTCTAAAATGGAAGTTTCTGACAAACCAATAAATATCGCACTTGCCTACTTGAATCTGAACGAACTACAAACAGTCGGACTAATTTAACAATATCCCGGCTCCGTTGTATTACAAATGCATTCATTTACATTCCTATTACTGGCTAAAAGGTGTTTGGATCACTTTCTATTTTGGTGCAGGCAAGAATTAGCCAGAATCTTAGATATCTAAAGCTGATATATGACACAGAAGTCCCACTTCGAATTAATTTACCACAGCGAAGATTAAAACGGAATATTTTATATTCCGGTTTGGTACAGCAAACGAGGGCTGATTGATATGTTGTAAGCCTCATATTGAAGGATTTGAATTTTGGCGGACATATTGTACTATTTTTTAACATAATACCCTTCAGTATTTATACACTTTTGCCAGCGTTGTTTAAGAGCCACAATGTCACTTTTATAGAACTGGCTGTTCAGACAGTCATCCACTGAATATATGACGTCATCATCGGACGAAAACTGGGTGCCTAAAATAGCCGTATTCAGTTTTGGAAATAGATGAAAGTCTGATGGAACGAGATCCGATGAATAAAGTGGATGCTCAATGAATTTAAAGCCACAATCAGGAATGGCAGCCAATGCAATGACAGACTTGTGAACAGGAGCAGTGTTCTCATGGAACAACGCACCTTTAGTGAGCTGTCTGCGGCGCTTAAGTTTTATATTTTCCCGTAACTGCGTCAGGAGTGAAGCATAGTATGTGTCATGGATTGTTTGTCCCTTTTGCAGATAATCTATCAGCAGAATACCATCTACATCCCAGAAAACCGAGGCCACACCCTTCTCACCTGATGGAACAGTCCGTGGTGAGCCAGGGCGCTTCCATTGTCTCGATTGTTGTTTGGTCTCTGGGGTTAAATGATAGACCCATGTTTCATTCATAGTAACAAATTTCTGAAGAAAGTTGGTAGGATCTTCCTAAAAGAGGTTAAGATTAACACGCGATAATGTGCGCCTGGTGTGCTTGTTGTCAACTGTCAGAAGTCTTTATACTCATCGGACCGAATGCTTTCTCATTGCAAGATCCTCTGTCAGAATGGAATGTAGCCTTTCCTGTGAAATGCCAACTCTACTGGCTATATATCTTTCTGTAACTCTTCTGCCAGTCCTAACAATATCATGGACTTTATTTATCATTTATGGGGTTGCAACATCAACAGGCCTTCCAGGACCCTCAGGGCCCGGTCTGCCGCGCTTTCATTCTGCCACCCATCTTTTCACTGTAGCATATGAACGGGCATCTTTCCCTAGTGTTGTTACCATATCATTATGGATATCCTATTTCATGCAAATATAGGATCACTGCTCTTTCACCAATTTTGTCCATTTTGCAAAAGCTGCTTGTCTTGTTTACTTAAGAAATAGATCAGCTCTAACTGTGATTTGTTGTGTAATAAATCACAGTTTGGAGGTCAGTTGTAAAGTAGACAAATCACAAGCGCGTAGAGCGCGTGATTTGTCTACATACAACTGACCGACAAACTGTGATTTATTACCCAACAAATCACAGTTAGATCTGATCTATTTCGATTCTAACACGCTGAAAATCGGCAATAATGTTGTCGTTTCCTTCAAAATCTCACAACTTTTCGCCATTGTTAGAAGAAATCCCGCTAAAATTATCGACTGAAACACATGCATTTACATCCTTTTCTAACGTTCTCGATGCGAGAAAATGACGTTACACCGACTAACGTCAAGTAAATCGACTAGTGACGTCATAAATTTGCAGTTTTTAATGACGTCACACGTCACGCTCTTCCGAGCTGTGATTTGTTGCAGAATAAAACACAGTTATTTTGCATTGCCTATATAGGCGCGCTGTGTTAGAATATAGAATATAAACTGACCAACTGAGACCAGTCCTTGGGTACTTGGCCCTATATAGTCAGGGAATAGAAGAGCTTAAAAATGAACATCCCTGCGTACCTCCTTCAATGCGAGGCTCACAACATGTCAATCAGTCCTCGTATAATTGCACCGTCTAGTTGCATCCTACTGCTAGTTCTATATCGGTTTGTGTCCCGTTACGAATAAGCATTTATCATATGAGGTCGCGTCTGAGAATGTAATAACGCCATGTAATAAATTCGACAATCCACTAGTGGATTAAATATGCAAAATAATTAGATACGCCACGTAACGTTACACGTACGATGTCCTTAACGACGTCGCGTTTAATAAAGGTTGAATATTGACATTTTTTTAAACAATCGTGAATCAAATGCATTTTAAATGTCACATGATAAATAGGATCTTGAATTCGTGCTCATACATTATTGAATTTATTAAACGAGTTGAGGAAAATGGATAAAATACGAGGCTGTGCCTCGCATTTTATCCCTTTTCCTCAACTCGTTTAATGAATTCAATAATACATGAGCACTCATGTAAGATCCTCTATGTAGCCAGTGAGTTTGACATCTCGTAGATGTCCACTGTTAAGTTATTTTTCGTAAGACACGAGGACGCGGGTCGATACCTGTCCGGGTCGGCAACATTCTTCGTTGCGATTGATCATGAAACCGTTTCCACGGTCATTTTCTCCCTTCCATTGATTCAAGAAGGGCAGTTCTCAGTTTCTGGCGAAAGAGTGTGCGTTGTACTGGTAAGCCCCCGCCCATAGGGGCTTGAAGAAATATATGGGCTGCATGATGCTTCCACGCAGAGCTGAATCCGGCCTGTACACTAGTACTGGTAAACCGCTTAGAGGATCTAAGCCTGTCCAGGAACCGTGATGCGAGGCGAACCGTCCATGCTAATAAACCCTATTGGTTTCATTGGGCGACAGGGCTTGAGATGTCATTTCATCTCAATGTCGGGTAAAAGTCCCACAAAATTGGAAGCAACGTCTCCAAAATGACATTTACAGTGTTGACGGGGACGTTAAACCTCAAATCAAACAAACAAAACAAAAGTTGTACTGGTAAACCGCGTACGTATAAACCTGCCCAGGAAAGTGTGGATAAGTAAACTGACCGGCTCAAATAGTTTTAACAGGGCCGTTAAACTCAAATACAAACAAACAAACAAACAAACAAGATGAGCTGCGTTATAATCATGAAAAAACATATAAGAACTGGTGTATCAGTCGCGTAGGTGTGGCAGTTTCACACTTCGAAGAGGTGTGTACATGTAACACTATGCCCTAAACCTATTGTAACACCATGCCGCAAGGGCTCAAGTAGAAATAAAACCATTTTACACAAATATCCGGAGGCAGCCGAAACACGTTACATTTTGTGATGCCAATCAAAACACATCACGCTAACAAGTCCGTGAAATGAACACCCCACTAAACCCCACTTTATATACTCGGAGAAAAACGGGGTTTACGGGGGTAGACATATTTTTCTTATGTCTGATCCAAAATATAAATTGTGAGCACTCGTGAGAACCGCCTCAATGAGCGCCCACAACCTATGTTTGCAGTAGAAATAAGATTTTCATCAGAAATCAGGTGAACAAGCCTTCCGTGAAATGAATAACTCCATATACCCTACTTTATAAACACAAACAATGAGGTGTGCGGGTGTACATTATTTTCTTATTTCTGCTCCAAGACATAAATTATGGGTACTCGTTAGAACCGCATCAATGAGAAGGTTTAACGAGCACCCACAACATATGTTTCAAATTCAAATAAGATAAATATCACGGATTTTCATCAGAAAAGTAGCCATTTTGAAGATGAGGGCGGCATGGATTGAAATGTCATTTCATCTCAATGTTGGGTAAAAGTCCCACAAAATTGGAAGCAACGTCTTCAAAATGACCTATTTTTGTTGACGGGGACGTTAAACCTGAAATGATAATAAAAATAATAAAAAAAAAATTCACCGACAAGGACACACAGTGCATCAAGTTAACCAGCACGTGGAACACCCCTCTAAACCCAGCAGCCTTAATAGTTAGGTGATCAGCGCGTTCGACTTATGATCGAGAGGTTATATGTTCGAATTCGGCCACCGCCTTGGGCAAGACACGTAAAGCCATTGCCCCACTGCACCCAGTTGTAAATGGTTAGCAGTGGTGTAAAGTCACAGCGTCTCTCTCGCGCGTGCGGTAACAACCGGAATGAGTGTTCGAGAGCGATTCAAATTTCATCGCAATCAACTAAAATAAATTAGTATAAACTGAACCAACTTTATACATTGAAAGGTGAGGTTTACTGGCATTCACCATTTTCCTTAATACTGTGGGATCGCATTAAACCACATCATTCTGGCGGTTCTACCCAGCCCTACAATCTACATTTGCACTGGAAATGAGAAAAAAATATATAAGTATAAAACTCATATGAAAAGATAGGAAAGGCGGCATTTTAGCAGACGCGCGTTTTACCGTAAACTGGTAAATCCCAATCACATTACGCAAACACGTCTATACAAATACATTGCCACCTTTATCGCCGAAAGAATGAAAATTTTACAATGAACATTTGTGATATTTTTCTTACTTCTGCTCAAAATATAGAAAACGAAAACGCCTATATAAATTTGACCCCCTGGAACCCTACTTTTATATATTTTCTTGTCGTTTGGGATCATTGATTCCATTGTGGAATTTTGAAAATATTTTGAGGGTCACTGATGAAGCCTAATTGGCCGAAACTAGCTAGTCTGGCCCAGAAAACATGTACACTCCATATTTTCCAGTTTTGTGGTGTATTCCTTGCTTCCAAAGGATAACCCTTTTATAGAACATATTTACAGGGGTAAAATTTATTTTTTCTTATTTCTTCTCCAAAATACAGATTGTGGGTGCTCGTTAGAACCGCCTCGGTGAGGCGGTTCTAACGAGTACCCGCAATCTATATTTTAGAGCAGAAATAAGAAAAATATCACAATTTTTCATCTAAAATTTTCAATTTTTCGGAGGTTTTGTTTATTTCATTTGAGGTTTAACGTCTCCGCCAACACTGTATAGGTCATTTTGGAGACGTTGCTTCCAATTTTGTGGGACTTTTAACCGACATTGAGGTGAAATGACATCTCACGACCTTCACCCAATGAAATCAATAGGGTTTATAAGCATGTACCGTCCAACCCGCACCGCTTTGCCTAGGCAGGCTTAGATCCTCTAAGCGGTTTACCAATACTCGTGTGCGGTCGGTTTCAGCTCTGCATGGAAGCATCATGCAACCAATCTATTTGTTCAAGCCCCGATGGGCGGGAGCCACTGGACAGGAAATAGGTAAAGAAGATGGCACTGGACAGGAAATAAGTAAAGAATATATGTATAAAACTCAGCTGAAAATATAGGAAATATGCCATTTTAGCACACACGCGTTTTACCGTAAAATTGTAAACCACAAACAGAATTGTACATCACGAAAACACGCCTATATAAATTTTACCCCCTTGAACCCAACTTTTATATAGTAAAATTAGGTTTTACAGGGATAAACCTTATTAAGATAAATAAAGATTGTGGGTACTCGTTAGAACCGCATCGATGAGGCGGTTCTAACGAGTACCCACAATCTATATTTTAGAGCAGAAATAAGAAAAATATCACAATGTTTCATAAAAAAACAAATCGATTTTTTTCGGAGGTGTAGTGTACAATGTATTTGTATAGGAGTGTTTTTTTTTTTTTTTTTTTTTTTTCGTAATGGGCTGTTGTTTATGTATTGGCAGTGATATCGTTCTTCTGGAACCATTTCGTTATCATTGTCACAAAGATGAACAAAATATGAAATATAATTTATCAATGTTCTGTAAAATTGAGTATGTCGTCCATATCAATCAAATTATGCGCTATAATGAAAAGAAAATGCTAATATTGCCATCTAAGAAAGTGTCACTTGTCAGTAATAACCAAGCATTGTCAAATCATTACAATAACAGTACTTTCTAATTAAAACCCTCATGCATCCCAATTTATTTAATTCTATCAAATGACGTTGCGTCTGAGAATATAATAACGCCATGTACAGGGTGTCCAAAAAGTAAGTTAACAGTTTTGACGAGATTTTAATACATCATAACGTTGTGAAAGCGGTATAAAATTTCTCACAGACATAGCATATATCCTTAAGTTTTTTCTTATAAAATTTCATACAAATCCATTAAAGCATAAAAAAATAACAAACAATAAACAAAAAATACCAAATTTGTCCAGTGACGTCAATTTAGTAATTTATGACGTTTTCCAGATGCCGCCCCTTTCGACGTTTTCCTTCCCGTACTCGCTGCTTGAAATTTTCATTTACTCTAGCACAATTGCCAACACTTATCTTCTTGACTTCCCTGCGTATTTGTTTTAATAACATAGCAGTATCTGTGGGTCTGGGCTTGTAAACAACCGATTTAAGATAACCCCAAAGAAAGAAATCACAGGGGTTCAGGTCTGGACTGTGCGCAGGCCAAGTTACGCCGCATTGTTTCACTTCGGGATATCGTCTGGAAATTACCCGCTCATCAAATGTGTCATGTAACATATCTAACACTTTGTTAGCCGTATGTGGTGTTGCTCCATCTTGCATAAACCATTCACTGTTAATGTCAGTTGATCGTTTCCGCAATTCCGGTAAAAACATGTTGTTTAATAGCGACATGTAGCGGTCTGAATTAACAGTATCGCTAAACACATACGGTCCAATGATTCCCCTGGATGACATAGCACACCAAACTGTAATTTTATCGCTATGGAGTGGCCTTTCTGCTATTTGGTGGGGCTGTTCATTTGCCCAAAATCTCATGTTCTGTTTGCAAACATGTCCTGATAAAAGGAAATGTGACTCATCGCTAAACCACACATCATTAAAAGCATCGGCGTAAGTGTCAATAACGTCTGATGCCCAGTTACAAAATGATAGCCTTTCCACTTGATCCGTTATATTTAAGCTCTGCATAATTTGTATTTTATATGGATAAAGTTCTAAATCTTTTCTTATTATGTTATGAACGGATGATTTGGGGATACCTGTCTCAAAGGATGTACGCCGAATTGAGTTTTCAGGACTGTCTTGCATAAGTTCTTGAAGCGTGCTCACATTTTCATCACTTCTACTGGTCTTTGGCCGTCCCGACTTTTGCGCGTCTTTCACCGATCCCGTTTCTTCAAATTTTCTGATAGTCTTGTAGATATTTAGTCGACTTACAGTATCACCATTAAATGAATATTTAAATTTTCTTTGAACATCTGTAGCGCTTTTAGTTTCGTAAAAGTTCTTTACAATGAAAATACGCTGGGCTAACGTCAAACGCGCCATCTTGGAAAAAACAAGATTTTAAATGACGTCATTTTGCGACAACGTCAATTATTTTGGCGCGTTTTAATTATGTCGTATAAAAACTTTAGGATATGTGCGTTAATTTGGAATATTGTTCATCAAAATAGCTTTAAAATTAAAAAAGTTATGACGGGTTAAAACTGTTAACTTACTTTTTGGACACCCTGTATTAAATCCAGTAATCCACACGTGGATCAAATGTTACCCGTACGACGTCCTTAACGACGACGCGTTTACGAATGGCGGAATATTGCCATTCTTTTGTACAAAAATCGCGAATTAAATGCGGTTTAAATGTCATATGATAAATAGAATCTTGCGTTCGTGCAGATGTATTGTTAAATTTGTTAAACTCGTTAAGAAAAAAATGCGAACATTTTATCCCTTTTCCTCAATTCGTTTAATAAATTAAATTCGTATGATCCTCTACGATCTAAGATAAGATATGGAAGTTTTTCTGCTGTTTTCTAATTTTCCGAGGGCCGGATTTTTCTATCCATCCCTAGCCCCCATTGTTAGATTTTGTCTTGCATACTTTTTTATTTTTTTGACACAGTCACTTCGCTATATTTTGATGACAACGACGCACTGTATATGTGATGACGTCAAACTTAACGGCTCCTATTCAACCAGTGCACATCAAACACGTGAAAATTCTCATTTTTTTTTTTTTTTTTTTATCATTTTCCCTGGGTATGATAACCCGTTCAGATTGTTTGTTTGATTTGAGGTTTAACGTCCCCGTCAACACTGTAAAGGTAATTTTGGAGACGTTGCTTCCAATTTTGTGGGACTTTTACCCGACATTGAGATGAAATGACATCTCAAGCCCTGTCGCCCAATGAAACCAATAGGGTTTATTAGCATAGACGGTCCGCCTCGCACCGCGGTTCCTGGACAGGCTTAGATCACAGAACTGCAACCGTGGGCATGAATTTCGGATGAAACGCTCGGACATTTGTTTTTCTTATTGCCGGTGCACAATTGTAGGCTCTTGTTAGAAAAACCTGATTGGAGGCGGCGACAACCTTTGTGTTCGGGCAAACAAAAAACAACAACAACAACAAAACACACACACACACACACACACACACACACACACACACACACACACACACACACACACACACACACACACACACACACACACATACACACAAAAAAAAAAACAAAAAAAAAACGGAAAATAATTTTCAACCCCTACAAAACCGCACTTTTCTCTCTATAAAGTGGGGATTACGTTGTTTTTTTTATAACATGTGCTTGTTAACTTGGTCCCGAGGTTATAAAAAATTTTCATGCTCCTCTGAACTGAGCATGAAATTAATAACACTCATAAATATTAAAATACAAACAAATCATACAATTTTCCTTCTCAAATCAGCAAAGAATGTTGTTTGTCCTGCACATAAATTTTAAAATGCCAACAATTGTTGGCATTTTAAAATTTATGAGCAGGACAAGCGAGTTGAGCATGAAAAAATGTTGTTGTTTTTTCATCTCAGGACCTGGTGATCAAATTGCGCTATGCAGCAAAGCTATATATTCTGGTGACACGGTCTTGAAACGTGTCACAAATCTTCACATTGTTTCAAATGAAATCAATTACAGGAAACTGGGAAAGCTACTTGGGTGATGAAAATTACCAAGCTCTGTTTACACTCAATTTATCATCATCTTGATCAGATAAACGCATATAAATGACATAATGACTGACATAGATCTGAATAAGAATGGGTGAAGATGCAAATGAAGCGGGTAAAGTATAAACATATTAGAATATTTCAACCTGGTCGCGAGATAATCTTCAAGCCCAATCTATTTCTCCAAGCCCCGAAGGGAGGGGGGGCTGAAACCTCATATTAGAATAGAGAGAACTGCAGTTTACAGGGGTATACATTATTCCCCTTATTTTTCCCCCAAAACAGACTGTTGGTACTCGTTAGAACCACCTCAATGCCTTGTGGTGGCGCATCGGATCTGTGATCGAGAGGTTGCGGGTTCGAGCCTAACGCTGACCAAAGTGTTGTGCCCTTGAGCAAGGCACTTCATCCACATTGCTTAAAAAATTTACTGGTTACCACCCAGGAAATCCTGCTGGTAATGCTCAGATGTGAGCGATTAGCAGTAATAGGAGAAAGAACCTTCAATCTATATTTAGACTTAACACTTATCTTGCTGAATATTCATTTAAGCCACGCCCATTTCTGTCTATCAACCAATCAAATTACTTGATGTATTTTATTGCTACAAATTCATAAACTGAATGCCAAACAGTGTAGATCCTGATCAGATGGCTTCTGAAGAAGCCATCTGATCTGGATCTACACTGTTTGCAAAGATAGGGGTTGTCGTGAACAGCAAGATAAGGGTTAAAATAAAGAATAATCGGAAAACACTAGATATATGAACGACGCCTTTTCGACACGGATGTATTATCGTAATGGGATCGCTCTGGCTCGTAAGGTTATGTAAACCCATCATGAGACCATATTAACAAGCCTGTGTCTGTGTTACGCTCGTAAGCCCAACTTTATATGGAGATCTGTCTGTCTGATTTGAGGTTTAACGTCCCCGTCAACACTGTAAAGGTCATTTTGGAGACGTTGCTTCCAATTTTGTGGGACTTTTACCCGACATTGAGATGAAATGACTTCTCAAGCCCTGTCGCCCAATGAAACCAATAGGGTTTATTAGCATGGACGGTCCGCCTCGCACCGCGGTTCCTGGACAGGCTTAGATCCTCTAAGCGCTTTACCGGTACTAGTGTGCGGGCCGGATTCAGCTCTGCGTGGAAGCATCATGCAGCTTTATATGGAGACATCTGGGTTTATAGGGGTAAACGTTATTTTCATATTGCTCGAATTAGGCATTACGCAAACACGCCTAAATAAATACATTGCCACCTTTATGGCCGAAAAAATGAAAATTTTATGATGAAAAATTGTGATATTTTTCTTATTTCTGTTCAAAATATAGATTGTGTGCACTCGTTAGAACCGCCTCATCGAGGTGGTTCTAACGAGTACCAACGAGTACCCACAATCTATAATTTAGAGCAGAAATAAGAAAAAATATTTCTGTTCAAAATATAGATTGTGGGCACTCGTTAGAACCGCCTCATCGAGGCGGTTCTAACGAGTACCCACAATCTATATTTCAGAGCAGAAATAAGAAAAATAAGGTATACCCCTGTAAACCCCAGTTTTACTATACAAAAGTGGGGTTCAAGGGGGTCAGAATTATATAGGCGTGTTTTCGTGATGCCCGTTGTGTTTATGTATTTTCTAAGTGACACAGACAAGATATGCTGTACGTCAACATGTTCATGACGATAACACACCAGTACGACATAGTGCATGTTTTTTACATCTTCAAAATGGCTAATTTTCTGATGAAAATCCGTGATATTTTGCTTATAAATACTGCAAACATAGGTTGTGGGTGCTCGTTAGAACCGCCTCATTGAGGCGGTTCTAACGAATACCCACAACCTATGTCTTGGAGCAAAAGTAAGAAAAATAATGTATACCCCCGTAAACCCCAGTTTTCTCTATATAAAGTGGGGTATAGGGGGTCTTAATTTCAAAGACTTGTTTACGTGATGACACGTTATCTTAATTATTCTATATATTTTTTTTTTCGTTATTATTGTTTGCTTGTTTTACTAGCCTTTCACTGTTTTCGAGTCAAACGTTATTCAGAGGTTGGCGAAAGTCGGAATACAAGTAGAATGTTAAACTTGGCGGAGGCTCGAACCCACAGCGGTGATAGACCTAAAGAGACAGCCCTCTTACCCACTAGGCCGTTTATTTAGCATTATGCAAAGCTTTATTGAGCTCTAAAGCGATTTTAGGGTCCCTCACCGATTACTGCCAGTGCAGACATTGCCTCTACTGAAAAAAAAATGCGTTTTAATTCACCAAAGTCTTGTTTTGTTTTATTTATGATAGTATTTCATCAACCAGAAGTTCTAAAGTTAGGGGAGAACTTAAAGGTCTTGGTACGACGCCACAAATCTGCGCCGTCCGAACTTGGTCCACATGGCTTACCAAATAAAGTTATTTTTCTTGGACGCAATGCGCTAATGGATTGAACGTGATAAATGTAATTCTGAAAGGATTTATTTGTCTGTGACAGAGCGCATTATTTGTTTACTATGCTAAAGCAATGTACCGACAGTGCTGTTGGGTCGATTGCATCTGAGTGCAGGCAGGGAAGAATTTCTTGAACCGAGACTAACCTTGTAAGACTCCTAGAGTAGTATTGAGAGTGGGGGCTTTGGGACAAAAATTGTTTTCCTGGTGGGCCCGACCGAGTGGGGTGCAATAGAATAAAATGTTTGTCTCAAACATCTACCACCGAGACGAGCTCCATTCAGCAATTTAAATCTCCCAAAGCCAAAACAATTCTACGCAACTAGCCCCCTCGCGTTACCACCGAGACGAGCTCCATTCAGCAATTTAAATCTCCCAAAGCCAAAACAATTCCACCCAATTATCCCCCTCACGTCCCTCACACCAACCCGGTAGGGCCCGCAGGATAAATTCCCATTCTAGATCGTCCTCCCTGGCCCACCTTAGGATGGCCCATCACCACAGCATTGAATGTATTGATTCGTCGTCTGCTAATCTTGTGCTCGATACGTTTAGAGATGTAATACGAAATCAATAGGACCACGTGATATTGCCTAATACTAATAAGAAAAAGAACATATCGCTCGCCCATAAAAGAGTGTCATAAATTTTGAGCGCATTGTTTTTATGAGGTAAACAGACAGTTTGTGAGGTTTGTGAGTATATTTTGACTGTCAATGTAAACAAACCTTGACGGAAATTTTATTTTTCTGTCAATATCGTTTACTCTTGGCCAAATAATTTTATTTTAGTCAAGATAGAAAAGTTTTGTCAAGGTAGAAAAGTTTTGCCAATGTGTGATCGAATACAGCAGACGATTTGTTTTATAATAGAAATCTTGACTGAAGTAATTGATCGCTTACAAGCGAGTGAGGCCTATTTGATTCTAACCAGTCAGTTGTACCTACTTCATCCTAAAACCACTGATCAGCCATTTGCGCCCATTCGGTCATAACCAGTCGGTTGTACCCATTTCCTCCTTAAGACACTGATCAGCCAGTTGTGCCCATTCGGTCCTAACCAGTTAGTTTTACCCATCTCATTCTAAAGACACTGATCAGCCAGTTGTGCTCATTCCGTCCGGTCTGTTGTATCCATTTTGTCCTAAAGACACCGATCAGATGTAACCAGCCAGCTGTGGTCTTAAATAGTAGGTTGTACATATTTCGTCCTAAAGATACTGATCAGCCAGTTGTGCCCATTCCTTCCAGTCTGCTGTACCCATTCCGTTCTAAAGACAGACGTGGATGGAGGTAAAATTGGTATTTGGTGAAAAGAACTTGGGGAAAGCTCTTATGTGCCAATTCGCGAGAATAAAAAGGACGGCGTGTGATATATGTACTCGCCGGTCGTGACTAGCCTGCGCTCATTTAAGCTCGCCAGCAAGAAATATTCAAATACCACTCGGCGTAGGTTGATTGAGTTCTTCTAACAGCTTCGTACGGGCCGTCATTAACGCCTTGTCTTTCGCACGTTGAAACAACTTCTTTTTTCGTCTTCTGATAAACTAAGGCTCTGTTTGTGGCGTCCACGAATTTCATCTTTCATCTGATTGAACTTGTCGATTTCACACAGAATCAGGCAAAATTCTGTTTTAGATATATTATCGTCGTTCAGCGCGATAGAAATGCGGTCCGTGATAGAGTTCAGTTTTGACTCAGCCAAGATACGAATCTCGTCGTGTTTTTTGGCTTTTGCTTGGAGTGTTCGTCCAATAAATTTCCCGCCAACACCCAGCAACCCACACACAATCGCTTCAGCTTGAAGGCAAAGGGCGACAGGCGCCGCGATGATAGTTGACAAAAGCCCGACGCCAGAAGCAGCGAGCCCTACGTTAGTCGTAGTAAGCCCGGTATCAATCCCATCAACAACATTAGCCCCACGTCTGTATTTCTTGTACAGCGAGGCTCTGAAGTATCGTTCTTTTTCGAGACGGAATTTGACCTCGGCCACGTGCTGAAGGCGGTGTTTGTCTCCAGTATCAAGTATCTATGGATAGAAAGCCATAGTACTAATATGATCTTACTTTTCGCTCTAAATGAATATTACTTATTGAAAGGGTGTAAATCTCTGAAGTTGGTGATGATCTCCGGTTTCAAGTCCTGGGTAGAGGCCCATCGTGTACTACCCCTCGAGCTCGGTGGGTTTAAATAGACTACTGGCTAATAATGACTATAGCTTGGTCTGCTGTGAGCGCACCCGGCGTAAATCGTAGCCTTTTGAGAGACACTGGGCCTATAAAAATATTATTTATATCCAAATGACGGTAATCAGCTTGGTGTTTGATTCCTTCAAGAGTGAACTGCACTTCAGGAGCAGCCCCTATTTTGCGACTATGTGAACCCCAACCTCCTTAGTAGCATGTGTTTGCGGCCATATGAGCTTGAAGCCGGGTACCACATCAACAAAGTCGTCAGGTCTATCTCCGAGAATTAGATCAAGTATGATTGATGATGTTGTTAAGTACATACCAATGAGCCCCGCTGGGGAGAATTCGTAGACTATTTTCAGAATCCCCTGCCGGTTGTTGCTTGTCTTCAGCACGTTATGTTCGGAAACGACAATATTCTTCATCCCGGGGATATACGAACACAACCGAGTGCCGCTATTTACTACTTTTCTGATTTTGTGCTTTTTTCCAGTCACGGCGACGTACGTAGACGCTATCTTGATGTCAATAAGCCACCCTGTTTGTTGGACGGGGTCCGCAAGAGCAACCCACTTGCTCCCAGTGAAGGCCAGCGTATGAACCCGCTTTGGAACGGCATGTGAGGTATCTACGCGCTGAGATCACCAAATGTCAATGACCCCGCTTAGGCGACCTCTTTTCTTTTGTAGAACCCATCAGAGAGCTGGAAGACATACAGTTGATCTTCTTTTCCATCCTTACCGAACCCCTCAGTATCACCAAGATCAGCCAAAGCCACCCAAGGGCATTTTCTGATTCCACCGGGGCCGCTTGCGTCAACCATTCCTTATATGTAGGGTTGCGCTCATATACTTGAATGGTAACATCTCCCCGTTGGTATCTCTAAGTGAGATAGCTGTGAAATATGCCCTGACAACAACCTTTTGTACAGTAAGACAGGAAATGATTCTGTTCTACCAGATCCACACTTTTCGTTCTCGACGGGGACAGATCTAAGGAGTGTAGATGGGCGACCGTTATGCAGATTGTCTACAGTACTTAATTCAGCAAGATGAAAGTAGACCTCACGATGGACGGCCAGCTTGTGTGGCTCCTCTGCAGTGAACGTCTGGCGGGGTTCAGTCTTTCTTACGTCGCCAATGACACGGATAAAGGTAAGGGGACGAGCTCCTCTGAAAGTATTGTCTGAAAAGCATAAGAGATTAGCTAATTCATTCTCCGGGCTTTACCGTTAATTGTAGTAGACCAGAGGGTTCATCTAGAGTGAGTTCGGCGTTCAACTGCTGAAACACCTTTTCGTTCAACTCACAGACATTATAATACCCGTCAGGTATTGTTTTTATCAGTCTTTTTTATTTGAGACCGTATTATTCCTTTTCGCCTTGCATATGTTATACCACCAGTGATAATACGTCAACTCGCAGAGAGCAATCTCTCGCTCACCCGCAGACAGGGTCCTGGCAAGATTGATTTGCACATCATTTTGAACGCCAGTGAGTGTGATGTACATAATAATAAAATTATTAACTTGAACAGCACAACAACACCAAAATGGGTATGGATACAAAAGCGTTTACGTTTAATAGCTCGGCAAAATATCAGGCAGGTGGCCATTTCAAATATAAAGATTCAGCAGCAAGGGCGCCCATTCTAGTCATAATGGTCGACGATAAGGGAAGTCACTTCCTTACCAAGTACTCGGACGTCTTCGCCGATTATCAATACCCTCCGCTTACCGGGGGCGTCAATATGGGAAACAAGGCCTGGGACACCTGGCAGCACGCACCCTTCAGCTGGTGGCAGTGCTAGCTGAACTTTGTGGTTTGGTGTGCAACCGCCGGATGTGGTGTTTCATTCCAGGACCATCTCCAAGTAGAGGAGCCCCTTCTTGCAAGCCTGTATTGCTTTCATGTTTATTATACGACGAGGCGTCTGCTTGAGGAGCTAAACGTCGCCATCCCTGGGGACAAGTCCAATTCATGGTTCAATAACCAGTATGACTCCAGGGCCTACAAGCGGCTTTGCGAGAAGTTCGCCGTTTCACCTGATACGGATTGGAGGCAGAAGTTAGACCATGTGTGTCAAGGGCTCGGCTCATATGGGAGTTATATGGAGCCATCGGGTAAATATAGGATGGAGCATCAAGCACAGGGGCCGTTCTTCCACCCCAATGACTCAATCAGACATAAACGGGATATTTCAAAGGCGTGGACGATGTTCATTCTCGATAAATCAGGTTTCACGCAAGCGGGTGTCGAGCGCCTCGACGACTCTATTCGGACTTACGTTTGGGCAATCTTGGGAGCGCAAGCTCAGACCCGTCCCAACATTCTCAAAGTTGGGACGGGGTTCGACGCCCAAAGCAGTTTAATGCTAATCTCGAAGACGCCATCGCCTCACCCGTCGATATCCCCAGCAGCATCGATCGCTCTCAAAAGACGTTGCAATATGCATCCACACCACTGGATTACGCCTGCGGGAGAGAGCTCTACTTGATGCCGAGCGACATGGCACTCCATCCCGGCAGTGACCAAGGTTATAATAACCAAATCCGAATAGCGGGGTCGGACGCTGTCATCGGCCACAACCCAGGAATAAACGAGGCAGCACCGATCAATCCTGCCTCTAAAGTCGATAAGACATTCCAGGGGAAAACTGCCTCACCAGCCCGGACCGATCCGCGAGTACTCGCAGGGCCACCGCCCGAATGGGTCGCCTATGCCTGCCGCGGTACTGGAAATCCGGTCTCGACCATGAAGAAGAAAAAACAGCTCTCATAGTCGCAGGGATCGGGGCTGGCTTAGTGGTGATTTGGTTTATCACGGAGTGATATGCGCGGTCTCGCTAGCAAGTCCATTGCAGCCACGAGAAGAAGGGCGCCCACGCTGATGACCAAACCCCATAAATTATCTGCAAGCCATGAAGCGGCCTTCCTTAACGTGGTCAAAAGCCAAGAGACGATGGATGCGATGATTCCGGGCAGGGCAGCCGCGGCCTTGCTGGCCAAATTGGCCGGGGCACGCTCGAGGGACAGTAGGTGCTTTTTTACCCACTCCTTGAACCCGCCCTTGCCGGGTGGCTTGGGAGCCGGCGCCGGTACACTCCCGCCGCCGGTGAGCGCAAGCACTATGGTCGAGATTGCCATCCCAACCGCTGTTAGGATGCTCACGATCGTTATCCCCTGTTCGCGAAAGTGTCCGTATTCGCTCAGCCAGCGTCTTGTCTTCATGGAGCTGAACGTCTCACGGATCCGGGAGATCTGGGACCGGAGAGCTCCTCTGTTCGTAGAGACGGCTTCGAGCCTCGACTGCCTTTCAAGTTCGATGTCAGAGAGATCGCCCTTAAGCTTCCTGATTCGGTCTTGAATCTCCTGCTGCGTCTCGAGGTCGTTTGTCTCCGTCAGTGTTTGTTTGTCCCGGGCCAAGTGTTTTTTCAACGTCGATTTTCCGGTTTTCGACCGAGAGAGTTTCGCCAGGTTGTTCACGAGCGTCACCCTCTGGAATATCAATCTCAGCGTGCCCGCCCGCAGCATGAAGGACATCCTGACGCTCTTTGAGGATGAAGCCGCGCAACAGCCCTTCGCTCGCGACACCGAGGCCTTGTATAACCCGAAAATCGACAAGGTCGAGGTCACCATCGAGGGTATCCCCAACCAACTCTTCAGCCAAGGAATGCGCTCTTACCAGATGTTTGATTTAGCGATGAAGCTCTTCCCAGCCGGCAGCAAGCGACACCCTGAAGTGGCAACGGTCGAAAAAGACCTGGCCCTAGCCGACGTCAGCCTTACAGAATACCTCACCAGCAAGTACGCGCTGTGGCTTGATCTCAGGACAAGCGACGACGGCCGGCTCCACGGCTCCGGCAGACGGATAGAGAATGCCAGCGGTGTGACCGTCCAGATAACGAAAAGAGCCGAGGCGGCTGGCGCATTGAACATCTACCTCTACGTCATCATGGATGCACAGCCTAACATCAAAGATTGCCGGTTCGTCTCAGCGGTTTATTAATCTTCCGCCGGATGATAGATTAATTAATCAAAGATTAATTGAGTTCCTACCGCGCACGGCCCATTCGGCGACAATCGGCGGGCAGACGGAATGCGGAAAACCCGTTTTTATCCTCGATCTGCTCGAAGGCCTCTACCTGGGGTTATTTCATCTCAAGCCCTGTCACCTAATGTATAAGCATGGACGGTCCAACTCACATCGCTTTACCTGGACAGGCTTAGATCCGCTGAGCGGTTTACCAGTACTCATTTGCGGCCGATTTCAGCTCTGCGTGGAAACATCATGCAGCCCATCTATTTCTTCAAGCCCCGATCGGCGGTTTGCCTGTATGCAAACAAATGCTAATTGTTTGTAAGAAAATAAAGCAGACGACAGAAACAAACGACATTTGAGCCCCGCCAAGCGAATTTTGTCTTCGAGCATTCCGTCATGACAAATTTAACTGCGCATGCCCAGCCATTCAGAGGGACCAGGGCTATGGCTTTCTGTCTGAAGGTTCCTCTTGATTCACTGCTTGTATGAGCGAGCAGCGAAGGTTCTGGCGAGACCGCGCGGATGCGCAGGCTTGCCTGAACCTTCGCTGCTCGCATAGGCGATAAGTACCAAAATCGCTTGACGGGGCCCATTTAAAGATGCCGTTTTGTTATTCCTTTTTTGGCATCCCAATGCCAAGTAGCGTAGATCTTGATCATATGCCGCGTTCTGTGGTTCTGATCTGGGTCTACACAAGCCAAGCTAATATTTTACAGTTATACAGCAATCGGTCGTTACTCGAACAAGGCTAACGCGGATACAAATAACATTTGGACAGATGCAGATGGTCCGCGACAGCCAGGTGGACTAGAGCAGGCGAAAAGCTTTTGCAGTTAGTAACTTTGGGTCGATTGACAACCAGCCGATCCCCAAACTTTGGTCAAATCACAGCGATCTTTTTGAGCTTACATGAATAAGAAGACATGTTTTTACGCATCCTAAAGGCCTGTTAATCCCAGTCCATATACAGCAATGAGCATAATGCAGATAAGCTTGAGCAAACAATGTAACCCAGCTACACTGTTTGCAATTCCGTCTGCACCTTTTTGGACTCCTTGCTGGATCAAGAAACAAATTTGTTGTAATTTTAGGTGAATTACAGTAAGTCCGAAAGGCGACCGAAATTTTAGGATTTTTTTACGGTACACTAGAGATGGTTGTGTTGACAAGACAAGGATAAACATTATTTCTCATATTTTTCTCAGAAACATTGATTTTGCATACTTGTTAGAATCCCTCCCATTCGATGGTTCAATCGTGCACCTCAATCTATGACAGGTGCTTAGGTCGGTGCAAAGGTGCGTTCTACTGTTTTGGCTTCAGTAGGGCAAGGTCCTTTTGTGCTTGCAGCAGGTGCGGCGGCTGATCATGGTCCACACGTTTTGCTTTAAAATATTGGAATTTAAGGGTTAAACGAAACTTTCAGGACAATCTGCCCAGCCTAAGCTCAGAAACAATCGATCCACTTGTCATTACAAAAACAAACCCGTGCGACATGGTCCATTTGTTCACATCTCCAAAATGGCTTCTTTTCTGGTGAATATCCGTGCTTTTTGCCTTATATATGCTGCCAACATAGGTTGTGGGTACTCGTTAGAATCACCTCATTGAGGCGGTTCTAACGAGTACTCACAAGCTATGTCTTTGAGCAGAAATAAGAAAAATAATTTATACTCCCTTTCACCCCAGTTTACTCTATAAAAAGTGGGGTTTGGGTGGTAGTGGTGGGGAGGGGGGTCATTTCACGGACTTCTTCACGTGATGTACTCTCTATGCTTTGATTCAAATTGTAACAAAGAGAAGCCATTAAGAGGCATGGAAGTAAGCATTATCTTACATGGGTGTGATCTGTACGAGTTTCTACGAGGATTATTATGCCTAGCACTACTGATTTTGGGTTTGGGCATAATTTTGGTATCTATACGTAAGCGGTTAACCAGTACAGTGCACATTCTTTCGCTAGAAAAATTTAATTGACTGAAATATGAATTGTAACAAAACTTGCCACTTCGAAACCACGCCTTTGCAAATGCATTGTACGTAAACTTTTCCGCCTAAAAAAAGATTATTTTCAGATGAAACAAATGTGATAGTTTTTGTCTTTTTTTCTGCTAAAAATATAGATTGTGTGTACCCCTTAGAGCCGCCTCATCGAGCAGAAAAAAATAAGGTGTACCCCTGTAAACCGCAGTTTTACTGGATAAAAGTGCGATTCAAGGGGGTCAATTTATATAAGCGTAATTTCGTGATGTACAGCCTGCCCAGGCAAAACGGTGCGAGTCGGACCCGCCCATGCTTATAACCCCTATTGGTTTCATTTGGCGGCAGGGCTTGAGATGTCATTTCATCTCAGTGTCGGGTAAATGTCCCACAAAATTGGAAGCAACGTCTCCAAAATGACAGTTACAGTGTTGACGGGGACGTTAAACCTCAAATCAAACAATAACAGTGCATGCTACTGCTCGTTGAAAGAAATATAAAAAAATACATTTTCATGGACTTGTATAAGTGAAGTAAGTTACGTGCAAACTCAAATATTACTAGCTACAAAAGCTTCCCGCTTGCTACTTACCACGTGACTGTCGCTGATTATGACACGCTAACAAGTCCGTGAATTAAACACCCACTTACACTCCACTCTATATAGAGAATACTGGGGTTTACGGGGGTATAAATTATTTCCTTATTTTTGCTCCTAGTCATAGGTTGTGAGTTCTCGTTAGAACCGCCTCTATGAGGCGGTTCTAACGAGTACCCACACCATATGTTTTGAGTATAAATAAGAATAATATCACAAATTGTCTTCAGAAAATTGACCGTTTTTTTGGGAAGTAAAAAAATGCACTATGACGCACAGGTATGTCATCGTAAGTATGCACACTGTCCAGGCCTAAAAAGACGTTTCAGCTGTGCTATTCTTGTTACTGGTACGCAAGAGTTCTATCTGTAAAATACGGAGTGGGCTCATTTGCATGGACATTGGCAAAGAGTGTAGATCCGGATCAGACGCACATGAGTACTGGTAAACCGCTTAGAAGGTCTAAGCCTGTCCAGGCAAAGTGGTGCGAGTTGGACAATCCATGCATATAAACCCTGTTGTTTTCATTGGGCGGCAGGGATTGCGATGTCATTTCATCTCAATGTCGGGTAAAAGTCCCACAAAATTGGGAGCAGTGTCTCCAAAAATACCTAAATAGTGTTGAAGGGGACGTTCAACCTCAAATCAAACAAACGATCAACCGGTGCGTTCAGTGCTTTGATTTGAACATTAAATGGAGGAGTTTAGATAATACCACGTTCAATTTGAACGTCGACAAGAGACAAGATGTTACTTGATAATGATGTGTCTCGAGCGACGTGATGTTGTCAAGGAAACAACGTCGTCTATACAAGTAGCGGAGACGTCAATATTAACGGAAAAGAAATGGGTATATAATGCCAAACCGATAATTCAGTGAGTATATATTGGTTTCTGTTTGTTTGTTTTTGGAGTTTTACGGCCCAGTCAACAATATTTAGGTCATTTTGAGCCGGTCAGTTTACTTATCAACACTTTCCTGGGCAGGCTTATACGTCAGCGGTTAACCAGTACAGTGCACATTCTTTCGCCAGAAACTGACAACTGCCCTTCTTGAATCAGCGGAAGGGAGAGAATGACCGTAGAAAAAAATTCATGATCAATCTCCACGAAAGAATATTTCCGACCCCGGCGGGAGTCGAACCCGCGTCCTCCTGATCACCAGTCAGACGCGCATCCGACTGAGCCACTGAGGCCGGCAATATTGGTTTCTGTATTGTTGAGCGCCGTGGTGCCGTTGTAAATCATCGATGTAGCCGGTTTGATTCTGTTCAGTCCTTACCTGACTGAGGTAATGACCAGGGGACAGTTGTTCAAAGTTAACGTATCGTTAAAACTTTGATCATTAATTTTCCCAAATATGCTAATATTTTTGCAGAAATATGTGAGCAGCTTTTGCGTTCGCAAAAGCTGTTCACATTCATTTTTCAGCAAAAATACTAAAATTTAAATATTAAACTTGCTAGAACAGTTAACAATATCACCACTAACGAGCTCGTTAAGCTAACGATGCTTTGAACAGCTGACCACAGATGTGACCGACTCAGTAGATAGAATGGCACTTTATTCACACTGCTTAGTACTAGATAAAACCCGTAGTGCTGGCGAGGATCGAACCCATTTACCAGTATAGTGCACAATTGCCATTCTTAAAACAGCGGAAAGGTAAGAATGACCAGAAATTATTCCAATTTCAACGTCCACGAAAAATGTAGCCGGTCCCGCGGGAATCAAAACCGAGACCTCCTGATCAACTGTCAGGCGCACATCCGACCATTTGACGTCACTTTTAGATTTTGAGGCACCGAGAAGCCGGAACGTTGTGCAGCACACACTCTGGTGTCTAATGCGCAGAGGGGTGTGACCCAACAGATGCCTTCTTTCTGCACAGAGTCATTTAATATTTTAATGTTAGTATAGATCAAGACTTAATATATGTACAAAACCTGCATGCTGTGATATACATGTATACTGTAATTATTTTTTATGTTTTCATTATTTATGTGTCTGCATGTGATATTACTTTGTTGATTTACAAATGTTTGTCGAAGTACAAGCCCATAAGGGCGTACGTGTTCTTTCTTTCTTTCTACTTATACTGCGATCGGTCACATTTGACCATCACCCGCAAGGGTACATTACAGACACTCCAGGTTGCAAGCCTTATTACGACAGGGGTCTTTAACCTGCACAGGAGATGACTCTTCCTGCAAAGGGGGGCTCCAGTTAACGTCCCGATCCGAAGGACGGTGCACTTATTGGCATTTATCCCTGCAAATGATGCCAATGGAGCGTCTTCGGACACCGAAATAATCACCGCCTCCGGGGGTCGAACGGGGGCCTCTAGCATCAGAGGCAAGTGCACTAACCAATGAGCTATCACGCTCCTCAATGTTATCTGTTATGATATAATCGACAAAAAATAAAATTTCTATGTCTATGTCTACGACCGAGGCCGGCATCCATGTGTGTTTTACGTAGAACTGATACACTGAAGGGGGGGGGGGGACTTCTTTCCTGTGAAAAAAAAATCTAATCACTGTCAGAACTGATGGGTCGATTGCCTCTGAGTGTAGGCTGGAAAAACTATATACATTGTATCTACATATATGTGACATATACAAGAGATCCTTCTTCCCTCAGACAATTAGAGTCTGGAAAGCCCTTCCAGATTCGGTTATTTGATCCGCGGAAGGTGCTAAGGATAATGTAACCAAGTTTACTTTTTTGGCTACAGCTAGGGACTAACTTTCCTTTTCACAGGTCCTTGTGAATGAATGTCATTTGACAAGTCACCAGTAACGATTCAGATTCAGATCTTTCTATCTATCTACTTATACTGCTACCATTACTCGCATGTACAGATTACCTACACACCAGGGCCCAGGATTACAATGCGTACTTAAATTTTAAGTACCTACTTAAACTAAGTATTTACTTAACTGTCGTATAAAGTGAACTACAAAGAAATTCTTTCGTTTAAGTCTATACTTAACCAAAGAAAATGCTTAAATATTTAAGGTAACCCAGGTAGGTACCTTAACTTTTAAGATTTGACCTTGACACATGAATATATATATATATATATATATATATATATCAATAACGGCAAAGATTAGTGCTTTTATTTGCTCGAAATAACGCGTGATGCTCGATAGCTCGAACGGTAGTGTTTTCTTGATATGCGAGAGACCCTGGATTCGAGTCCCGGTTGAGCCATTTTTTTTCTTCCTCCCTGTGGCGCAATGAGGTACTGGGATGTATTTCTCCCTTGATGTGTCAAAGTGTGCGACGAATAGAGCTGTGTAAAAACTTCCTTTTACATAATACTGTTTATCATATGACGTTATTGATAAGCAGTGGATAACGTCGTGTAATAAAAATCGTATGAACACACGTGTAATAACACTTTGGCCGGATTACGTAACGTCATGACGACGTCCATGTCAACCATGCATTTTCTTTGAAGAAAAGTGTCAAATTTGAAAGCGATAAAATCTAATTTCAAGTGGTCATATGATAAACAGAAACGACCACTCGTGTAAGACCCTTTATATAATACTGGTGACAGGGCAATACTTAATTGTTTGGTGCAGGAAGGTTCTTACAAGTGAGAGGAGGTCCTAAACGACTTGGTTGTTTTTTCAGGGTAGGTGTGTGTATGTGTGTGTGTGGCAGGGTGGGAGTGGGGGGTGGGGGTGTCGGCGAATATCACTTTTGTCTGTTATTTAAAAACTGAACTTGTGGCACATCGGGTCCATGTTCCTACGCTTATGCCCTGCTAGATTTACGCATACAATGTTCACACCGTTCATATGCCGCCTTTATCATGCAATAGTATGACGCCACGTGCATTTAAGAAATGACTTTTGTTTTTCTGCTGTTCATGAAAGTATAAACGGGCAGGGTCGCGTGCAAAGTAAATGAACTCTGAAGGGGTTCATATAAACTTTGCTAGCGACCCGCTGTCGTTCATACCTTCATGAACATCTGAAAAAAAAATCTTATATTTACATTCTTTTTTCCTCATCACTCGGCGAAAGAATGCTTATAAGGCAAACTGTTAAAGCTGAAAAACATTTACACGCTGTTTTTCTACAAAGAGCGGAACAGCATTATCGTCGTCAACGCCCAATGAGATCATAGAGAACGATGGTTTAGGGTGTAGACTGGCGACTTGACGTCATTGAAAATCATGCGATTCGATGCGTTCATGGACGTATGAACAGGCGTATAGGTTTACAATAGGCTTTACACTTGAAATGTGAATATTAACTATTTTGGCGTGAACAGCTGTAACGTATGTCAACGATGTACATTTGTTGGGCAAATGGTCAAGGTAAAGGCAATAAAATCCTATTTAAAATCCAATTCGAAGGCCCGTTTCGTAACTTTCATATGAAAGGACCATTGGTGTAAGATTCTCGATATCAAAATTAATGAAATACAAAGAAGTTTTTTGATTGATTGTCGCACTTTTACCCGACATTGAGATGAAATTACATCTCAAGCCCTGTCGCCCAACGAAACCAACAATATTTATATGCATGTACGGGATTAATATGCATGGACGGACGGCCCCCGCCCATAGGGGCTTGAAGAAATATATGGTCTGCATGATGCTTCCACGCAGAGCTGAATCCGGCCCGCACACTAGTACTGGTAAACCGCTTAGAGGATCTAATCCTGTCCAGGAACCGCGGTGCGAGGCGGACCGTCCATGCTAATAAACCCTATTGGTTTCATTGGGCGACACGGCTTGAGATGTCATTTCATCTCAATGTCGGGTAAAAGTCCCACAAAATTGGAAGCAACGTCTCCAAAATGACCTTTACAGTGTTGACGGGGACATTAAACCACAAACAAACAAGCATGCATGGACGGCCCGACTTGCACCACTTTGCCTGGGCTGGCTAAGACCTTTTAAGTGGTTTACTGGAGGTCGCGTGTGGTCGTCGTGTACTGGTTGGGTGAGGCAAAGGTGACGTGTATCTTGCGTCACTGGAGCGTCCAGCTGATTGTGACAAGGCCTGCTTTCCTAGCAGCAGGTAATGGTAGTTATGTTGTTATTTCTTCTGTTTCTGCACAGCCAATCATTTGCCTCTTCTCCCTGCCTTTAAATTCTCAATAAAAATAAGTTTGAGGCGTTCAACCTCCCTTTGTAAGCTCGTGCATTTGAGTGATCGAGTGTGTTTGTGAGTGAGTGAGCGCTTTGTGTCTCACCTCACTCAAAAAAGACGGGGGAAATCCAAGATCGAATGTACAGTAATTTTAAATTCATATTTTTTTTTTTTGTGTGTGTTTTTTTTTACTCCGGCTGGAGCTACGGTTTTCTCCGTGTTTGTCTGTACGATGTTTGATCGTGTCCATAATGACTATATCAACTACATATATGTACATGTAATGATGACATCCGAAAACAATATCGTAGCTGAGGTTAAGTGTCGGAGTCTTCCCTGTTCTTCACCATAGCGCAGAATATGTTTATTTTCTTAATTATCGACTCTACCAGATTGTTTTGAATATTATTCAATACGACTAACGGCATGAGAAGGGTTGAATCATGGACAGACTCCATAAAACCGATTCCACCCCCGCCCCTCGGGGCTTGAAGAAACAGATTGGGCTGCATGGTGCTTCCATGCAGAACTGAAACTGACCACACATTACGTAAACACGCCTATACAAATATATTATAAATTTTACCTCCCAAAAAAGGAAATTTTAAGATGAAAAATTGTGGCATTTTTCTTATTCCCGCTCAAAATCTAGATTGTTGGTACACGTTAGAACCGCCGCGATAAGGCGGTGGTTCTAACGGTTACCCATATTCTGTGTTTTAGAGCGGAAATAATTAAAAAAAAAACAGGTCGACCCCCCCCCCCCCAACCCCAGTTTTACAAAATGAAAGTGGGGTCCAAGGGGTTCAGAATTATATAAGCGAATTATATAGAAAGACTAAGCCTGTCCAGGCAAAGTGATGTGAGTCACACCGTCCGCTGCATATAAGCCTTTTGGTTTCATTGGGCGACAGGGTTTGAGGTTTCATTTCATCTCAGAGTCGGATAAAAGTCTCTCAAAATTGGAAGCAACGTCTCCAAAATGACCTGCATAGTGTTGACAGGGACGTTAAACCTCAATTCAAATAAGACTCCATAAAACTGAGCTTTGCATATTCAAATATTGTAAGAGTTCTTGTTTCTGAAGGGACCCCATGGAAACAGCGTTTTGAATATGTCGTGGTCTACTTTGTGACCAATGTTTGCCCGCACAAATCGAGATCTGGTGTGATCCTTCAATTACACAGGTTTTATAGTATATAAAACACTTTTCATGGTTTATGCTGGTTTATGCAGTAAAATGGAAACTAAACCATCATATTTTCTATTGTCTCCATTCAACCAAACAGTAGAAGAGATGTTTGACAGATCGCGGGAAAGTTGTGGGCCGCCTACATCAATGTGTAATTGAAACTTACATGCTAATCTTCGTGAAAATTTCCGTCAAAATTACGACTTCATCCGAAGTTAAATACTTAGCTAAGTAAATGAAATAGGTGAGGCACTTTTTAAGGAAATACTTTACTAAGATAAGAATTCCTCCTTAAATCGTTAAGTCGATCTTAACTTAAGTAACGATTGTTATCCTGGGCCCAGGTTTTGCAGGATGAAAGCCTACTCAGTAATCATGTAATTACCGTAGGGGTCTTTAACCTGCACAGGGTGTGACTCTCCCTGCACGGGGGGGGGGGGGCTCCAGTTAACATCCCAATCCGAAGGACGGTGCACTTTTTTACGTTCATCCCTGCAAATGATGCCACTGGAGCGTGGTCGGGCACTGAAATAATCACCGCCGCCGGGGATCGAAACGGGGTGGGTGGGTGGGTGGGTTTGGGGGGGGGGGGGGGCTATAGCATCAGAGACAAGTGCACTATCCATTGAGCTATCACGCCTTAAACGGTCCTGAACGGAGATTTAGACTTTTACGTTTAACCCTTAAATTACCTGATTACTGCGCCACGTATGCAAACAGTGTCATTCTGACACTGACAATGACGTAATGGCCAAATGTGAAAGACAGATAGATAGAATTCATATCAGACGCCGCGGTTTTTGGCGTCTGAGCTTGGTCTAAACGGTTTCATTACGAAAACACGCCTTCACAAATACATTGTCAATTTTACCGCCGAAAATTTTAAGATGAAAAATTCTGATATTTATTCTTATTTCTGCTCAAAATATAGATTGTGTATTTAGTACCCACAACCTATATTTTAGAGCAGAAATAAGAAAATAAGGTATATCCCTGTCAACCCCAGTTTTACTATAAAAAGTGAGGTTCAATGGGGTCAAAATTATAAAGGCGTGTTTTCGTGATGTGCCAATATCTCAGAACATACACCGGTTCAATAGTTTTCACTAAGCTTTCTTTTACACAGAACTCTTGTCTTCACACGACAAGAATAGCGCGGCTACCGTAATCTGTCTTTCCGACAAGTCGGGGTAATCAAGTGGACTTTAGTATTGTAAAGCTACTGAACTTTATAATTTGGCTCGATTTACAAGCAATCGACCCCAAATTACTAATTTTCTGTTGTAAGTAACACAGTAATGAGAGCAATGAAAGAAAGCATTATCTTACATGGGTCGGTTCTCCTACTCTTCTCTTTTGGGTCGATTGTTAATCAATCGGCTCAGAATTATAAAGCGCAGTAACTTCTACAATAGCAAATAGTCGAGCTTTTCTTATCCCTATGTGCTCAGAATTTTGGCTAATAGGGCTATCTACAAAATCTGAACTGGAATCATGTGTTTGCTTTGGCAAATAGTGCAGACCCAGATCAGACGCCGCATCAGGGTCTACACTATAAGCTTACACTACAGGAATTTAAGGGCCAAGCGAAACAGTACAAGTCCTCGTTCAGGACATTTTTTCCAGTCTGTACTCAAAGACAATTTAATCCCCAGTTCTGCCAGTGCTGTAATTTATCTCTAGATAAGATGTGTTCAATTCACAAGAAGAATGAAGAACCGTCATACATCAGAACCAAACCGGCTGGTCGGGCCGAACTTCATATATTAGCGGATGATTTGAAGAATATTACAAAGACTTTGAATCAGCTCAAGACTGAAATGGCTAACACGTGCATTAGAGAATTTCTTAATCCACGTATATCCAGTATTACATGGAAACAAAGGTATGTTGTATGTTTGTATTTGCATGTAGTGGTCCTTCTTGATGTTTATTTAAAAAAAAAACAAGATGTGTTTGTGAAACACCGATGCCCCCGAACAGCGCATGTTAAATATGAAAACAGTATCACTAAGCAATCGAAAGGTATGGCCAATGTTCAAGTCTTAGAAAGTAGGTCAAGGTCACAAGGTAAAGTAAAAAATTATGGGATCATTTGAAAGGTATTGTGACACAAAATGCACATGTGAAATAAGAAAGCCCTAACACTTACCAATCGAAAGTTATGGCCAATGTTAAAGTTTTAAAAAGTAGGTCAAAGGTCAAGGTCACGAGGTCAAAAATTATGGTACAATTGGAAAGGTCTTGTGATAAAGAATGCATATGTGAAATATGAAAACCCTATCACTTACCAATCGAAAGTTATAGACTATGTTAAAGTTTTTAAAAAGTAGGTCAAACGTCAAGGTCACGACGTAAAAAATTATGGTACCACTAGGAAGGTCTTGTGACAAGGAATGCACGTGTGAAATATGAAAGCCCTACCACTTACCAATCAAAAGTTATGGCCAATGTTAAAGTTTTTAAAAAGTAGGTCAAACGTCAAGGTCAAGGTCACGAGGTTACCGCTAGAAAGGTCTTGTGACAAGGAATGCACATGTGAAATATGAAAGCTCTATCTATTACCAATCGAAAGTTATGACCAATGTTAAAGTTTCTAAAAATTTTGAAAAAAGTAGGTCAAAGGTCAAGCTCAAGGTCACGAGATCAAAAATTATGGTACCATTTGAAAGGTCTTGTGATAAGGTAGAAACATGTGAAATATGAAAGCTCTATCTGTTACCATTCAGAATTTATGCCCAATGTTAAGGTTTTTGTAGACAGACAAACGAGCAAACGGACAAACAGGCCAAAAACTATATGCCCCCGAATCTCTTGATTCCGGGGCATAAAAATACATGTAATAAACTCCATCAAAATGTGTTATAGCCAGATCAACGCGTCTTCAAGTCGCAAGCCACGAGTACCGAGACTACTACGTTACTTACACATGTAAGGAACGTACTCGTGGTGGACACAGAAGCCTGGGCTTGCGAAAACGAGATCAATGGATCTTGATTGTGTTGGACTTTAACGACACGCAAACCCTTGCGGGTCATTTTGTGTCATCTCCAGAGACAGGGAGAAAAAAGTTAGAAGAGATAGTAGCGGAAGTGAAAAAGAGAGAAAGGGAAGAATGTAGAAAATAAATGAGTGTAAAAACAGAAAAAAAAAAAAACAAATATCACCTGCTGCACCGGCCCCGATAGTTCAGTTGGTAGAGTGTCCGCTCCGGGGAACGGGAGTTCACGGGTTCGATCCCGGGCCGCGACATACCAAAGTCGTTAAAAATGGTTCTAGCGGCTCCGCGCTTGGCACTCAGATCTACGGGGTAGAACTAGGACTGGTCGATCCAGTGTCAGGATAATGTGACTGGGTGTGGTATCATGTAATGTATCTGGGTCATGATACTTCAGTGAGGCAGCACTATAAAAGTCCTGTCGCAACCAGACACCATCGTGATATGACTGAAAAATTGTTGAAAGCGACGTTAAACCCGAATTCACACACACACACACACACACACACACACACACACACACACACACACACACACACACACACACACACCTCCACACACACACACACACACACACACACACACACACACACACACACACACACACACACACACACACACACACACACACACACACACACACACACACACACACACACACACACACACATACGCACAAAACTATTCATGTGGGGTACCAGGCATGTGAGTTCCACAATACCTTATGGGTCCGTCTTGTGGGGAACTGCCAGTGTCTCTCGTTTTAAAGGAAGGTATTTGTTGTTCTTCAAGCTTTTTCATTATCGTCGTCTTCCATTTCACTGTACGCATCATTTGCATTTCCTTTTTTGATAAATTTAGCACATTACGAAGACACAAATGAATGTTTTTCAACTAACTGGAAAAAAATCGCTTCTTTCAAGGAGACATCCGGCCAATATTAAATATGGAAATCCTTTTGAATACGTTTTGTACTTTGTAGTGTTCTTATTTTGGCAAATATTCACGTAACGGCCCATATTTGCAAACTGTGTGCATTGTCATGTGGGGAACTGTGTACTTCTTTCTGGGGTACTACCCCAGAACGAATAACACAGTTCCCCACAAGCCAGTATTACCACCACAAGACAATACACACTATTGGCAAACAGGTCATTAACATATGTTTTGTCAGAGCAGTTCAAACTTAACAACAAAATATGAAATTGTTCTTACTAGGTACTCAGGAAAGAAAATATAAACGACAAAAAAAAAAAAGCTCTCATGGATAAAATCCAAAGTCCAAAAGCTAGACCAAGCCGGAGATTCGGACATCAGTTCTCCTATTTTCGTCTTCGCTTAAACACGTGTGTATTGGGCAGTTATGATGATACCGTCGTTATAAGTTACCCACAAGACTCTAAACATTTCCACTGGTGGTATCCAGAGATACCCAGAGCAGAGTAACTGATTTTTCACTTTTAATATTTTTTTATATATATATTTAAAAAAAAAATGTCACTTTCGAGAAATAAATTTAGTCGCTGTCAGGAAGGAAATGCTTAATAAACGGGAACTCCATCTACTAGCTGATACATTCACATAAAGCCTAATTACAGAATTCAAAAGGATAACCCTTTTATAGAACATATTCAAGCGTTTTATATTTAAAGATTTTTATTCATTTTCTAACAGTCGCTAACGACGCCTCTGGGGCCGGGCCGCGTAGCGCGTCTGACTGAGAAGCCAAAGGTTGCGGTTTCGAAACCCGGCTCGTTCACATACTTTCGAGGAAATTGATTATGAAATATTTTCTATGATCATTCTCCTCCTTCCGCTAATTCAAGAAGGGCAGTTGTCAGTTACTGGCGAAAGTATGTGCTCTCAGTACTGGTTAACCGCTTAGGTCTAAGCTTGCCAGGAAAGGTGTGGTTAGGTTAACTGACCGCGCACGATATAATCCTAATGGGTTGAAAGGGCCTTCTGGTTTCAGACAAGAATATTTTTAAAGCCTTTCCCTATACAAAGCTATTAAAAACCAGTTGGCCCCGGGGCGGGGCATTTTGGGCTCCAGGGCTTTAATTTGAATAACTTTGGTAGAGGTCCACTCGACGAAGCTACATACCAAATATCTAAGACCTGGGCCTTCAGGTTTCTGACAAGAAGACTTTTTAAGCTTTTCTTTATATAACTCTATGTAAAATCAGTGGCCCCGGGGCGGGGCCATTTTGGGTCCCAGGGCTATAATTTGAACAACTTTGGAAGAGGTCTATAAGTCGAAGCTACATACCAACTTTGGTAGAGGTCCACCAGACGAAGATACATACCAAATATAAAAGAACTGGGCCTTCAGGTTTCTGACAAATAGACTTTTGAAGGTTTACCCTATATAACTCTAAGTAAAACAAGTGGGCCCCGAGGCGGGTCATTTTGGGCCCAATTTGAACAACTTTGGTAGAGGTCCACTAGTCAAAGCTACATACCAATTATTTCAGACAAGATTTTTAAAGGGTTTTCCCTTTATTAGTCTATGTAAAACCAGTGGGCCCCAGGGCTATAATTTGAACAACTTTGGTAGAGGTCCACTAGAGGAAGCTACATGCCAAATATCAAAAACCTGGGCATTCTGGTTTCAGACAAGAAGATTTTTACAGGTTTTCCCTATATAAGTCTAAGTAAAACCAGTCGGTCCCGGGGCCGGACGAAGCTACATACCAAATATTAAAGACCTGGGCCTTCTGGTTTCAGACAAGAACACTTTTTAAAGGTTTTGCCAAATTAGTCTATGTAAAACCGATGGCCCCGGGGCGGGGGCATTTTGGGCTCCAAGGCTATAATTTGAACAACTTTGGTAAAGGTCCACTAGACGAAGCTACATGCCAAATATCAAAGACATGGGCCTTCAGGTTCCTGCCAAAAAGATTTTTAAAGCTTTTCCTTATATAACTATATAAAATCAATGGGCTCAGGGCGGGGGCATTTTGGGCCCCAGGGCGATAATTTGAACAACTTTGGTAGAGGTCCAGTCGAAGCTACATACCAATTTTCAAAGACCTGAGCCTTCTGGTTTCTGACAAGTAGATTTTTGAAGCTTTTCTCTATATAAGTCTATGTAAAACAAGTGGGCCCCGGGACGGGACCATTTTGAGCCCCGGGGCTTTAATTTGAACACTCTTGGTAGAGAGGAACTAGATGAACCAACATACCAAATTCGGTAACTCTAGGCCTTATAAAGATTTTTAAAAATTTTGCCATTTGGTTGCCATGGCAACCAGAGTTCAACTTGGATTCAAGGTTTTTGAACAGCTTTCAGTAAGTACCTCCAAAGGATCATTCCTGTGAAGTTTGGTCCAAATTGGCCAAGTATAAGTATAAACATATTTTATTGCATCATAAATCAAGCAACAGGTGGCCAAGTGGTTTAGGAGATGTCAATTGTCGACAGACGACGGACGTACGACGTACGGACGCGTGAGCACTGGCCTATCTGAATAGCTCACTGAGCACTATGTGCTCAGGTCAGCGAAAAATGTTTAAGCAACTTCTCCTCCTAAACAATATGTAGCAGGTGTGCGATCTAGGGCCATCATGGCCCTCTTGTTTAAACTTAAGTCCATATTTAGCACTTTTTTTTGCACTCGTAATCTTTTAGTGATTTTGTGATTTTTAGTGTCGCCACACTGTCCCAAAGGACCAGCTTTGGTAATGGAAGAAAACACAATTATGTTATTTCATAATACAGATTTAATGACAAGCTGACAGTTAATTGCTATAGGAACAGTAGTTTATCAAAACACAAGCGATCAAAGTAGGCCTGATATAGCTGAGTTAACACAGTTAAGCGAGAGTATTTTCCTATACATGTAGTTAACACTGCAGCACTGTTTTTAAGGCAACTTGATGGTCAGCCATAATCTGACCCTGTACAAACACAGGAGGCACGAATATGTGAAATTTTGCTTCCGAAGCTCTTCGTTTGAGACTCTCGAAGCCAAATATAAACATCTCCGGCCTGCAGGATCTTTTTGGGGCCCAGATCATCACAGTCCCTTCATCAATACACACTTGGACGTCCTTGTCCTACATACAATCATTGCAAAATACAAATACTTCCGGATTACTGTTTCTTAAGGATAAGGATTTTGAAATTTGACCTACACTGCCATTATCTCAGAAAACTTGGGACCTTCTTTATTCATTTGTACAAACTTGAAAGTCCTTCTAATGATAATAAAAATCTAATGTTGACACTTCTGGCTTATTGACTGACTGTTTGGGATTAAACATCGCATCAACAAATAATAGGTAATATGGTGACTGACAGAAGAGAACATTTTTTAAGTTCACATATCAACTCTCACTTCACAGAGACAAAAATATGAGAAATGGAACTAAAATCTTGTAACATGCTAGAATATCTAGATACATGACATCCAACTGCTTTGAGCCCTTTCAGTCACCTCTTACGACTGACTGGTTGATTGTTTCAGGTTAAATGTAGTACCAACACAAAATAGGTTATATGCCGACTGACAGGAAAGAACATTTCAGTTCAAAAATCACCTTTCATTTACAAAGTTTTAAAAATAGGAGAAATAGAACTAAAATCTCTTACAACACGTACATATAGCCAAACAGTGGTGACATTCTAACCACAGGGGTGTATTTTTTTTTTTTTTTTCATTTTTGAGAAAAATTCTGGTAATTGCTAAAATAAACATTATTTCTAAATTATAAATTTGAAAATCCCATCATTGGAGCAACCAAGTATTGAGCTCCTTCACTTGTACATACTTTAAAGGGAGCCCCGTGTGGTACTGGGGCTTACAGCGTTACGACAGTATGGCCATGTGCATATCGTAAACAGCAACCAAAAGGGCACTTTACAAATATGGAATATCAGGTCTGGGTATTTCAGCAGATAGGAATTTAACTGAATTGGGTTCAACATCCCAACAACACATTATAGGTTATATGGGAACTGACAGGAGAAAACATTTAAGTTAGCAATCACCTCTCACAAACATCAACATAAAAATATGACAAACGGAATAGATGGGAATAATTTAATTCTATTTCTCATATTTATATCTCCATGTAAATGAGAGGTGATTTGTGAACTGATATTTTCTTTCCTTTCAGTCGCTATATGACATGGCCCTTACCAAGCTAAATTTAAATGTCACGTCCACTTATTAAATCTATCCAATCCAGGATTTCAATTAAATTTACGTTCATACGTTCAAAATTTGAAGAGTATAGATCACGATCAGATCTGCTATGGATCCATTCTGTATGCAAATAGGTAGGAAGTCATGCTAAGCACGATTTGGGTTATATAAATCAAATGTTCACTGACATTGTTCACTAACATTGTATTTTCATTGCAATGTATTTTGACCCAAAATCAATTAACCCTTATCCTGCCATATTCATCTTATGTTGCATTTGCAAGCAGTATAGATCCAGATCTCGGCTCCTGAAGGAGCCACCTGATCAGGATCTATACTACTTGCCATTCTTATTTTGAACTTAAAATACATGTAATTTATTACACTTATAGCTTGGATTGGTCATAATTCTCGAGTATGTGGGCTTTGTGGATTTTTGTGGCAGGCTAAGGGCTAACTATACAAACCAGTTAAAAAGATGCTATAGTGACAAACATGTGTTAAAGAACTTAAGTAGCTCACTGAATGTTGAAGTTAACTGGACAAATATTAGAAAAAGTTTGAATAATCACAGTAAACCATGTCAACCGGATAAGAAGTGTAGCAGGAGTTATGCGGAAATAAAAAAGTTTAACAGACAGGACAGTGGAGAGCACCATACCATAATACATCCCTTCTAAATAAGGGGTATAGCAAGAGCTGTCAGCAGACAGCATAGCTCATCTGGATCTAAGGACTAAATGCCCCTTTGGCCTATCGGGGGAGGAAGGCAGCATTAAGGTCATAGTTGTTATAGGGGAGGGGTGCTGCTGATAAAACTTTGGACCCATGTGTATCATCAAACTGAACATGAACCAAATCCAACACATGCTTTTGAAATCTGAGCTTTTAAAAAGCTTTAACATAAAGCTTTAGCGTAAAATTTGACTGTGACCTTGACCTTTCGGCCATCTGAATAAAAGTCTGGACCTATATCCATCATCATACCAAAAATGAACTAATTCAGTCATATAGTTTTGAAATTATGAGCTCTAGAAATTCTTAAACATGAAATTCCAGTCTGTTACCTTTACCTTAAAAGCATGGGCATATATTGAATCGCTGCTCTTTCACAGATTTTGTCCATTTTGCAAAAGCTGTTTGTCTTGTTTACTTTAGATTGCTACCTCGTCAATATAAACTGACCAAATGAGACAAGTCCTTGGGTACACAGCCTTATATAGGCAGAGAATAGTAGGACATCACTGCATACCTCCTTCAATATGAGACTCTCAACATATCAGTCAGCCCTCGTAAATTACCTTTTTTTATACAGCCTGTCTGTATGCTCAGAACAAGTCCTTTCATTGCAGTTATACACTGTAATCATTGCATACACAAATGAATGTTAGGTGATACAGACCTTTTTGACGGCATTCAATTGCATATATTTACATTTCCAGTGTAAAGTCTAATGTAAACCTATAGAAAACAACTGCGTTCATACTTCCATGAACGCATCGAATCGGATGATTTTAAGTGACATCATTCTAAACCATTGTTCTCTACGGGCGTTGATGACGTCAACGCTGCTCCGCTCGTTGTAGAAAAACAGCGTGTAAATGTTTTTCAACTTTAAAAAGTTGCCCTACAAGCATTTTTTCGCCCAGGGATGCGGGGCAAATAATGTAAATATGTAAAAAAAAAAATTCTGCTTTTCATGAAAGTATGAATGACAGTGGGTCGCTAGCAAAGTTTACATGAACCCCTTCGGGGTTCATTTACTTTGCACGCGACCCACTGCGTTCATACTGCAGAAAAATAAATTTCATTTCTTAAATAAACAGCTTTTATCACTATGCAATAACATTATGGAATAATGGAAGGTTATAAAGAATTAAAAGACGAAAACATTTAACTAAAGGTATTAAAACATTGTTTTAAATAGGTGTTATTTTTTAATGGAGACCCTTTGTCATTCATGCAAAACAGAAGTGAAAGCAATGATCAGAAATCGATACAATGAACCCTAAGCTCCCATCAGAGACACCAAAGGGAAAGAAGCACAAACATGAAACAACAGACCTAATGGAAACATCAATAGCGGAAAGCCAAAAGGACAGTTACTTTCCCACAAAATGGCCAATAGGCTACCCACAATAAAATAATATAAGCATCACAAACACCCAAAGACAAACCATAACAAAAATAAACCGCGACAGAAGAACCGCCTTGGAACGGTCAGTGGAAACGAATTCCGCTGGGGGGTTAAATCGATATTACGTGGCCACAGTCCTCGCCCATACTTCCGTCGCGATTTAGACAAATAATTTGTTCAGTCCGCATGAAGGCCTCCTAACTCATCAGTGCAACATCTCCGTGAACACAAATAATCAAACAACCACAGAGATGAAACAACGGTGAGGACTCAACAGCAAGAAACCACTGAAATGCTGGAGCACAAGGAAACCAACAGATAGACTCCGATGGGTCCGACCAGAAATAGAGCATCAGGCACCTGCCAACATTACCTTGAATAAGATCTCTCTAATTCTCAATAAGCCTTTATACTGGAACCGTCATAGAATCTGAGGCCTGACCCACCGGCGTGCAATTTAAAGAGGAAAGCAAAGTTGTCAACCGTGATTGGGTTAACGACCATGCATGCAGTCTGTCGTATAACATCTATGTTGTACCCAATCTTTTTATATAGAAGAATGATTTTACGAAATTGGGTGCTGAAGTCATTGCGGTTATATATTTTTCTGGATTTGAATACTAAGTCACCATAAAATTCGGGTTCCGATAGACCTTGTTGCAGGAGAGATTTAAGTCTTATATTGAATTTTGAAATTAAATCAGAATGACGTCTATAAAATTTTGAAAAGGCTTTGCGTAGTTGACTGCAATGCAAGGGTAAGCTACCTTCTTCAAGTTTAACCCTTTTTGTACAATATGGAATCTTCCACCTTATAAAAAGCACAGAAACATCTCAAAATTTAGGGGTGTCAGGTTGTTTTCTTCAAATTCGATTTGGGAAATGGTTGAACTTTTTGCAAACAGTGTAGGCTCTGACCAGACGCCGCCGCATTCTGTGGCATCTGATCTGGGCCTGCACTGTCTGCTGATTAACCGTTTCGGGGTTTCCAGTACAAAATGGGTTGTGATTACTTGTGTCTAAGTTCAAGTGCCGTTTGAAAAAAAAAAATTATATCCATCTTCTGGGTTAGACTTTAATTCATAAATATATTAGGTGTTGCGTTACTTATTTTACAAAGTTTAGTTTTCATTTTTCGGTGTTGTTCT